>OX451735.1:530425400-530798467 GCA_948472305.1 Vicia faba | reverse complement strand
TTTATATTTTAATAATGGTGTTCTATTCCCTTTTTAGCCTACTTGCAAAAAATTATTAATATTAGTTCTTTCGAAAGTCAACATCTCTTTTTATATTCCTTCTCTTTTTATGGAGGTTAATTTATTGGGTTATGTAGTAAACTATGACTTTGATAAAGGCAACCTATTATTTTAATCCTTATTTTCTTTTCCTTATTATGACCTTGATCTTTGAAGTGCCACAATCTTTAACATTAACAAATATGGGAGATTGATTAGTCTAAGCAAGGATAATTTGATCATTTACTTAAAATGAGTGCTCTAAAGTTAATGCGTGCTTGAAATTAAGAGCTATTTAAATAATAGACACTACCCAGTGCTTATAAATGTTCTAAGAGTATTGAGTACTAAAAATGTTTTTATATTTTTAGTTAATGTGTTTTGTACTTTTGTTTAAAAATATGTGTTATTTTTCTAGTACTTTTTGTTTTTTAATTTCACATTTCAACAATATTTTAAAATTCATTTGCATGTTTGGTTTTGAATCCAAAAACAATTCTAGACAATTTTAGAGTCACAATTGATTCTATCAAAATCAATTATGTATACCACCAATAAAAAAACATTTAATATAATGAAGACAATTTGAGCCGCCATCAATTTAAAGAGTCGATGTCTTTTTGTAATGGATATAAGTGGAAGAGTTGTGGGTCGGTTATAAGAAAAAAATTCTTTACCACATGAATGACACTTTTGTGTAAGATTAATTAAAGAAGATTAATTAAAGAAGATTAATTAACTCCTATAAATAGTATTCCAAATGCACGTTGGTCAGGGTACTATACCTTATAAAGATAATCTTTTATATATAGTTATTAGCATAATACATTAGATAAAATAATATATAATACATATGCATCAAATCAAAGTTCAACTGATATCCATAATGCGTAGAGGACAGAAGAAAGTGTTTTATTTCCCATGAGTCATGACGGCAAAAAGTAATATTAGAAAAAACAATCTTCAATAATGGTTCATCATAAAGTTTTAAATAAACAGTATGGGATTTGAAAATATAGAATTTAATTTTCTATGAATTATACAAATATAAAAAGTTTTAGCGTGTATTTCATTTAATTATGTGTATACTTTTAGAGGTGAGTCAAATTATTATATTAAATTAATGATAATATTTAGTTGATTGTATAATTTTTTTTAAATGGTAAAATAGTATTTAATAAATAGGAAACAACCGCTAAAATACAAATAAAAAAGAGTCATAAAATATAAAAAGTGTCTAATAGATTACCGATAATATAAATAATAATACAATAAAAAAATCAACAATTAATAAAAATAACAAATCAAATAAAGTAAGTCAAACGAGTCCTACTTATAAAATACAAGTAATTAAAAATTTAACTCCATAGAAATCAAGCTAGAGTTCATACTGTCAGAACAATCATCAATAAATAAGAATCTACGAACAACAAAATCTTAAATCAAAACCTACCTCAGAATCAAGGAAAACGCTCTCTGCTATTTGTTAAGATAAATGATAGGGTTATGAATTCAATCATAGATAATATAAGAGTCCACCCCTAATTTACCTAGAAATAAGTTTTCTTGCAAAGAAACTCATCTCCTCCATTTATTTTATATTTTTTTGAAACACCATTAAAGATAACATCATTACGAACTCTTCAAATAGACTAGACTACAATATGACACATAAGAACAAAATCACTTCTAGACTTAACCATATCCACTAAAGAGGAAATACTCAAAAAGAAACATATGATCTATAGGAATAGCCATATGCTAAACCAACCACTAGAATATTTTATACCACACAAACATGGTTAACTCACATGTGACAAAAAGATAAGATACTAACTCAGCCAAATCTCCACACAGGAGACAAGATATCCCACTAGAATTAGAAATCAATCCCTACTTATAAGGGTTTTCTCTAGAAGTGAGTCTATATTACAAAAACTATCAAGAAAACACCAACACCTTTGAAGGAGTCGAGCTAACCCAAATAAGACAAAATGTCAGATTCATGGTCGTATGAGACGGCAATGAGGAGAAAGACCTAACCATCTAAAAATGGTAAGCAGAGAAAGTATCATCTCTTTTAATGTTTCCAAATTCACTTATTTCTACCTGAGTGAGAGTAACTCCTCGGAGCATAGAAAAAAGATTATCAATCATGTAACTCTTGAAGAAATAAGGGTCTCCTCCGCCTAAGATCTCAAATCAAGTCCCTGTTATCCAGCAAGGTGATCTCTCCACCAACCTATAAGATGGAATAAAATTAGAAAATAAACCTAGGAACTTTTCTTTTTAAGGGAATGAATTTTTCCAAAACGAAGTTTGGAGACCCGATTCAACTTTCTAAGGATACCAGCAACAAATCAATCAAATGAGTCATCCTATTTAAACCTAAGAAGAGACACATATTTTCATTTTCAAAGCGACAGGAATCACTAGTAAACAAATCACTTTTAGTGAACGATATTTAGCGACTGAATATTTAGCGACTATTTTTAAATAATATTTTTAACTCGTTTTTTCTATAAAATAAAATTAAAATGAAAGGAGCCAAGGTTAAAACCTCACCCCTTGACTACACTAGGGTACTACTTAACCACAACGCCAGAAAATAGACTTAGGAACTTTTCTTTTTAAGGAAATGAATCCTTCCAAAAGGAAGTTTGGAGACCCGATCCAACTTTCTAACGATACCAACAACAAATCAATCAAATGGGTCATCCTATTTAAACCCAAGAAGAGACACATATTGTCATTTTCAAAGCGTCAAGGATCACTAGTAAAAAATTCGCTTTTAGTGATCAAACATTTAGCGACAATTTTTAAATAATATTTTAAATTCGTTTTTTCTATAAAATAAAATTTAAACGAAAGGATCCAGAGTTAAAACCTCACCCCTTAACTACACTAGGGTACTACTTAACCACTACAGCACATGAGTTCTTTGACTACTATTATAATTTGTTTTTGTGAAATTAGAAAACCACAGAGCCGGGAATCAAATTTGCAATCTCTAGGAATGTATAAGTAACTGTTAGAATTAATTTAGATTTAATTAGATATTCTCTCATAAAGTTCAAACACAAGGTGTTTGCTGAATTCAAAAAGTTCAGACTGAAGGATGAGAAGCAGAGTGGCCAGACTATGAAAATTCTTAGAATTGATGGTGGTGGTGAGTATAACTCCACAGAATTCAGAAGTTTCTGTGAGGAGAATGGAATTGAGCATGAGGTTACTGCTCCATATACTCCTCAACATAATGGTCTTGCTGAAAGAAGAAATCGTGCTTTGCTAGATATGGTGAGAAGCATGCTGAAAGAGAAGAAGCTTCCTCATACTCTGTAGGGAGAAGCTGTTGCAACTGCACGTTATGTGCTCAACAGATGTCCAACAAAGAAATTAAAGGAAATAGTTCTTATTCAGAAGTGGACTAGAGATAAGCAAAGTGTTAGTCATCTGAAGGTATTTGGTTCTGTATGTTACAAACACGTCCCAGAAGCCAGAAGACAGAAGTTGGATGATAGAAGTAAAGTGATGTTGCTGGTGGGGTATCACAGTACAGGTTCGTACAAACTTTATTGTCTAAAAACTAACAAAGTTGAGTTCAGCAGAGACGTCATTGTAGAGGAATCATAAGTTTGGAATTGGGAAAAATCTCGTCCTGACTCTGATGACAGAACTTCTGAAGAAAGGTCAAAAATACATGTTTCTGAAGCTAGTAAAGACTCTGACTCTGAAGAAGATACAGAAGGAGAAGATGATTCAGACTCTGACTCCGATGGTGATCCAGACTCTGAAGACAATCAAGGTTCTGGAGAAAGTCCAATTTCTGAAGCAAGTGCTTCTGAAGGGGAAAGTTATGGAGAAAGTCCAATTGCTAAAGCAAGTGCTTCTGAAGGGGAAAGTTCTGGTGTCCAATGTTCTGAAGATCCAGTTCAGAGGTAACAAAGAGTCAGAAGCATCCCAAGAAGATTTGCAGAGTTTGACATGTTGCTAGATAGTGAAGTAAACTCTGAAGGAGAAGTTATTCAGTGTGCAATGTTAGTAGACTCTCACCTGTGAGTACGAAAGAGGCGCTTAAGCACCAAGTTTAGTTACAGGACATGAAAGAAGAACTTGGTGCTATAGAGAGAAACAAGACTTGGAAGCTGACAGAACTTCCAAAAGGCAAGAAAGCCATTAGCGTCAGATGAGTTTTCAAGAAGAAGCTAAAGCCAGATGGATCAATTGGAAAACACAAAGCGAGATTAGTAGCAAGAGGCTTTCTACAGAAGCCTGGGCTGGATTACTTTGAAGTGTTTGCACCTGTAGCGAGACATGAAAAAATCAGATTAGTGATTGCAATAGCTGCTAACATGAATTGGCCTCTGATGCATTTAGATGTAAAATATGCATTTCTGAATGGTCCATTACAAGAAGAGGTGTACGTTTCACAACCTCCTGGATTTGAGAAAAAGAATCAGGAAGGGATGGCGTTCAAATTACACAAAGCATTGTATAGATTGAAGCAAGCGCCCATAGCTTGGAACTTAAAGATTGATTCGTTTTTCAAGGAACAAGGGTTTCAGAAGTGTGATATGGAGTATGGTGTTTATGTTCAGCATACTTCAGAAGGTAATATGATTATGGTCTGTTTGTATGTTGATGACATATTACTCACAAGAAGTTATGAACAAGAGATAGCTGAGTTCAAGAAAGTTCTGATGAATGCATTTGAGATGACAAATCTTGGAAAAATGAGTTTCTTTCTAGGGATGGAATTTATATACTCTAAGAAAGGAATCATTTTACATCAAATGAAGTATGAACTAGAGCTTCTGAAGAGATTTGAGCTAGAAAATTGCAAGGTTGCTATCACACCTGCTGATACGAATCAGAAGTTGGATTCTGATTCTGATGTAGAGGATGTGGATGCTACAACCTTCAAACAGATGGTTGGTTCTCTAAGGTATTTGTGTAATACCAGACCTGATATTTGCTATGCAGTTGGAATAGTTAGCAGATTTATGAGAAAACCAAAGTGGTCCCATTACCAAGCTGCAGTCAGGATTCTGAGGTATGTGAAGGGAACTCTGAAATATGGAGTGTTATTTCCGTCTGGAAGAAAGATCAAATCAGAACTTCTGAGTTATTCTGATTCTGATTGGTGCGGAGATAGAGTTGACAGAAGAAGTACTTATGGGTACTTATTCAAATTTCTTGGAGGTCCTATTTCTTGGTGTTCTAAGAAGCAACATGTTGTTGCTCTGTCAACCTGTGAAGCTGAATATATTGCAGGTGCTCTGACTGCATGTCAAGCTGTGTGGATTCTGAACTTGCTGAAAGATCTGAAGATTGAGGTAAATAAACCTTTGAAGTTGATGATTGATAACAAGTCTGCAATCAATCTTGCCAAGAATCCAGTGTTACATGGGAGAAGCAAGCATATTGAGACCAAGTATCATTTTCTGAGGAATCAAGTTCATAATGGAATAATAGAGGTTGTGCACTGTAGCACTCAGAAGCAGCTGGCAGATATTCTAACAAAGACTATCAAAACTGATCAATTTATTGGTTTAAGAGATAGAATTGGTGTTTTCAGTTTTGGATAAATATAAATTAAGGGATGGTGTTAGAATTAATTTAGATTTAATTAGATATTAGTTTATATTTAGGAATATCTTTTAGATTGTTTATATCTTTGTTAGAAGATATATATCTTAGATCTTCTTATATCTTTGTAGAAGATATATTTTAGATTTAATTTGTGTGTATAAATAGCCTAGTGGAGTAGGTTATTGTAATTCATTGTAAATCCTTATTTTTAAATCTATCAGTAAAAATTCCTTTTATCTTTTATCTTCCTTGTGCTCCAACAATAACAACATCTAACCACTACGTCACTTGAAATATTGTGACAATTTTTGGTTTCAACATCTATTAATTTATGTAATCTTATTAATTAAAATTGTTAAGTCTTTTAAAAAAAATTTAGAGTCAAAATTAAAGTTAAATTAATCATTATTAATATTAATTAATTAATTTATTATTTATTTATTTATTATTAATTAAAATCACTCATTCTCATAATTTAAGAATTTATTTTTTATTTTATTTGTTTTATGTGGCTAATTTTTTTTTAAAATTATGGATTTGAAAAACCATCATCTCAATAATAATTAATTAATTAAATTATTAAATTAAATTATTTACATTAAAAATAAAATAAAAAAGATAAAAAGAATTGTTCCTAATAAATTTAACTCACACATTTCAAATAAAAAATATCCACTGTCAATTAGGTTTTATTAAATAATTAGGTTATTAAAATTAATCTTATTAATTAAAGTTGTTAATTCTGTTAAAGAACTTTTTGAAGTCAAAACTAAAGTTAATTTAATAATTATTAATATTAATTTATTATTTTTTTATTTATTATTAATTAAAATCACGCATTCTCTTAATTTAAAGATTTAATTTTTATTTTATTTATTTTATGTGAGTAATCTATTTATTTATTTCCTAAAGTTGTGGATTGGAAAAACCATCATCTCAATAATAATTAATTAATTAAATTATTAAATTAATTTATTTACATTGAAAATAAAATAAAAAAGGTAAAAAAAATTGTTCCTAATAAACTTAACCCACACATTTCAAATAAAAAATGTCCGCTCTCAATTAGATTTTATCAAATAATTAATTAATTAAAATTAATCTTATTAATTAAAGTTGTTAAATCTCTTAAAAAAAAATTAAAATAAAAGCTAAAGTTAATTTAGTAATTATTAATATTATTTAATTTAATTATTATTTGTTTATTTATTATTAATTAAAATCACTCATTCCTATAATTTTATAATTTATATTTTATGTTATTTGTTTTATGTAACTAACTTATTTATTTATTTCCTAAAATTGTGGATTTGAAAAACCATCATCTCTATAATAATTACTTAATTAAATTATTAAATTAAATTATTTACATTAAAAATAAAATAAAAAAGGTAAAAAATATCGTTCCTAATAAACTTAACTCACACATTTCAAATAAAAAATATTCACTTTCAATTAGATTTTTTTAAATAATTAATTTATTAAAATTAATCTTATTAATTAAATTTGTTAAGCCTATTAAAGAATTTTTTGAAGCCAAAATTAAAGTTAATTTAATAATTATTAATATTAATTTATCAATTATTTATTTATTTATTTATTTATTTTTAATTAAAATCACTCATTCCCTTAATTTAAGGATTTAATTTTTATTTTATTTATTTTATGTGAGTAACTTATTTATTTATTTCTTAAAATTGTGGATTGAAAAAACCATCATCTCAATAATACTTAATTAATTAAATTATTAAGTTAATTTATTTACATTAAAAATAAAATAAAAAAGGTAAAAAAAATTGTTTCTAATAAACTTAACCCACACATTCCAAATAAAAAATGTCCACTATCAATTACGTTTTATCAAATAATTAATTAATTAAAATTAATTTTATTAATTAAAGTTGTTAAGTCTCTTAAGGAATTTTTTGAAGTCAAAACTAAAGTTAATTTAGTAATTATTGATATTATTAATTTAGCGACGGAAAAACTCAGAAATTGGTCGCTAAATTTATCGCTAAGTAGACAAAAAGGACTAAGATGATACGTTTTAAAGAGTTAAGGGACCCATATGAATTTTTTTTAAGTTAAAGGACCAAAATGAACCTTGACGTCAACATACGGAACCAAAAAAAGTATTTTACCTTAATTAAATCATAAAATTAACTTATTTACATTAAAAGTAATATAAAAAAATTTTAAAAAAATTGTTCCTAATAAACTTAACCCACACGTTCCAAATGAAAATGCCCAATATTAATCCCGTTTTATCAATTAATTAATTTATTAAAATTAATCCAAATAAATGAATATTATTCCTAATAAATTGCATATCTCAACTCCTAATTAAATGAAAATTATTCTTAATAAATTTCATAACTCCACTCCTAATTAAATGCACGCATTCCAAGTAAAAAAAACAGTTTTTCAATGTATAATAATGAATTAACTTATTAAAATTAACCCTAATAAAGGAATATTGCTCCTAATAAATTCCATAAGCTTCACTCCTAATAAAATATTTATAGGGAATGCAAGCCATCAAATTCAATCTTCTCTTCAGTATTTTTTCCTTCTTCTAATATTTTTGCTTTTATTATATGCTTCCATTATCATAAGATCTTCTTTCATATCATTTTTATATTTTAAATTATTTATTTTGTTGTACTAATTTTTTTCATTGTTGTTCTGGCCTGGGCTGACACTTAACCCACCGTTGAGCAGGCCCAATCTAGTGCCTCTGAGGCCCAATGGCATCCAGCCCACGTTAACAACCGTTAGGGATTTTCCCACGTGCCTCTTAGGCGAATGTTGCCAACAACTATCCGTAACCACCATCATCCTGCCCACCGAGAATAACGGCTCAAACTTCCCTATTATCTCGGGGCAGTTGGTCAGGGCGGAGGATAAATGCTAGACTCCACTACACACGTAACCCAGACAGTCTTTGTTATTGGACCTAATTGCTTCTCCCAATGCGTGGATCTTGGCCCAGCGCTGGGGGCTATAAATACCCTCTCACATGAGAGGGTCAGGTATTCACTCTTTCTACACTTTTATTACTTACACTTACTCTGAACCTTAATTTGGCATCAGAGTTTCTTGCAGGTATCTCCCTCCATTTCACTTCAACATCGTCTAGTTCTAGCTTGTAGGCCATCAACGATCCCTTCTGGTCAGGCGCAATAGTGGCGCCGTCTGTGGGAAATTGGTTCCCCATCTTTCACTAACTGAAGATCAAAGCAAACTTTCAACTTTTCGATCGTCATGGTTGCTCCAATCAACAATGAAGATCCTAATGTTCACTTTATCGAGTTTGGAAACAACAACAATGACCTTGTCGAACACGCACTCGACATCAGGGACAGAAGAACCACTTCCTCCTCCGCTCCAACCCATCCGCTCGACCAACCTCGCTGGCAAAAATACGAACTTGTGGCGTACGAGGAAATCCCCGTGCCTGAGAATGTCGACCCTACGACCAAGGCCCTGTTCGCGACGATCAAAAAGACTAAATACATGATCTTCGCGCAAGGCAAATGCCTTGAATGTTGGAAACCCGCAAGTCCCTAAGAAGACACAGGAGGCCTGACTCGTGCACCCCATCTCCTCGACGATAGGAGCCCCGTTCAGGCTCTTCTCTGCAGAGACACCAATAGGGAGATTCTCGCAATCCTTCTCCTCTTCATACTGGGCAACGCCCTCTGCTAGAGAGGACCAACAAGAAATCATCAAGAAGCGCGACCACACCCCTCTGTGCAAGGAACAATGCTCCCCAGCTCCTAAAGGGACAAGGGGAAGGAAGAGAAGAAAACCCGGTCGAGGAGTCCCCCTCGACATAGAAGACACCGCTATGACTTCCCCCTGACTCGATTCCTCGAACAAAGCAAAGAAGAAGAGGAAGATGACCCCACAATCCACTATCCCAAACCATTATGGAGGCTCATATCCCTAAGGGAATGAAGAAACCTCCACTTGTGAATAGCTACGACGGCTCTACAGATCCTGACGACCACGTCGATGCCTTCGAAGAAATGCGCCAATTCCACAACATCGGGGGTGCAATCAAATGCAGGTTGTTCCCCATAAACTTGATAAAAACTGCTATGGACTGGTACAAGGGCCTCAACCCTGAGTCTATCACCTTCTGGAAAAACCTGAAGAACCAATTCGCCAACAACTTTACAGCTTCTTGGCAACACCCCAAGACTGAGGCGTCCCTTAAGGCAATTATCCAGGGAAGGGACAAACCTCTCAGAGACTATATTTACCGGTTCAACCAGGAGGCCATTCAGGTCCCCACCACTGACTGTATGAAGAGGTATATGCTCAAGAAAGACCTTCTCCTGGGCAGTGAATTTCATAGAGCAGTTGGCATCAAGTCCCCAAGATCGTTCGATCACCTCATCTACAAAGCCCGAGCTTACATCACATACGAGGAGAAGAAAGCTACCAATAATATCCGCAGATCCAAGAACTGCAGAACACCCAGTTCCCCAAGGCACAATGACACAGGACCATCCCGACGTCCCAATGAGAAGAGAAAGGATGAAAATCCTCGTGACCCTCACGAACATAGAGAACCAGTTGGGCGTTTCACCGGGTACACTACTCTGATGGCTCCCCGTGAATGCATCCTTGCAGAGTGTGCTAATGCTGAATTCAAGGAAGGTGGAGTCCATTGACCTAAACCTACGCCTTTCAAGCTCGGGGTCGACATGACCAAGTATTGTCAGTATCACCAAAGCCACTGCCATGTTACTGAAGACCGCGTCTACTCGAAGGATGCCATCGAGACTCTCATCAAGGCAAAGAGACTCGGGCAATACAAGAAGAGCGACACCCCTCGCCGTAACACCCGCGAGGTGAAATAATCTGAGGAAGAAGCCCGACTCTCTGACGAAGTTGGCCCCCACCAAGTTGCCATGTTAGTTTCTGACCCAAGGATTTCTATATCTCTGACGACATCAAGAAAAAGGATATTATGTTTACCCATAACAGGTGGGAGAGATTCCCCGCCGCCATGTTCATTTCTGGAAGGGGATTTGACACTCTCTCTTTGAATTCGATGAAAAGCAAGTTCGAGGAGCTGATAGATGAGACCCCGGTCCAGACCGTCACCCTTGACAGATTCCGGGGAAAATCTGAGTCCATCACCTTCTACCTCGAGGAACTTCCAGGTGGAGCTCCCAACTCCCACATTCCTTTACTCATGCAGGAAAAGATGGACAACTTCGACATGCACTGCATCCTGGTCGATGAGGGTATTTTTGTCGACATCATGTACACTCAGTTGTACCAGACCCTACAGCTCGACAGCTCCCACTTATCACCTTACATGGGGTCTGACCCCCAGGGCTTTAATGGCCCGACTTCTAAACCATGGGGTTATGTCGAGATTAGGGTCACATTTGGGATAAAAACAGTTTCCAAATAGGTCAAAGTCAGCTTCTTAGTGGTCAAGTTCACATCTCTTACAATTTCATCCTGGGAAGACCATTGCTGGCCGAGTTGACCATCGTGCCCTCCACGGTCCACCTCAAGATGAAGTTCTACACGAAGAGGGGCCGCGTCGACACCATCCACAGAGACATCCAAGTCGCGAGGAGATGTTTCAACGCGGCCGCGAAGGGGCAGAACATGGTCGACACAAAGCCAAATATTGCAAGAGGAACAACCCCCTCCTCATCCAAGCCTACTCGAATCAAAGAATAGGAGGCCCCACCCGATGTCAACTCCATCGACCTCAACACCCGTTTCACAAAATATAAAGTCAAAGTCCCTAATGGCGAGCATGATCTCCTTCATCCTATTCCCTATGGAGATTTCAAAATCATTCTCCTCGGCAAGGACCCGAACAAAGGCGTGAATATTGGAGTTGGACTCCACGATCTGGCGAGGAAGCACCTCAAAGAATGTCTGAGGGGGATTGCTGACTTGTTTCCATGAAGCGCTGCGGAGATGCCTGGACTCGACCCTGAGGTCGCTTCTCACCAACTTGTTGTGGATCCAACAACTAGGGCAGTAGTACAACGTAGGCATAGGCATTCTCCTGAAAAAGTGGAGGCTGCTGAAAAAGTTGTAAAAGACCTCCTAGAGGCAAATTTTATTTCTGAGGTCCGATATTCAACCTGGCTCTCCAACGTTGTACTTGTTAAGAAAAATAATGGAAAATGGCGTCTGTGTTGACTATACTGATCTCAACCAGGCATGTCCCAAAGATGCATATCCTTTGCCTAATATTGACAGGCTAGTTGACAACTTGGTCGACTATAAACTCTTATCATTTATGGATCATATTCAGGCTATAATCAAATTTCCATGGAAATAAATGACAAGAGATGAACGACCTTCATGACCAATTCAGGCAATTATTACTACAACGTAATGCCCTTCGGCCTGAAAAATGCGAGCGCAACATACCAATGATTGATGAACAAGTTTTTTCTAGGCGAGATCAGGGACACGCTTAAGTTGTACATGGACGACGTGATCATCAAGTATCAAGCGGAAGCCCATAACACATCCCACCTAAAAAGAGTCTTCGACCGGGAGAGGAGATGCAAGATGAGATTCAACCTGGAAAAATGCACTTTCAGGGTTAAGGCGGGCAAGTTCTTCAGTTTCTATTTGACGAAACGAGGGATTGAAGCCAACCTTGACAAATTCAGGGCTTTCTCCGAGCTCCCTATGCCAGACACAAAAAAATCCATACAAATATTGAACGGTATGCTCACCTTGCTCTCCCGTTTCGTGGCGAAATTCGCGTAACACGCACTTCCATTTTTCAAACTCTTACAAAAAGAGGTAGCATTGGAATGGACCGAGGATTGTAAATAAGCCATCCTCAACCTCAAGAAACCTCTTTGAGAATCGCCCGTGATCTCATGACCTGAGAATTGGGAAATCTTGTTCCTCTACATGGTCATTTCGATTGAGGCTGTAAGTGCGGTCCTCGTTCGCGAAACCGCTGATAGACAGAAGCCTGTGTACATCACCCGCAAAGCGATACAAGTCCCCGAGGTCAGATATCAACAAATTGAAAAAGTTTCTTTGGCCCTCACCAATGCGGAGGGGAGATTAAGACATTACTTCTTGGCCCACATGATCATTGTGCGAACGGACCAACCTATAAAATAGTTACTCGGGCGACCAGACATGGTCGGTCAAATGCTAAAATGGTCTCTAGAATTACCGGAGTTTGACGTTCAATATGAGAGCAAGAAATCCCTCAAAGCTCATGCGCTGGCCGACTTTGTTACGGATATGACCACCATCGAGGCCCCTGCAGAAGGTGCCCAAAAATGGACCATCTTTGTCGATGGAGCATCCAGTTCGGAAAGGAGTGGAGCGGGCATCCTCTTCGAGAACTAATAGGGTGTCATGATCAAGCACTCACTCATTTTTTCATTCCCAACATTGAACAACCAAGCCGAATACGAGGCACTACTCGCAGGGTTAAGTGTAGGTGAAGCCTTAGGCGCCCAGGAAGTACAAATCTTCACCGACTCCCAACTTGTCGCGTCTCTAGTGCGGGGAGAGTACCATGCCATGAATGACAACCTCATTGAATACCTAAACATGGTTAGAGAGAAAATGAAAATTTTTGACCATGCAGAAATGAAACATATTCCCCGCGAATAGAACACTCAAGCTCACATTCTCTCGAAGCTCGCGAGCACAAGGAAGGAGGGTGGAAACAAACACGTCGTCCAGGAATCACTTTCCCACCCGAGAATCGAGAAACCTGTTGCGTTGCTCGACATGAATGCCACCGAGGGCGGTATCAGCTGGATGACCCTGGTGTACAATTACCTTACCAACAAAAAGCTATCGTCCAACCAAAAAGAAGCCAGCACGATCAAGCGCCAAGCTTGCTCTTACATTTTGGTCGAGCAAAAACTATATAGACAGGGATTATCCATCCCACTCCTAAAGTGCGTAGAGGAAACTGAAGTCCCCAACATCTTATAGGAGATCCATGAAAGAATTAATGCCCAACACCTAGGCGGAAGATCCTTAGCACAAAAGGCCCTACGAGCGGGATATTACTGGCCCACGATGCAGTGCGACGCCAAAGAGCATGTCAAAAAGTGCGACATATGCCAGTGCCATGCAGATATGCACCTGACACCTTCACACGAGCTCAAATCAGTTTCCTCTATGTGGTCGTTTTCCTGGTGAATGATAGACATCCGCGGTCCTTTCCCCCAAGGGCCATACTAAAACAAATTCATCATCACCGCCGTGGACTACTTCACCAAATAGATAAAGGCTGAAGCCCTCGCCAAAATCACGTCGCACAATATTCTTCATTTCTACAAAATATACGTACTCGCCCGGTTTGGAATACCGCAAGCACTTATCACTGACAACGAGACATAATTTACCAACAGAAAATTCCAAGATTCGTTGGTAAGCTTGGCACCAAACAACATTTTACGTCCGTCGAGCACCCTCCAACAAATAGGCAAGTGGAATCCGCAAACAAAATCATCTTGCAGGGACTTAAGCATCGGCTAGGAGAAGCAAAGAAGGGGTGGATCAAGGAACCCCACAACATGCTTTGGGCTTACAGAACGGCACCCCAGACTACTACCAAGGAGACACCTTTTTGACTAATATACGAAACCGAGGTGGTCATCGCTGTAGAAATCAGGGAGCCAACTAGGCAAACATAAACTCCTCTTGACGAGGAGATCCGATCGGGGGCATCCCTTTAAGAGGCCAAGTTATACCAACAGATAACTCTGTGACATGATGCCAAACTCATAAAACGTGAGTTCCAAGTCGGTAGTTTGGTTTTACAGAGAAATCATAAAGATTTCCGTGAAGGAAAGGTAGCTGCCAATTGGGAGGGGCCCTATCACATCTACGATAAGAAAGGAAACAAAACATACCACCTTGAATGCGTAGATGGAAAACATCTACCTCGACCTTGGAACACTGAGAAGCTAAATCAATATTACAACTAAGTCCCAAACAAAAGTTGTGGCTTAGCAGTCGACCTGACCTCTCTGACATAGATAGATCTTGCTCGGCCATGGAAGCATGTTAAGGCATGAACATTGCATCCAACAAACAATGAAAGGCTAGTTCTCACTCATAGGACGGACAAAACTTTAGCCCGAGGGGGACACCTCGACTAAGCTCTGCAATCATTGTACCAAAGAGGCAAAACACTCAGCTCGCGATGGTACTGTTAGCGCCGCGAGAATAAGGTCCCAAATGCGACCTTGGCCTCATCCTAATGGAGTCGAAATTCGTATCCCCAACACGTCTCTATATATTATCATGAACCAATAAACTGGTCGAGCACAAATTCACACACTTGTACAAAATACGACAAGCATAAAATTCCAAACAACATCTAACACAATTAATCATGCAAGATAAGTGTTTAATAAAGTCGACCACGAAGGCCAGTATTGTCTAGACATTACATAAAGAAGGGCACACAGGCTCAAACTACAGTTAGATACATAAAAAATGGGCATGGCCCCTTGTCCAAAACATTAACAAAATTTTTGGCACACATGCCGGGTAAATGCACGGGCACGCAAGCCTAAAGCTAAAACTAATCTTCACACCCATCCTCTTCATCGCCTGACTCTTCCTCAGGGTTATCACCAGGAGGAGGAAGGATAACCCTATCAACCACTTGATGAAAAGGCCCGATCCATTTGGTTACAAGCTTGACCCCATCATTGACAATTTTGAGTTGCTTCACAGCAGTATTGAAGTCATACCCAAGGGTGTCTACCACGTCCTGCTCGAGCTGGCGAATCAGAGAAATCAACTTTTTCCTAGTATGAAAGGCCTCCTCCTCGACGATTTCCTCATCAACAGGCACCACGATCCCCTCCAACTCCTTTTCTCTGGAAGCCAGTCGTTCATTCTCCTTGTTCATGGCATCGATCTTCTATTTTATCTCTTTAAACTCAGTAAGGAGCCCAACTTGAATCTCATATTTTGACTGATGGTCAAGCAGATCATGCTTTAGTTTTTCATTATAAACCTTCAGCTTGTCAATCTGGGCATTCGCTTTGTCAAGGGCGGCCTAGGAGCACGTCGTCGCGTCATTCAGGGTTAAAGTAGTCTCAAGGACCCTCATTACAGCGCCACATCTTTAGATATATTCTTTTGTCGGGTCTTCTTATCCACGAACAATATGGCTTCCCTCTCCACCTCGTGAAGACCAAGGGAGTTGTCCCCGCCAAAAAGGTTGTAGTTGAGGTAACATGGAGGCAGCACAAAGGTCTCCCCGACATTCTTGCCCTTATTGTAGTAACCACAATGCTGGGACCTTCCCCGCGCTTCCTTTTCGTGGGTTGTTCAGGGGGAGAAACTTGGCTACCTTAAGGAGAAGAGGAACCACTGACATGAGCGCTAAGTTTGGCTTGTTCTTGGATTTGGGAAACACGCCCTTTGGGCGCCTTTTGACCAACTTTTCCCCTCAGCTTGAGCAGACGTTCTTTGAAAGTCGCCTTTCGACCTGCAATCCAAAAGGGAAACAATTAGCCAGCGAAACAGAAGACAAAATATTTACTATGGGAACGCCCCCCCCCCCCTCACCTAAGAGTCTCAAAGACTCTTCGTTAGAAGAACATTCGAGTAGCGTTTTCGTGTTTATCAGTCGGGTGACATAGACATCCTCCCTCCCATCATCAAGAATGAAGTTTTTGTATGAATCATAACATTTAGTGGGGAGAAACTCTTAAGATAGACCGCTAGTTTATCGTAAGCAAGCTTATCACGAGAATCTAACTCCTCAGGCTTTACCGAATAATATTCGAGCTTCTGCTCAAAATGCTTCCACTGTCACTCGAGGGGAAATTTCGCCTTTAGCTTCGTTACCTCTCGACCATCCTCTGTCTCGACTGAACGATCATACAAATGGCCCACAGAAGCTTCAGAAATAGGCTTCACGACATAGAATATGTCCTTGAAATTCTGGACAGATTCCAGGTATGGTCGAAATAGCTTTCCGAACTTCTTGAATGATACCCAGGCCTGTTGACCCCCAACCACCTGCTGATGGAGGTGGAAGATTTGGAAGAACAAAGTTAAGGTAGCGCCAATCTAAATGTATCGATAAACAATCTCAAATACCTGCATGAACGCAAGCACATTCAGATAGAGCTGAGAAGGCGCCAAGTTTAGCCATTAAAAAAACCCCCACCTGGAAATTCGTAAAAGGTAGGCGCATACCCGCATCCTTGAAAGAAAACTCATACACGGGGAAAAACTTGCCCAGAAAGGCTGAGCAGATCCTCCTTGGCTTGTTCGGAATGAGAACCAACCAAGAGGCAGAAACATCTCTTCCTTCTCATCGACGATGTTGAACGCGTCAGAAGGTCATGAACAAAATGAGGCATAAAATCCCTAGGTTCGGGTGCGACCCAATCTAGGGGGTTCCTCACACCCATATTTTCCTCGCCATTAGACTCGGGAAAAGCGACTTCTTCAACTGGTTGAGCCATCTTACCTGAAAAGAAGGGGAAAACAGTGAATTCAACATCATCAAATTCACCCTTCCACCGAAAGTCAAGTGAAAGGGTGAAAAGTTCCTCGAGGGTGGGTCCTCGACTCAAGCCCTTGATGGATTGCGCGAAACGAAGCAACTCCCCTCAGGTATGCACAAAATCATGGACATTATCCCCGATGGAACAGCTCGTTCGAATTTTTCCAAGTCACGGGGATGAATCCCCAGGGTGGACCCGTATGAAGTTCATCTGAAGATTATGAATCTTTATCCAAAACTTAATTGTATATAATAAAAAATAATTTAACTTTATCATATCATTTATTATGCACATATAAAAATTGCATAAAAAATAAATTCTCTTCTATCCACATATTAAAATAAAATTGTATAATTTTATCGTATAAATAAATTTTATTTATTAAAATAATAAAAAATAAAATTTAACAATAAAATTTACTAAAATTAAAAATTAGGAAGAAATAAAAAATTTTAAACAAAAAAAATTTGAGAGAGAATTAGTAGCTTAATAAGGAATAAAAATTAGAGAAAAATAAAAAAAGTTATTAGTGATTGAAATTTCAGTTGCTGATTTTTTTCATAAATTAAATTTTATATTAAAAATGTTTTTTGGAGACTGAATTTTTCGTCACAACATCAATCGCTAAATCAGAGACTAATTTTATTTTGTGACCAATTTAGTGGGATCTAAAAGTTTACTCAGGAGTATCAAATTTCGGTGGCTAGAGTGACCGAAATTTTTCAGTCACTAAATAGATCACTAAAATTGAATGTTCTTGTAGTGGATCTTCTGGTGGAAGTCCAACATTCATATTGCCTTTTACATAGCGGCAAAGATATTTCTGTGAAAGTCCATAATTCATATTTCTCTTTTCAAGGTAGAAATAATCTTCTCGTGGAAGTCCATAATTCATGTTGTTCTTTTCAAGGCGACAAGGATCTTCTAGTGGAAGTCCAACATCCATCTTGTCCTTTTCAAGGCGGCAACAATCTTCTAGTGGAAGTCCAACATTCATATTGTCCTTTTCAAGGAGAAAATGATCTTTTAGTGAAAGTCCCGCAATCATATTTCCCTTTTCAAAGGTGGTAATAATCTTCCACTATAAGTCTAGCATTCATATTACCATTTTCAAGAAAGCAAGGATCTTCTAGTGGAAGTCCTCATTCAAATTGTCAACAAAGCATAAATAACTCGTTGCAAGTGTAAAAGTTTTAAAGAGATTGATACATTGATAGGAGACTCTCCCTCCTAACAATTAGCTATAATACTATCTTAGATTGACAAAATTCCAAGTTCTGGGATTAAGTCATCTGTCTAAATATTCAAGCTTGTAGGCTTCATGAGGTAGCTTCTGGTAGATGCGATATGGTCCTTATCAGTTGAGTTACAATTTTCCATACTTTGTGGGAACAACGACCTATCTCAACACTGTGTCGCCCTCCTGTAGTTCCCTTTGAACCATTTTGAAGTTATATATTATGGTTGCCCTTTTCTTTGTAGCCAATTCTTAGACTAGGACAAGGTATCTTTTTTCATTAACTAGATATGTGACACATATTAACCATGTCTCGTTCTGCTTTGCATTGAATTAAGAGTGTTGCCAAGAAGGTGTGTTGATTTCGATAAGCAACATGACACCTACCTCGTATACTAGAGTGAGATGAGTCTTCTTGATGGTTGAATGAGGACTAGTGTGATAAGACCATATTATTCTTTGTAGAAATTTTGTCCATAATCCTTTGGCGTCATCCAGCTTCTTCTTGATCCCTTTTAGAATTACATTGTTCGTCGATTTTGCTTGGCCATTCGTTTGTGGGTGGAAAAAGGAGATAAAATTTGTTTTCACTCCCAGGTCGTGATAGAAATCAACCATAGAGGTACAGGTGAGTTCAGTTTCATTGTCTGAAATGATGACCCCGACCAATCTATACATGTATATAATTATTTGCCAACAAATACGATGAACCCTCTCTGATGTGATTTTGAGCACGTCTTTGGCTTCTATCAATTTTTTGAAATAATCTACCCCAATGATCAAGAACTTTAGCTGACTCGAAGCCAGGGGAAACAAAATTAGAATATCCACACCCCATTGGTAAAAAGGCCATGGTATTGTGACAGATTGGACGAGTTCAACTAATGCATGATGGAGATTGGCATGTATCTAGAAATTTTTGCATTTCTTGATGAAGGCCATATTGTCCTTCATCAAGGTAGGCCAATAATGGAATTCCCGCAACAACTTATTGGCTAGGGCTCGTTCGCCAACATGCACTACAAGAAAACTGGTTTGTTTCCAGGGGTAAAACCCCTCAGAAAGCCAAAAGTCACCCCACAGAGGCAAAATTTTCAAGGGGATCAACCGCCTCGGAACAGGCGTCATCGCAACTTTTTTGCTGGAGATTAACCCCTCACAATGTTTTGGGAGATTAACCCCTTACAAAGAACTATAGTGAGAAAGGAGAAATCACCTTGGTGGGTGGACTAGACTAGCTTGATAATTTTTAAGTGAACTAGTATAAACATACATTGTTCTTTACTTCCTGCATCTTATCTTTATTATCAATAAGTGAAGAAAATCTTTTTAAGTTAAAGGGGATATTTTAAATAAAAAGTTTTTGTTTTAAAACCAAATTTAACCCCCCCCTTTTCTTGTGTTTTTCACACCTTCAGTTGGCATCAGAGCTCTGGTTCTGAGTGATAAAAAGTTTGAATTTTTATCAACACCTAATAGTGTTCAGTACCGATCCAGACTGTGAAAAAAATGGCTAACAAAAACGTTGTCACTGTTGATAATAAGGATAATGATAGAGATCATTATAGTGATAAACCTCCTATGTTTGATAGAGAAAAATTTGACTATTGGAAGGATAGAATCGAAAGTTATTTTTTGGGATATGACTTGGATCTATGGGATTTTGTAGTTGATGGCTACAATCACCCAGTAGATGATAAAGGTCTAAAGATTGTAAGAAGTGTAATGAAAGATGCTCAGAAAAAGATTCACAGAAACCACTACAAAGCAAGAATAATTTTGTTGAGTGCTATTTCATACAATGAGTATGATAAGATCACATACAGAGAGACTGCAAAGTCCATTTTTGATTATCTTCAGATGACTCATAAAGGCAATGCTCGAGTTAAGGAGACAAAAGCTCTGGCCCTAATCCAAAAATATGAAGCCTTCAAAATGGAAGATGATGAATCTGTGGAAACTATGTTTTCAAGATTCCTGACGCTTGTTGTAGGAATCAAGGTTCTAAATAAAGGATTATCTACTGCAGATCATGTCAAGAAAATCATCTGAAGTCTGCCTAAGAAATGGAGACCAATGGTAACTACCTTGAAGCTATCCAAGGATCTGAATAATACTAGTCTTGAGGAGTTAATCAGATCTTTAAGAAGTCATGAGATTGAGCTTGAAGAACCTTAGAAAAGAGTTAAATATGTGGATTTTAAGTCTAAGTTTTGAAAGATAAAGGCTTTTCAAGCTGAAGAAGAATCATAAGGATCTGAAGAAGATTCAGATGAAGATGAACTCTCTCTAATATCCAGAAGGATTAGCCAGATATGAAAACATAGACAGAGCAAGTTCAGATGACAAAGAAGAACAAAAGATAGATATAAATCTACATCTGGTTAGAAGAAAGCTTCTGGAAAAGAAGTTACATTTTATTAGTGAAAAGAGCCTGAACATTATAAGAATGAATGCCCAAAGCTCAGAAAAGACAAGAAGCCCAAGAAGGTCTTCAAAGCAAAGAATGGTCTCATGGAAACATGGGATGATTCAAAATTAGAAAAGGAATATTCTGACGAAGAACATGCAAACGTGGCACTCATGGACAATACAAGTACAAATGAAGTTATCTTAGAGTGTGAGCTAACTGCTGATGATAAGTCAGACTCTGATGACGAAGCAAAGGTAATTGCTTATCTCTCTCATTTTAAACTTGAATCTTATTTATCTAAAATGATGAGAAAATATTAACTTCTTCTAAGTAAACACAAAACTATGAAAATGAATTTTGTAGTTACTTCTGAGAACTCTACTAAGAAAGAGCAAAACTTTTCTGATTTAAATGAAAAATCATTTGTTTTAGAAAAATCAAATCTTACTCTTAAAAGTAAAGTCTCAAGGTTGGAAGAAGAGATTATCTCTAGCACATCTGTTACTGATGAAGTAATCCAATATGATAGAGCTTTTCAGTACTTCCTAGCTAAAATCATAGATAGAAGCAAGATGGCT
Source organism: Vicia faba (assembly GCA_948472305.1). Lineage (NCBI taxonomy): Eukaryota > Viridiplantae > Streptophyta > Magnoliopsida > Fabales > Fabaceae > Vicia > Vicia faba. Next base: position 530,777,086 of record OX451735.1, on the reverse strand, counting down.
TTAATGATCTATGGCATTAACAGAAATAAAAGTAGAGGCTTGGGGTATTCAGGACCATAAAAAATAATTGATGAACTCTGAGTGTCAAACCAAAACCTCTTTCTGAACATTTCATGCTTGCTGGCACTGAACTAAAATGTCTAGAACAAGAAGGCTCTGATTCTATTGAAACACAACCACAAACACATAAGGAAACTTCTAAGCCTAAATATCATGCACAAATTCCACTTAATTATCCTGCTGCACAAGATTCCAAAGGTGTCAGAACCTCTGGAACTGCTAACAAGAAAGGACCCAGAAAATGGGTACCTAAGGATGATGGATGCTTACGACACATGACGAGCGAAAGGCATATGTTCCAAGATTTGGAACTTAAGTATGGAGGTGTTATTGGTTTCAGAGGCAATCAAAAGGGGAAGATCATTGGCTCTGGAACTATTGGTAATGGTAAACTTCCTTCTATTAACAATGTTCTTTTAGTTGAGGGTGTGATACATAACTTATTGTCAATTAGCCAACTTAGTGGAAATGGTTATGACATCATCTTTAATCAAACATCCTATAAAGCTGTTAGTCAGAAGGATGGCTCAGTTATCTTTAATGGTAAGAGGAAGAACAACATTTAAAAAATTAGGTTATCAGATTTGAAAAACCAGACTGTAAAATTTCTTCTAACTGTTCAAAAAGAGCAGTGGGTCTGGAACATACGCCTCGGCCATGTTATCTTGAGAAAGATATCTCAACTAAATAAGCTTAGATTAGTTAGAGGATTTCCCAATATAAAGTATTCTTCAAATGCTCTTTGTGAAGCATGTCAGAAAGACAAGTTTTCAAAAACTCCTTTTAAAGCTAAAAAGGTTGTTTCTACCTCTAGGCCATTAGAACTTCTTCACATTGATTTATTTGAACAAGTGAAAATTGCTTCTGTCAATGGAAAGAAATATGGACTAGTCATCATTGATGATTACATCAGATGGACATGGGTAAAATTCTCAAGACACGAGGATGAGTCATATTCTGTGTTTGCTTCCTTTTGCTCCCAAGTGAAAAATGAAAAGAATTACAAAATAGTCAGAGTTAGAAGCGATCATGGTGGAGAATTTGAAAACAAAGAATTTGAAAAACTTTTTGATTCTAATGGCATATCCCATGATTTCTCATGCCCTAGAACTCCAGAACAAAATGGGGTTGTAGAGAGGAAGAATAGGACATTACAAGAAATGGCTCGCACCATGTTCCAAGAAATTGAAATGGCCAAGCATTTCTGGGCAGAAGCAGTAAATACAACTTGTTACATTCAAAATAGAATATATATAAGATCTATTTTGAGTAAGACTCCTTATGAATTGTAGAAGAATAGAAAGCCCAACATTTCTTATTTCCATCATTTCAGATGTGTATGTTTTATGTTGAACACTAAAGAGAATCTGGGCAAGTTTGATTCCAAAGTATAGAAGTGTCTGTTGTTAGGATATCCTGAACGCTCAAAAGGCTACAGAGTCTATAACACAGAATCACAAATTGCGGAGGAATCAATTCATGTAAAATTTGATAATAAGCTTGACTTTGAAAAGTCAAAGCTAGTTGAAAAGCTTGCAGATGTGAAGATAACATTCTCATAACCTAAAGAGAAGGAACAAGAAGTCAAACAATAAGAAGTTCTTGTTTCTGATATTGTTGCTGCTCCTTCCGATACCCAATAACAAAGGAAAAGCAAAACCTCATCCTCTCATCCTGAAGATTTAATTCCGGGAAACAAAGATGCTTTTGTTAGAACCAGATCAACCTTCAAACCTTCTGAAGAAACACTTCTTAGTTTAGTGTCTCTAGTTGAGCCAACATCTATTGATGAAGTTCTTCTAGAAAAATACTGGATTCTGGAAATGGTTAAAGAACTGAACCAATTCCCAAAGAATGATGTATGGGATCTTGTTCAGAACCCTAAAGGTGCCCATGTCATTATAACAAGATGGGTGTTCAGAAACAAGCTCAACGAGAAGGGTGAAGTTTTCATAAACAAGGCACGATTGGTTGCACAAGGTTATAGTCAACAAGAAGGAATAGACTATACAAAAAACTTTTCACCAATTTCCAGGTTAGAAGCAATACATTTATTAATTTCTTTTTCGGTAAATCATAACATCATCCTTTATCAAATGGATGTTACGAGTGCATTTTTGAATGGTTATATTTTAGAAGAAGTGTACGTTAAACAACCTCTTGGACTTGAAAACTTTGAAAAATCAGATTTTGTTTTTAAACTCAAGAAATCTCTTTATGGTCTAAAGCAAGCTCCCAGAACTTGGTATGACAGATTGAGTAATTTTCTTTTAGAAAACAAATTTACCAGAGGGAAGGTTGATACTACACTCTTCTATAAAACTTTCAAAAATGACATTTTGATAGTTCAAATTTATGTTGATGATATTATTTTTGCTTCTGCTAATCCCTCTTTTTGCGAGGAATTTTCTAAGATGATGCAGGTTGAGTTTGAGATGAGTTTGATGGGAGAACTGAAGTTCTTTCTGGGAATTCAAATTGATCAACAATCAGAAGCTACTTACATTTATCAGAGTAAGTATACCAAAGAACTTCTGAAGAAGTTCAACATGATGGACTACACACTAGCAAAGACTCTAATGCATCCAACATGCATTCTAGAAAAAGATGAGGTAAGTGGAAAGCTATGTCAGAAGATGTATCATGGTATGATAGGCTATCTTCTGTATATAACTGCTTCTAGACTTGATATTTTATTCAGAATTCATCTATGTGCTAGATTTCAACCTGATCTTAGGGAATCTCACTTAACTGTTGTTAAGAGAATTTTGAGGTATCTGAAAGGAACAACTAACCTTGGCTTGATGTATGAGAAAAAATCAGAGTACACTCTTTCTTGTTTCTATGATGCAGATTACACTGGAGACATACTGAAGAGGAAAAGTACTTCTGGAAACTGTCAGTTTCTTGGCAAGAATCTGATCTCATGGTCAAGCAAGAGGCAATCAACAATTGCTCTTTCAACAACAAAAGCAAAGTACATCTCAGCTTCAATGTGCAGTACTCAGATGATATGGATGAAGAATCAACTAGAAGATCACCAGATTTACGAGAGTAACATTCCTATCTTTTGTGATAACACAGATGTTATTTTTTTAAGTAAAAATCCAATTTTACATTCTAGGGATAAACACATAGAAATAAAACATAATTTTATTAGAGATTATGTTCAGAAAGGGATTTTATCTTTAAAATTCATATACAGACCATCAATGAGTTGATAGTTTTACAAAACCCTTAATTGAAGATAGATTTATTTTTATTTCGAAGCATCTGAAAATGGACTTTTGTCCAGAGCAAGATTTCATCATAATCATATGTGTTTTGTTGTATCTTGAAGGAATAATATTTTGACTTAAACAAAAAGCAATTTTATTTTATTCAGAACCTCAGTCATCAGAAGATGTTTCAGTCAGAAATGTCTTTTATCAGATGGAAACCTTTTGGTTTTCCAGTCTCCGGGGATATCAAAATGTGTCACTTAATTAGATGTAGTGATTAATGCATGTAATCTTTGGTTATTTTTAATCATCACACTCTACTTAGGCTATGCGTTGAGCAATACTTTTTTGTAAAAAAAATTGATTAATCATGATTACACTCATTTATTACTCCATATAATTTTGTCTATTCTTTTCAATTTTATCTCTCTTCTTAAAAAATTATATACACTATGTTGTACCCAAAAAAATTTCCTCCCATTTGAAAAGACCTACTCTTAGGGTTCACAATTGCTCAAGACTACTCAAGAATTGATCAGATGAATCCTCCTCCTAAGCAATGACCTAAAACTAGGGTTTTGGTATTCTCAGGGAAAATTGGACTTCTAATTCCTCAAGTGAGTTTCATGGTTCCTAATATGCTTCAAAGAATCCCCGTATCAAGTTTCAAGCCTCGCATCCCAAATTTGCTCAGTCAATTGCTTAGATAAGTGAAAATCAAATGTATTGGACAAAAAGTCAAATGTGGTCAACATATAGTCAAACTTCAAGATTTTTGGTTAACATCAAGATTTTGAGGTCACATTCATCGTTTGATCAAGGGTTGATCATGATTCATCTAGAAAACTCAAAGATTCATCAAAAGTCAAAAGTTGCTAAATTGGGGTTTTCTTGAGGAGAAGTCAACTGAACTTTGACCAAACATAACTTTCACATGCTTCATCAGAAAATTCTCAATAGAAGCCTGTTTGATGGAAACTCAATTATCTACATCTTTGTCTCTCTAAGCTCAAGTCCAAAATATGCTTCATTTGAGAGATATGGGCCAAAATATTACAGGTCATTTTAAAGGTCAACAAAAAGACACCTTTTGTCAAAGAAATTTACATCAAGTTAAATTGTTCAAATAGAAAAATGACCAATATGAAAGTTGTAGGGCACGTCTTGAGCTTTCCAAAAAGTCAAAGATCACCTTCATATGATAAAAATTGAGTGAGTTATAATTGATGAAAGTTGGGAAGTTTTGAGGAAATGCATGAAGTCCAAATTGAGCAAATTTGAATTTTTGGGCTAATGAGCTTATCTTTTAAGGTCCAAACGTGTTCTTGACCTCATAAATACACCTAAGTCCATTCATTTATTTTTGTTCAATTTATTTCATTTATCTTGATTTTATTCATTTAAATTCAAAATTAAATCAAATAATTATCAAATAATGTACAAAGCTTAAAAGGCTTGAGATTTGATTTTATTTGGGGCCCCAAGATCATGTAGAAACCGTGTGAAGCTTATTTTCAAAACAATTCTTCATGTTTTGTCTTATTCCAAGTTATTTTTAAACAAAATAACAGATATAATTTCATGAATATGTCCAAGCCCATCTTTGACCTAATTTTTTCTCCTATATATACTCTTCAAATTCAAACAAGAGGGAGACGAAAAAGCTGTGCAAGAAACAAGGGTTCAAAATATCAACTTTTGTCAAAATTACGGCAAACTTGAAATCCTAGTTCCAGCCATCTTCAAGGGCAAGAAACCATTCAAAGCGATTCCAGGGACATTAAAGAGTAAGTTAGGATCATTCTTGATGATGAAAACTGCCTGAAACATGCCCTACATGCATCGCCGGTTTCATGTTTTTGTCCAAATTTGTATTTTATTTTCTATGCTGTTTTGATTGAAACTAACCATGCTAACATGTTCCTGAGACAAAACAATACAGGTTTGATCTCTTGCATGAGTCCCATAATGCCATAATACCTCATCACCATGTTTGCACCGATTTGAATTATTTTACTTGTATCTCATTATGCAGGATGATTCAGCCAAAACTAAGGCCACCATTGAATTCGTAGCCCTCGAAATAGGGGGTAGGGTCTTCCTTGATCACTTACGTTAGTTATTTTGTAGGTTCCAAGAAAATACCTCACCGGAGAAGACGACCGGAGCTAGGGCTCCGACGCCTCTTCGGTCCATCTGTTTTTTTTGTAATATATTTCATTCATTTTGTTATACTACCGGATGTAACAGCCACCCCAATGGCAGGAATGCGTGTGCTAAGGCTTTGGTCTCTAAGGGCGTGGGTTCAATCCATTCCTTTTGCAACTTTCTGCTATTTTTTTCTCCTATTTATGCAGGTTTCACATATAATATGCAACGCTTATCTCCTAACACCAACAAGCGCTTGGCCTGGTGGTAAGCTATCCAGTGCGAAGGCAAGAGGGCGCGGGTTCAACACCCATCCCATGCAGTTATACATTTTCTTTCCTTTTAACCTAATTTCTTTGATTTCTAACCCTAATTCTTTCCTTTTTCTTAAATATTTTCTTAATTAATCATTAACTAATTTAATCCCTTTTCGAAAACCCTAATAAATTAGGTTTAGGGTTTTCTAATCAATAATTAATTTTGTCTTTTTTATTAATTAATTAGGTTAAGTAGTAATTTCTTGAAATTAAAACTAATTAGACTTTAGGTATTATTTTTTATTAATTAAAATTAATTAGACTTAGGGTTTTTTTTAAATATTTAATTAACTTCAAGTTATTTTCTAAAAAACATAAATGACATTTGTGATACGATGGCAGAATCGGCTGTTTAATGCTGGTTTTTGCGTTTGTGTTTGCAAATGTTGCGGTAAGCAAGAGTCGCCACCGACTTTTCTTTTATCCAAATTAAGGAAAGAGTGAAAAGAACAGAAAAAGACATTTTTCGAGATTATTCTGAGTAAGGGGGGTAGATTATGGAAAGGGAAAGTGTTAGCACCCTTTCCATCCGTAGTTATCTACGGGCTCTTAGAGGTTTACTCATTTTGAAAATACTTTGTGCTTTGTGTGTTTGAAAAATGTTTTCAAATGCCTTACTGCAGTGATTTGCTTTGCGTTAATTCTTGTATCAGTCCTCAAGAGTGTTGACAAAGCAAATGTTTTTGAAAATTGTTTTTTAAAAGTAGTATTTGTGTAAGTGCAAAATGTTTTGATCAAACTTCTAACAGCTATCTACTTTGTACTCGAAAAGGTAGTTCTTTTCCTCCTATCCTTTAGACAGTGCTATCCTACTATTAGTGAGTAGGTAGCCCTATCGTTGGATGTATAAGGGACATTCGAAAGAGACGTTACAGTCACGAAGGCAACTTATGGAGACGTTTTAGAAATTTTATTTTGGGACTAGATCATCTACCGTGAGGCAACTGTAGGGTCATCGAGGGACTACGATCTTTTTTGATTTACGGGTCTTTGCTAAAGTGTCCCCGTTTCGAGGGACATGACTATTTTATTTTCGAAAGGAACCAAAGTGGGGGTACCCTAGAAGTGTGTATGTGTAATATGTGTTGTATTCAGTTATTTTTTATCTTTTGTCTTAGGTTTGCTAACATTTTGTTATTAGTCTTATCATGCAATCCTAGTTACTAAGAGTTAATATGTATAGAAAAATGTAAAGTGCAAAAATAAACCCTACGCTATTACATGGTTTCGGGGAGGGAATTTACAATGTACAAAAATTGGGGGAAGAAAAATAAAGAAAGCAGGTAAAAGTCCTAATTAGTTATTACATACTAGTATGCAGTTACAATAATGTAAAAATACAAAAAATAAATAACGCGCGAAAGATTGAAAGTTCATCTAAGAAAAACCTAATAAGAAAAATCTTTTTTGTTGTTTTTGATTTAATAAAAATAGTCAATTGTCCTAAAGTCTATACATAATAAAATTAAATTAAGAAAAATAATCTAATTTCTTGTTAGTTTTTTTATTATTATGAAAAGAAAATAATTAGTCCTAAATTCTAATTCATTTTTAATTAAGAAAAGGTTAAAGTTTTAATTAATTAATTAATTTAAGAAATTAATTATTCTAAAAAAAACTAATCCTAAGTTTTTGTTGATTGATTTGAAGTTAATTTAAAATCAATAAATAAATGAGTGAAGCAAAGTTAATGATACGAAGAGCCCTCCTTCGATTCAAGGGAAAACGTGGCCTTTCGATTTAGGGAAGAATAATGGTTTTCTATCCATGGGGACAAGCCTTCGATCTTGTGAAGACATGCCTACGATCCAGTAAAGAACGTTGTTGGAGGCGCTTAATGACTTTTCCTATGAAGGAAAGCACTAAAATCTGCAAGAAAAAGTGTCAACAATACAAAAGCATGACCTGGACATGAACCCAAGTCTTTTTTCAGTTTGACCTCCCATTAATTAGACTTCTTTGAATTCGAATTTGGGCTCGTTTTCCTTAGAAAAACCAATGGTCTCTTGAGATTCGATGAAAAGCATATATCTTGCCTTCTATCTTTGTATGTCCATGAGAACGATGTGCTATATTATATCCTGGACATGAATCAGACACTTGGAAATATCAATATATCATGAAAACAAGAACATGAATTTAAATTTTACCAAGGATGAGATGCTTCGACTTGGACGAGAATTGGATAGTTTTTGGGAATACTTCCTGCAGACTTCAGGGAATGAATGGAGTTTTGCTGAAAAATCCTTCGATTGGGACCACATATGAGCATTTTGATACCTTTGGGGTGGTTTATGGGGCAGCGTATGCGTGTAAATTAATATGTGTCCCCTTTGGGCTTATGTCTGCGGTCTCCTTATATAGAGGGGATGGAGGGGACAAGAGAATAAAGGTTTAAACAGCCATAAACAAGTGTTTTCAAAGCCATGAATGATGCTTTGTAACGTTGCAAAAGTCGTGGAAACTTGTCCCTTTTTGAATTTGAATGAACCTGGACATGCTTCCCTCTTTCGAATGCCTTCAATCCCTGCCCTTCGATTGGCCTCAAATTTCCTCCTTCGACTGGATCTTTTGAATGGACTTTATGTGTATGTTTTGTGCCCTCTTTGAATGGGCCACCATGGTGTGTCCTTCGAATGGCTCAAATCTCATCCTTGGGGCCTCTTCAATTGAGTCCCTATTTACCTTGTTCTTCGACTAGCGCTGACACTATTTAACTAAACCAAACGAAAGACTTCATCTTAGCCAGTCGAAGCTTGCTTTGTCATGAATGTATTGGTGCATGAGGCTTGGGATGGGCAACATATAATCTCTTGCCTAGCAAGCAACTTGAACCAAACCTCATCAAAAGGCAAAACAAGCTTGTTTCCAACAAATGTGTCCTTCGAATGGACCAATGTCATGTCCTTCGAAGGCACCACTTTAGTGTTCATAATGTGGCAATCTTGTGCTTTTGAAACGAAAATAGGCATGAAGAGGGAACCCTTTGCTTTAAATGAAGCTGGCATGCAGAAACCCACTGTTTTTGTGAATCAAAGTAAGCATGCAGGAGGCCATTGCTGGTGGATCGAAGGGAGCTTGTAATGGATTCTTTCTTTGTGCGCTGAAGGCATGCACAGAGGGAGAATTTGTCTAGTCGAAGCAGGAATCAAGCTTGCTCCCAAGAAATAAAATGCCCAATTTAAGGAAGAATAAACTTGCATGCATGTAGCCATTGCATTGTGAATCAAGCCAGCATGTAAAGCCAATGGTGCAATCGAAGGATGTATGCAGGAGGCCATTGCTTTGTGCTTGCTGGCATGAAGGAAGTTCCTGCCTTGTGAATTGAAGGCAAGCATAGAGAAGGCCCTTACATTTTGAATCGAAGGAGGTTATTTCAAAGGAAATACATGCCCAGTCGAAGCTTGTATACAACAAATAAGCAAAAGGCCAAGGCTTCAATCAAAGCATGGAAATTTGAGGCAAGCTTGGAGGAGGTTAGGTGCTCAATCGAAGCTTGTCACGATGGCGACCCTTTGACATGCCAATCGAAAGACTCTGTTTATCTTTAAAAAAAATTATTTTTTCTTTAATCAAGTGTTTGTAATCACCTATGGAAGAGAAAAATCTTGGAAAAATGAGAGGGAAAATGTTGGAGTACAACAGCTGCCCCTGTTCAATCTTCATAAACCTGAAGATATAGATTGGCTTGTCTGCCTTTCATGATCTGAATGCACTCGTATGAAGTAACACTGATTGTTGGTGATGGCGGGAATGGGCTTACAGATGCCATTTGGATAAGATGAAAGAGAGTCGTCGGAGATGGGCTTAAAGATGCCATCCAAAGTAGATGCTGATTTCACACATGGTCCCTTTGGGGGTTCCTGTTCCTGAGGATGAGTCAGTTGGGGAATATGGGTTTCTGTTGTTCTCCTGTTTGAGGAAAACTCTGTGGGGAATAAAGTCTAGGAACTTCAGTTATCCAAGGCTCTATTGAAGAGTTATCTCTAGAGAGATGACAGTTTGCTGTATTCTGGTTGAATTCTAGGTTTCCAGTGGTTTGTTGGGGATAATGGAATTTAAACGTTATCTGGAAATGTATTAGAAAGAGCCTGTGTAGGGATTTTTCAAGATGAGCCCGTGTTAGACTGTATGAGAAGAAACCCGTGTAAGATTGCTTCGTCTGGTCATGTAGATAGCTTTCCTATCTGGTTTCAGGTGTTAATCAATAATCAGTTATTCACAGATAATTGTCTTGTCTGGTTTCAGGTATTAATCTGGAACTTGCTTTTATTGGTCGTTTGAGATAGTTATCCTGACTGGTTTCAGGTATTAATCTCTGACCCAAGAAATAAAGGTAGTTTTCCCGTTTGGTTTCAGGTGTTAATCTTTAACCTCCTTATATAGGTATTAATCTTATAGTCGATTGTCCACAGATGGTTCTCCTGGCTTGTTACAGGTGTTAATCTGGAACTTGTTTTTCTGGTCACATAGATAGTTTCCCCATCTGGTTTCAGGCATTAATCTGTGGCCTGCTGTATTTGTTTGTAAACCTGTCTTGTTTCGAGAGTTCATACCACTTGGTCGTGCAAATAGTTTCCCCGTCTGGTTTCGGGAATTAATCTTTGACCTGCTGTATTTGTTGGTAAACTCGTCTTGTTACGGGGGTTCATACCACTTGGTCATGCAGATAGTTTCGCCGTCTGGTTTCGGGCATTAATCTTTGACCTGCTGTAAAAGTTGATAGTATTTGTCTGTTTTCTAATTTAACCTGAAAAGGTAAAATCAATTTCATGCAATGTCATGATGTATGAATTGCATGATGCTCCCAAAATAAACGAGATTATGATATATGTATTTGTATGCATATGGCATGGTGTATGAACGTGTAATGCTGTTGCACAATATCTTTGTCTGGGAAAATAAATCCCTGAAAGCGGCTAAAGAGTACTGGGAAGCTGAATCCAGGACTATTGTTGGTGACTGAAGAAAATGATTCTTTAATTTCCGCTGGGGACAATGAATGGAGATATTTTCGTTGGCGGTTCCCTTTCTCTGTCGAGGATCTTCGACTTCTGTTTGAGAATTATTTTGCCGAGGGGAAGAGTTCTGTTGGAAGATTTTACTAATTTGGAGAAATAAATTTCGCTGGGGGATGAACTTCCGTAGCTAGAGAAATAAACTCTGCCAGGGATAAGGCTTTATAAACTACTTGAGATTTATAAAACTCTGTTGCAGAATACTTTGATTTCAACTCTCTGAGGGAACTTTGTTGGAGAGAGTAGTTCCTGCGTGGGGAAGAAGAGGTCAAAACTTTGGTTGTTCAATGCTCTAATGAATATGAGGCTTTATAATCTACTTGAGATTTTAAAAAACTCTGTTGGGGATCTTCGACTTCTGCTTGAGGATGTGACAGGAAGATGCCCCTGTTTCTGTACCTCATGGAATGAGAAGTATATTAGAATGAACTCGTGTTTGAATGTATCTAGCAGCTGTGTGAGGGAGTGTCAAAATGAATCTTTGTTGTGATTGTATCTGAACATAAAGATGTATTGAGTGAGTATCAGAATGACATTCGTATCTAGAGTGTATCTAAACTGTATCTAAAAGTTATATTGAATGAGTATCAGAATGGCATCCATATCTGGAGCGTATGTTAACTGTATCTGAAAGTTGTATTGAATGAGTATCAGAATGGCATCCATATCTGGAGCGTATCTGAATTGTATCTGAAAGTTGTATTGAATAAGTATCAGAATGGCATCCGTATCTGGAGTGTACCTGAGCTGTATCTGAAAGCTGTATTGAATGAGTATCATAATGGCATCCGTATCTAGAGCGTATCTAAATTGTATCTGAAATCTGTTTTGAATGAGTATCAGAATGGAATCCGTATCTGGAGCATATCTGAATTGTATCTGAAAGCTGTATTGAATGAGTATGAAAATGACATCCGTATCTGGAGTGTATCTAAACTGTATCAGAAAGCTATATTTAATGAGTATTATAATGGCATCCATATCTGGAGTGTATCTGAACTGTATCTGAAAGATGTATTGAATGAGTATCAGAATGGCATCCGTATCTGGAGCGTATCTGAACTGTATCTGAAAGCTGTATTAAATGAGTATCAGAATGACATCCGTATCTAGAGCGTATCTGAACTATATCTGAAGAGAATCTGGAGTAAGTGTCAGGATGACATCCGTCTTTGGATCATACCTGAACCGTTTCTAGATGAGAGTCTGCTTTATTTAGAATGTTTCCGCTGTGAATTCTTGTTTTGTTGTTTTGATAAGAAGTCTGCTAGGGAACATGAAAAGCTTGTGAACCAGGCTACAAAATTCTTTAAGATGCTGGAGCAGTAATTAGATATTCTTGCTCTGCCGGAGATATAAGAACACCTGGCATCACTAGGTTATAGGCTGAGGATATGGCAGTGACCTTTTAGTAGAATTCCCCTGCCTATGTACATGTTGGAGAAAGTAGTTGCAGAGGTTTTGAGTGTCATCCCAACTTATGGGGTTTTGAGTAGATGTTAATCAGGGATACAAATGACAAGATGACGAGACATATTTGTACCCTTTGAATCCCTAACTTTTTCCTGGACTATCCTTTCAGATTTCCAGTCCAACGGGATACCCTTCTTTGCCCAAGCCTCCTTTTCAGGTTTTCGACTTGCCGGGTGTACAGTTTTATTTGTATATCCCTAATTTTTTCTAGAACCATTTTGTGTTCACAGGGATGCCCTTATTTTTGCCTAGGCATGTCAACCTAGTGAGTCTTTTTCATGCGTCGTATTTTCCGACTATGTCCGTGTTCATCGGGTGCAAATGATTGTCACTTCTATAGTAGCAAGTGTTGTCACACTGCCAAAAGATGTTTATGTGATCGCATGTGCCTTTTCATATGTGGGAGTCTGTGTGGGGCTGCTTCAGGATGAATCTGGTGCACCTAACGTTTGATCAAGTTTATAATAGTCTTGAATTTCCTAGTATCTTTTCTAAGGACTGTCATGGAAGGATTCGAAGGCATGATACTGACACCATCTGATACTACTGGCACAAACAAACAATTTAGTGGTACCAAAGGTTCAAATTTCACAGTGATTTTTGTTGGAATCCCCGATTAATGTAACAAGCCCCGAGTGATTCAGATGGAGACTGTGATCGGTGGATCTGGAACTGACTGTTTAACGCTGGTTCGCGAAATGTCGCGGAAGCAAGAGTCGCCACCGTCTTTTATTTTCTCCAAATGGAAAGGACAAAAGCATAGAAAAATTCCTTAAAGAGATTGCTCTCGGTTCGGGAGGTAGATTATAGAAAGGGAAGGTGTTAGCACCCTTTCTATCCATGGTTATCCATAGGCTCTTAGATACTTGCTCATTGTGTTTTCAAAATGGTTTGTTTGCTTTTCAATGTGGGTTTTTAAAAGTTTCTTTGAAAATTTCAGTTCGACTCTTGTATCGGTCCTCAAGAGTGTTTGAAAAGTTGCTTTCGAAAGCTTTTGAAAATGTGTTGGTGTGAAAAGTATTTTTGGATCTGTTTTTGAAATTAGAGCAAGTATCTTAGAGTTGTCTACCTACCCTAAGGAATTCGTCTGTGTAAATGTCCTTTAAAGTAGTGCCATCCCACCATTGAGAGGTAGGTAGCACCACCGTTGGAGGTGTTCGGGTCAATTCGAGGTTCGGGACATGGTGATCACCAGAGCAATGGGAAGACACCTTAGAAGCTACCCTCATGCCAGGTTCCCAGATCATGAGGACTTACTAAGACATCCTCTACTCGACGATCACCTTTCGAGAGGCAAGGCAACAGTGAGGCATACCCTAGGGGTGGTGTGTGCGATTCGTGTGTCGTTTTCATTTGTATTTGTCTTGTTCATGTTTCATGGTGATCTACGCTTGTTTTTATTTTAGGCCATACATTCTTTCATGCTTTTGTTTAACAGTTATAATATTTGCGGGAAAAGTAAATCTAAAGCTATTACAAATGGCGCGGGTCCACATCGCCAAAATTAACCAGGACCCGATTTGACAGAAATTAAATAAAGCAAAGTAAATAAAGAATTAAAAAGTGCGAGAAGTAATTACAAGGCTTCGGGAGAGGTACATAATTATTTAAACGAAATAAAATAAATATGCGAACAAATAAGAAATTAAGAATATGGGCGTTGGACCCTTTTGCAAAAATTAAAATTAATGAGGAATTAAAATTAAAATTAAAAGAAGGCAAGAATTAGTTTTTTGGGTGTTTTTTTTTTATGTTGTAAGATTTAATAGAAAAAGAATTAATCAAAGTACGACGCAAACCCTAATTCTAGTTATTTTTAATTTATTAAGAAATATGTTGAATTTTAACCTAATTTAAACCTAAGTTATTTTCATGCAAATTTAATTACAAAAATAAATAAAATAAATAAATATTATTATAAGAAATAAAAATTAAAAAGGAATGAAAGAAACATTAATTAAACCTAATTCTACTTCCTTTTTAGATTTTTTATTAAAAGTATTAAAATTAAACCCTAATTTATACTAAATTCAATTACATACAATTTGTTTATAAAAATAATTAAAATAAAATATTTATTATGTTTTTTGTCTTTTCAGATTTTTTATGATATTTTGTATTTTGTAAAAATAATTAATTAATTTAAACAAATAGAGAAAATAAAACAATAATTGAAAATAAAATATAAGAAAAATATGGAAAATTGCAAACCAGGGGGGGTGGTAGTCCCAAATTAGGAGGTATGGATTCAGCAATCTGGCCCACTTGAGCATGGCCTTGTGGACTTTTTTGAGTAGCGTGCCGCGCATTGACTGGGATCCACTATGTTCCTCAATTCTCAGCCTTGTGATTATTGAAGCTGGGCACGTGGACGCTCTGATCTGGAGGATGTATGGTGCGCTCCACCTTTGAAACTGCATAGGAATACGTTTTGCAAAATAATATGGAAATTAACGTAGACCTGGGGCTCGAACCCAGGTCTTGTATATTACCAGCACCATCGCCTGCCACTAGACCAATTCAACGCGTTTGATATATAAATAAACAACAAATATCATAAGAGAAAACAAAGGAGTTAGTGGGTAGCGCGCGAATTTTTCAAACAGACCAATCAAGCCTCGCCACCACATCATCTTCTTCGTTCTGTTTTTATTTTTCTGAAATACTAATAACATAGGCAACGGTTTCCATATGTTTCCTTAGGCCCTTTTCAAGAAAATAGCGACTAGAGCTCAGGCATTCATAAATTGGGCGCGATGGGTGTTTCTTCTTCGTCTCCATGCGCTGAATTGAATGGTCTTGGTCTGGAGGACCAATTTTTCTTTAACAAGAAACCCCCAATTTAGAACTCTGTAAACCCTAAAAATCAAACATGGCATATTTGTACACAACGCATAAAAACACAATCAAATATATTGGTTAGCTTCAGAACTTCATAATGAACATGAATCCATGAATAAAATGCTGTAAAAATGCTTAGATTGGAGAATACGATTATGCAATTTTCATGAGATATCTCAGGTTCTGTATACCAATTCCTTGGGCTTTGATGAGTGTTTTTGGTTGAGAATCATTCAGGGGACCTTGAGGAAACTAATGGAACAAGAATTATCCTTTGAATCGCCCTCAAAAGTGGTTTTCAGTATTGACCTTTTTTGAGAAAATTTTAGGTTATCAATGGAGTATTCTGAGCAGCTGTGCGTGTCCTGGCATTAGGGTTGTGATCAGGCATTTGTAGTGAGTGCATTAGGTCAAGAAAAACCAATCAAATCCATGGCATTCATTATTTTTGAAAAATTTGATTTGTTAAGATTTTTTCATATCTTTTTCCATGTGTTCTTTGTTCTCAATCAAGCCAATCAACCCAAATCTTTCCATAATTGCATATGCACGAAATCTTGAGGCTAAAACATGTATAAAAAGATTGGTTAGGTTAAGTTAAATATTTTTCATATATTTAAATGATTTAAATGAATTAATATGAATAAAAATTCAAATAAATAAATAAAAAAATGAGAAAATACTTCCCTTTGGGCCAAGTGGTCGTGCATATGCTTGGAATGATGAATTGTGGAAGAAAAATGGGCCCATTAGCAATTTGAGGTCATTTGAAGTAATGTTGACTTTTCAAAATGTCCAAAAATTTCCCAACTTCCACAGGGCATAACTTGCTCAATTTTAAAGCTTTTCTCATGTTCTTGGACATTTTGGAAAGGTCTTTGAGTCCTCTAACCAATGTATTTGGTCCCATGTAATTTTGATTTACCAATCTCAAGTTATGGCCTTTGACTTAAAGTCCCTTTTTGTTGACTTTTGAAAATGACCTATAATGTTGAAATTGATAACTTTTTGTGAGAGCATTTCTTGGACTTGAAGTATGAAGATGAGTTGTAGGAAATGTCTTTCTATTCAAAATGAGCTTTGGATGGAATTTTTCTGATAATCCATGTGAAAGTTATGCCCTGGTCAATTTCAGTTGACTTTTTCAACTGTCCAAATAAGGAAACTTTTGCAATTTGATGATTTCTGAGCCAAATTTTGAGAATCATGATCAAGCATTGATCAAATGATGTTTGTGGCTTCAAAATGATATGTTGACCAAAAATTTGAACTTTTGACTGTCAAATGACCATTTTGCCCCTACAGTTGACTGTAGTGCAATCTAGGGTTTTGACTGTGCAATTTTGAGCTGAATGCCTTGAAATTTGATATGAGGATGCTTGACCATATTTGTAGGCATATGAGACTTGATTGGACCTTTGAAAACTTCATTTTCTTGATCAGAACACAAACCCTAATCTTGACTGTATAGGAGATCTTTGACTGTGCAACCCTTGGGGAGATTTTGAAGTTTGACTTTGGCAATTTCTTGAAGAATATGGGAGGGAAAATTTTGGGGTACAACAGTTGCCCCTGTTCAATCTTCTTAGACCTGAGGATGCAGATTGGCTGACGTGCCTTTCGTAATCCGAGGGTGGAAGATGATTGAACACTAGAGTGCCCAGAAATTTGCGCTCACATAGTAGCAGTGATGGTGGAATGGGCTTACAGATGCCATTTGGGGATTGCTGGACGGGATGATGGGCTTATAGATTCCATCTGGATGTTGATCGCGTAAGAGATTCCTTAGCGAGAACCTGCATACCTGCAAAAAAAAAAAAGAGTACCTGGCACGTTGCAGGAGTTGGTTTTCAGATGCTTGGTATAGATGTGCCCTGACTGGTTACAGGAGCTGAATCTGGAGCTTCAAAAGATGATGAATGAACCAAGGATGGTTACTACCTTAGCATGAATGGTAAGAGAACCTTGAGCGACTTTAACTTCAACAACGCTTGTTGAGAAACTCTTGGCGGGAATTACCATCTTTGCAGTATCGGGAAGAGAACCATAGGCAGTTATAATCTGAAAGGAATTATCACCTCACTCACCGTCGGAGAGGGAAACATTTGAAAAGGACTTACCACCTCACTCACCGTCGGAGAGGGAACCATAGGAGACTATCACCTCACTCACCGTCGGAGAGGGAAACATCTGAAAAGGACTTACCACCTCACTCACCGTCGGAGAGGGAACCGTAGGAGACTATCACCTCACTCACCATCGGAGAGGGAAACATCTGAAAAGGAATTACCACCTCACTCACCGTCGGAGAGGGGACCATAGGAGACTATCACCTCACACTCACCGTCGGAGAGGGAAACATCTGAAAAGGAATTACCACCTCACTCACCGTCGGAGAGGGGACCATAGGAGACTATCACCTCACTCATCGTCGGAGAGGGAAACATCTGAAAAGGAATTACCACCTCACTCACCGTCGGAGAGGGGACCATAGGAGACTATCACCTTACTCACCGTCGGAGAGGGAAACATCTGAAAAGGAATTACCACCTCACTCACCGTCGGAGAGGGGACCATAGGATAACTTCTACTGAGTCTTCATCAGAAAAATCTGTTGGGAGTCGATTTAGCTGGACTAGAGAAGGCCTGGGACTGGATAAGAAATCTTTGGAGTCGATTAACTGAACCGGTCTAGGTCTTGAAATATGATTGAGAATCTCAACTGCATCTTTCCTGAAAGGTAAAGGTCAGTCATATGCCATGCATGATATTGATCAAGAAATGATGTTCTCAACATAAATGAGATTTGTATGACATAATGCGTCCATGCATGCCATAATGATATATGTGATGTTTTATGAATGTATGTTTTGTCTAGGAAAGTAAATCCTTGACGGGTGCCGGGAAGTCATATCCTGGGTTGATATTTGAAGAATAGATTTTGCCTCCGCTGGGGATGATAACTGCAAGAATACCGGTTGGAGAAGATAACTCCGTTGCGGAATAAACTTGGCAAATGGAAGATTCTGCGGGGAGAAAAGATACTTCTAGCGACCATGCTGGGAAGCAATACTCTGTGGGAAGAGGGATGCCTTGCTGAATTGTTGATGGTAACTTGCTGGGGATACCCTTATTGCTGGAAGTGTTGATAGACTTCGCTGGGGATAAGAAGATTCTGTCGACGACGATCTTTCCGTGGCTTTTGGCTGAGGATAACCCAGTTATATCCTGTTAAGGAAATAACTCTTTGAATAAAGCCGGGAGACGCGTTCGTGCTCTGCGAGGGGATAAGCTTCCAGAATCTACTGGGGATAAACTTACTGCTTGGGGAAGATAAATCCCAACTTTCCTGGGGAACTGGATTGGACTCTTCTGGGGAAGTTTTGATATGCTGGGGAAGTGATTCCTTTGAATGCTTGATAGAACGCCGGGGAATCAATCTTTAGACCAAGACTGTCGGGGATGCTTGTTAAGAATATATGTATGCTGCTCGGGAATGTTGAGATCTGCTGGAGGATACTTAACTTCCTTAAGATTTGATAATTCTGCTTGGAGAAGAATGCACTGCTTGTTGACTTACTCTCTGGGGAATTAAGATGTACTGGTCATGTTCTTTAGCTGAACCTACCTTGGTACCTTGGAGGACAGAGCGATTAGATTGTTTGGACAACTCATCATTGCCCCTGTTTCTAGGGTGGGAGAGGAAGACCTGTGAGGTGCTGATAGCTTGTTGATGGACAAACCTTCTTCTGGTAGGCAGGTGACAGGATGACAGGACATAGTCGTACGCTTTGATCCCTAACTTTTGCCTGGACTGCCCTTTCGGGTTTTCAGTCCACCGGGATACCCATTTTTGCCCAAGCCGCCTTTTCAGGTTTTCGACTTGCCGGGTGTACAGATTTTTCATTTTCATCCCTTATTTTGCCCGAACCCTTTTGGTTCGCCGGGAAGCCCTTATTTTCGCCTAGGTGTGTCAACCTAGCGGGTCTTTGATTTTGCGTAGTATTTTTCGGCTATGTCCATGTTCTCAGAATGTAAGGTGTTGCCCCTGTTTAGAAGCATTGTGTAGCCATATTACCAGAAGATGTCTGATCGTGCAAGATTTGTTGCTGGAATGCCCCAAGTGACTCAGGCGGAGATTTGCCCCAGGCTATTTGGCCTTTTGAGAGATTCTCCGAATCTTGACTTAATTGCCCCAGATAATGGACAATAATCACGCCATGCCCCTTGATTGGAAGTGCTTTTGTTCACTAGACTTTCGTCATGCGAATTTCTCTGCTGTTCAAACAACTAGTCATATGCAAACAATGTTATATCAAAAATGCAAAGCTTATGTCTGTTTCGAAGATTTTGAAAATGCATTCTTTTTCATAAAACAAGTGAATATTTGTAAAACATGATGTCAACTCCGTATTTTACCGCGAGCCTTAAGGAGTCAGGATACCTTTCGTAACAGTATGCTTTCGAACTAACCCATGCTTCAGCTAGGACTTTTAAGGGTTATAACGTGGCTTGGTTCACGGTTTAAGAAACAAAGGATAAAGGCTCAAATTTTATTTGTACCCACCCGCTCTTCGTGATGTTCTTCAAACCTAAACTCAGTTGATCATACGTTAGACCTTGTTCGAGTCTTTGCTCTGATTTTTCGGTGATGGTTCGGATGTTGGTAATTTATTTTGAATAGGCAGTCATTCCTTTTTTGTTGAGGGTTTGTAGGACCTCTTTCTTTTTTGATTTCGTTATCCCTTTCTTTTTTGCCTGAACTGTTTTTTTGTGATTACAGTCAGCGGGATGCCCCAGTTTCGTAAGTCCCCTTTATAGGTTTTGACTTAATGGGTTTTTTTTTTGAACGATAATGGCTTCCTTTCTTCATTGATTATTCGGAACCATCACTGTCTTTTGTTTATTTAAGGACCTCTTTGGTGCCATTCGTTATGCACTTGGATCAACTGAGAGACTACCCTGCCCCAGGTTATGATTAAGGGTTTTAAATTTCGAAAAGAAAAAACTCCTACTTCTTTGGCTCAGAGGGGTTGACGAGGGATTATCATCCTTATAACTCCAGTGTTTAGGGATTTGAAACAATGCCTGTACCTCGTCAGCGGGGTCTGTTCAAAAGCATACTGTAGATCGCGGTATCGTTTTCGTCATCCTCCCTCAAGAGGCTTGGAATTATTAATTAAGAGTTGGCATCAGAAAAAATATGAAAATAATTTGCATATAGTGAATACGAATATATTGTTTCAAAATAGACATAAGCGATGCATTAATGTGATAACAATGTTTAACATGAATAAAGGTTTGAACAAAAGAAAATTGCAACTTGAACATTCGAATGAACAAAAATTTCCTAATCTCAGGGCTTTGTCACTTCAAATGGTGTCTCCTGTAGGGATGGTAGAAGCACTCAGCTTGGCCATCTTGGGTGAATTCCACAGCTCCTTCCTCAATCAGATCCTGGATTTTATTCTTCAAATTCCAACAATCCTCTGTAGCATGCCCCGGGCTGTCAGAATGATAAGCGCAGTGAGCATTGGGGTTATACCTTGAAGGTGACTTGTTGGGATTCTTAGGAGGATCCTTTCGAGTTACCAATTTCAACCTCAGCAGTTGTTGTAAGGCTTGAGGTAGTGACACGTTGAGCTCGGTGAATTGCCTTTGGGGCTTGTCTGGTTGAAGCTGGTGAGGTTGATACTGAACTGGTGATATTGTAGCCATATGAGGAGCTTTCTCCTTGCCTCTTTGTCTCAAAGATGGTCGAACGATGACTGGCTTTTTATCTTTAGACGTTTGCCCCAGTTGGTTATCCCGAAGCAGTTGGTTGACGAGAAACCGGAGCTCATCTTGTCTTTGAGCTAAACCTTGAATGGCATTCCTCTGCCCCAGCATTTGGGCTTTCATTGCATCCATCTCAGATTGTAGGTGTTTCAACCTTTCATCCTCAGCATTGTTCTTGACAAAAGTCCCCATGAGAAGTGTCCTTAGTTCCTCCTGCCCCTTGGATAGATTCAGAAGGATTTCCCCGAACCGAGTCTCTTGAGCGAGAAGGTCCTGGTTATCTGGTTGGAAAGCCATGGCTGAAATAAACAGCAAGGAGGGTAAGTGACCTGCAACAAGGATATTTGTTATGCAATGATGAGTATGACATGCATGCAATGTTTTCAAGGACCTCGCAGGGTAAACAAGAAAATTTGTTAGCATTGGAATTTAGAGCTTGATTGAAGGACACTCATGTTGTTGAGAACTCTTCTTCAAGGGTCGAAGGCTCACCATATCCAGTGGGTCATAGCCTCTGACAACCTTGGCTAAAGGAAAATAAATCCTCTTTGCCCCTTGCTAGATGTCTGATTTATCATGACCTGCATCACAAGCCCTTGAGATCCTTGAAATGGATTAGGATGTATGCAATGATATGATGTCATGCTATGCATGGGGTGATGTAGGTAAACCCTGTTATGAGTCCCAATTAAGGACTATAAACAAACCCTGCAAGAAATTCAGTATACTTTGTTATGAGTCCCAATTAAGGACTAAAACAACACCTGCAAGAAACTCGGTAAACCTTGTTACGAGTCCTAATTAAGGACTATAAACCAAAACCTGCAAGAAACTTAGTATACCCTGTTATGAGTCCCTATTAAGGACTATAAACAAAACCTGCAAGAACTCAAGTGTCAGATAACAAGCATGCGAGTAGTCAAGTATGAAGGCACACAAGTCACACAAGAGAAGCCCTTAGAGTTTAGGCCAGCATGGGGTCTGGGTATTACCCTCTTGAAGTTGGTGGGCTCAACCTGTCCTATTAGAAGTAACCGGGTTCTAAGGGTCCCAATATCACGGGATTGCTTTCATTGTTCATCGTTTCGATTTAGCCACTGAACTGGCGACTGAAATATTCCAGGAAAGCAACCCTCAATTGAGTGTAGTATCGAGTTTCAACCAACCTCGGACTGCACCAAAGTCAGTTATCTCACTACCCTAAAGAGGCCAAGATAGTTCAATTAAGGTTCCTAAGGTCTGTTGATGCTTCACGACACGACGCGGAGGCCCCGTACTCTCCTTGACTGAACTCAAGGGTTACCGGTACACACCAAAGTGCCACATCAACTTAGTAGACTGTTTCAACCATGTCAGTATACCCCGCACAGTTCCCTCACAGCCTTGTTGCTACTTTCTAAGAAGGTATCCCCAGATCCGGGTTAGGATCTATAGAACTCCCAAGACAGTCCCACAATTTAAAGCAAACAAGGAAAGCAATTGAAAACACAGTTATGAACTAGCCCTAAGGTACACCTCACTTTAAATGAATTTCCCCAGCAGAGTCGCCAG
This sequence comes from Vicia faba, assembly GCA_948472305.1. Classification (NCBI taxonomy): domain Eukaryota; kingdom Viridiplantae; phylum Streptophyta; class Magnoliopsida; order Fabales; family Fabaceae; genus Vicia; species Vicia faba. The sequence goes on along the minus strand of OX451735.1, from coordinate 530,754,679 downwards.
TTCTGTGATCGGTGGATCTGGAACTGACTGTTTAACGCTGGTTCGCGAAATGTCGCGGAAGCAAGAGTCGCCACCGTCTTTTATTTTCTCCAAATGGAAAGGACAAAAGCACAGAAAAATTCCTTAAAGAGATTGCTCTCGGTTCGGGAGGTAGATTATAGAAAGGGAAAGTGTTAGCACCCTTTCTATCCATGGTTATCCATGGGCTCTTAGATACTTGCTCATTGTGTTTTCAAAATGGTTTGTTTGCTTTTCAATGTGGGTTTTTAAAAGTTTCTTTGAAAATTTCAGTTCGACTCTTGTATCGGTCCTCAAGAGTGTTTGAAAAGTTGCTTTCGAAAGCTTTTGAAAATGTGTTGGTGTGAAAAGTATTTTTGGATCTGTTTTTGAAATTAGAGCAAGTATCTTAGAGTTGTCTACCTACCCTAAGGAATTCGTCTGTGTAAATGTCCTTTAAAGTAGTGCCATCCCACCATTGAGAGGTAGGTAGCACCACCGTTGGAGGTGTTCGGGTCAATTCGAGGTTCGGGACATGGTGATCACCAGAGCAATGGGAAGACACCTTAGAAGCTACCCTCATGCCAGGTTCCCGGATCATGAGGACTTACTAAGACATCCTCTACTCGACGATCACCTTTCGAGAGGCAAAGCAACAGTGAGGCGTACCCTAGGGGTGGTGTGTGCGATTCGTGTGTCGTTTTCATTTGTATTTGTCTTGTTCATGTTTCATGGTGATCTACGCTTGTTTTTATTTTAGGCCATACATTCTTTCATGCTTTTGTTTAACAGTTATAATATTTGCGGGAAAAGTAAATCTAAAGCTATTACAAATGGCGCGGGTCCACATCGCCAAAATTAACCAGGACCCGATTTTACAGAAATTAAATAAAGCAAAGTAAATAAAGAATTAAAAAGTGCGAGAAGTAATTACAAGGCTTCGGGAGAGGTACATAATTATTTAAACGAAATAAAATAAATATGCGAACAAATAAGAAATTAAGAACATGGGCGTTGGACCCTTTTACAAAAATTAAAATTAATGAGGAATTAAAATTAAAATTAAAAGAAGGCAAGAATTAGTTTTTTGGGTGTTTTTTTTTATGTTGTAAGATTTAATAGAAAAAGAATTAATCAAAGTACGACGCAAACCCTAATTCTAGTTATTTTTAATTTATTAAGAAATATGTTGAATTTTAACCTAATTTAAACCTAAGTTATTTTCATGCAAATTTAATTACAAAAATAAATAAAATAAATAAATATTATTATAAGAAATAAAAATTAAAAAGGAATGAAAGAAACATTAATTAAACCTAATTCTACTTCTTTTTTAGATTTTTTATTAAAAGTATTAAAATTAAACCCTAATTTATACTAAATTCAATTACATACAATTTGTTTATAAAAATAATTAAAACAAAATATTTATTATGTTTTTTGTCTTTTCTGATTTTTTATGATATTTTGTATTTTGTAAAAATAATTAATTAATTTAAACAAATAAAGAAAATAAAACAATAATTGAAAATAAAATATAAGAAAAATATGGAAAATTGCAAACCAGGGGGGTGGTAGTCCCAAATTAGGAGGTATGGATTCAGCAATCTGGCCCACTTGAGCATGGCCTTGTGGACTTTTTTGAGTAGCGTGCCGCACATTGACTGGGATCCACTATGTTCCTCAATTCTCAGCCTTGTGATTATTGAAGCTGGGCACGTGGACGCTCTGATCTGGAGGATGTATGGTGCGCTCCACCTTTGAAACTGCATAGGAATACGTTTTGCAAAATAATATGGAAATTAACGTAGACCTGGGGCTCGAACCCAGGTCTTGTATATTACCAGCACCATCGCCTGCCACTAGACCAATTCAACGCGTTTGATATATAAATAAACAACAAATATCATAAGAGAAAACAAAGGAGTTAGTGGGTAGCGCGCGAATTTTTCAAACAGACCAATCAAGCCTCGCCACCACATCATCTTCTTCGTTCTGTTTTTATTTTTCTGAAATACTAATAACATAGGCAACGGTTTCCATATGTTTCCTTAGGCCCTTTTCAAGAAAATAGCGACTAGAGCTCAGGCATTCATAAATTGGGCGCGATGGGTGTTTCTTCTTCGTCTCCATGCGCTGAATTGAATGGTCTTGGTCTGGAGGACCAATTTTTCTTTAACAAGAAACCCCCAATTTAGAACTCTGTAAACCCTAAAAATCAAACATGGCATATTTGTACACAACGCATAAAAACACAATCAAATATATTGGTTAGCTTCAGAACTTCATAATGAACATGAATCCATGAATAAAATGCTGTAAAAATGCTTAGATTGGAGAATACGATTATGCAATTTTCATGAGATATCTCAGGTTCTGTATACCAATTCCTTGGGCTTTGATGAGTGTTTTTGGTTGAGAATCATTCAGGGGACCTTGAGGAAACTAATGGAACAAGAATTATCCTTTGAATCGCCCTCAAAAGTGGTTTTCAGTATTGACCTTTTTTGAGAAAATTTTAGGTTATCAATGGAGTATTCTGAGCAGCTGTGCGTGTCCTGGCATTAGGGTTGTGATCAGGCATTTGTAGTGAGTGCATTAGGTCAAGAAAAACCAATCAAATCCATGGCATTCATTGTTTTTGAAAATTTGATTTGTTAAGATTTTTTCATATCTTTTTCCATGTGTTCTTTGTTCTCAATCAAGCCAATCAACCCAAATCTTTCCATAATTGCATATGCACGAAATCTTGAGGCTAAAACATGTATAAAAAGATTGGTTAGGTTAAGTTAAATATTTTTCATATATTTAAATGATTTAAATGAATTAATATGAATAAAAATTCAAATAAATAAATAAAAAAATGAGAAAGTACTTCCCTTTGGGCCAAGTGGTCGTGCATATGCTTGGAATGATGAATTGTGGAAGAAAAATGGGCCCATTAGCAATTTGAGGTCATTTGAAGTAATGTTGACTTTTCAAAATGTCCAAAAATTTCCCAACTTCCACAAGGCATAACTTGCTCAATTTTAAAGCTTTTCTCATGTTCTTGAACATTTTGGAAAGGTCTTTGAGTCCTCTAACCAATGTCTTTGGTCCCATGGCATTTTGATTTACCAATCTCAAGTTATGGCCTTTGACTTAAAGTCCCTTTTTGTTGACTTTTGAAAATGACCTATAATGTTGAAATTGATAACTTTTTGTGAGAGCATTTCTTGGACTTGAAGTATGAAGATGAGTTGTAGGAAATGTCTTTCTCTTCAAAATGAGCTTTGGATGGAATTTTTCTGATAATCCATGTGAAAGTTATGCCCTGGTCAATTTCAGTTGACTTTTTCAGCTGTCCAAATAAGGAAACTTTTGCAATTTGATGATTTCTGAGCCAAATTTTGAGAATCATGATCAAGCATTGATCAAATGATGTTTGTGGCTTCAAAATGATATGTTGACCAAAAATTTGAACTTTTGACTGTCAAATGACCATTTTGCCCCTACAGTTGACTGTAGTGCAATCTAGGGTTTTGACTGTGCAATTTTGAGCTGAATGCCTTGAAATTTGATATGAGGATGCTTGACCATATTTGTAGGCATATGAGACTTGATTGGACCTTTGAAAACTTCATTTTCTTGATCAGAACACAAACCCTAATCTTGACTGTATAGGAGATCTTTGACTGTGCAACCCTTGGGGAGATTTTGAAGTTTGACTTTGGCAATTTCTTGAAGAATATGGGAGGGCAAATTTTGGGGTACAACAGAGACCTTCCTCCGACTATTCAGCACTTTTGGAGATTCTTTGCATATTGTCTTGACTTCCCCAGATTAAATAGACACCATGTCATGCCCCTTGATTATGAAATGCCTGTTACTGGAATGTCTTTCCATCTGAGGAGATTCTGTCCACCGAGAGGAGTTTTGTTCATCGAATATCCGTCCTACGAATTTCTCTATTGTTGAACAAATAGTCATATGCAAGCAATGTTATTTAAAGAATTCAAATCTTAGATTTGTCTTGAAGATTGAAAATTCATTTTTTTTAGTAAAACAAACAATTTTTTGTAAAAGTGTGATATCAGCTTGGGATTTATAGCGAACCCTACAGGAGTCAGGATACCTTTTGTAACAATATTTTTTCGAACTAACCCATGCTTCAGCTAGGACTTTTAAGGGTTATAATGTGGTCGAGTTCACGGTTTAAGAAACAAAGGATAAAGGCTCAAATTTTATTTGTACCCAACCCGTTCTTCGTGATGTTCTTCAATCCTCTGCTCAGCTAATTGTGCGTTTAGATCCCAATTGAGTCTGTAATCCTTGCTCTGATACTTAGTGATGGTTTAGAAATTGAACGTTTGTTTGATAAGTTAATCATTTTTATAACCTTTTATTTTTTTGAGGATTTGTAGTGACCTCTTTTTTATTTTTATTATCACTGCTTTTGCCTGAACTGTTTCTTTTGTGATTACAGTCAACGGAATGCCCTAGTTTTTCTTAAGTGTCCTTCATAGGTTTTGACTTAGCAAGATTTTCTTTTGAGAGATGATGACTGCATGTCTTAATGATTATGTGGAACCATCACTATCTTTTGGAGAGCATCTTCTACACTATTTGTCGTGTATGGAGATAGAGCTTGTGACTGAATGCACTTCTGAATTAACTGAGAAAGTTACCCTGCCCCGGGTTTTAATTAAGGGTTTTAATTTGTATGAAAAGAAAAACTCCTACTTCTTTGGCTCAAAGGGGTGGACTAGGGATTATATTCCTTATAACTCCACTATTTAGGATTTGAAACAACGCATGTACATCGTTAGCGAGTGTGTTACGGTGGGAGAACTAACTTGGGTGTTTTGTGTTTTATCGCAAATGTTGCGGTTAGCAAGAGTCGCCACCGACTTTTCTTTTATCCAAAAGGAAATGCTGAAAAGAATAAGAAATACCTTTGAGATTATTTCTTGAGTTCGGGGGGTAGATTATGAAAAGGGAAGGTATTAGCACCCTTTTCAACCATAGTTATCTATGGGCTCTTAGTTGATTGCTAGATCACTTACTTTTTGTTTGAAAATGTGCTTTGTATGGTTTTTGAAAGTATTTTGAAAAGGCGCCATCGTTTAGTCAAACTTTGTAATAGTTCTCGTTTGTAAGAACGTATACAAAGTGTTTGGCTTTTGAAATTATTTCATGTTTGGAAAAGGTTTTGAAAAGTGTTTTGAAAGTGTTGGTGTTTATTTTGAAAATTAGCAAGGATGTTTAATTTTAAAATGAGAAAGAAACTAGGAACAATCTACCTACTCAAAATTCGTTGTTCATTTCTTCCTTTCCTTTGATATTGCTATCTTATCATTGATTGTTAAGAAGCCTTATCTTTGGATGTAAAGGGACGGGTGTGTGTCATCGTATAGCCATTGTGATACGGTGGGAGAACTGACTTGAGGTTTGCGTTTGTGTTCGCAAAATGTCGCGGTTAGCAAGAGTCGCCACCGACTTTTATTTTATCCAAAAGGAAAGGTAAAAAAGCACAGGAAAGACCTTTGAGATGTTTTCTTGAGTTCGGGGGGTAGATTATAAAAATGGAAGGTGCTAGCACCCTTTTCATCCATGGTTTTCCATGGGCTCTTAGTTACTTGCTTAAATCACTTGCTTTGCTTTGAAATTGTTTGAAATGGTGCTTGGTGTGGTTTTGAAAAGTATTTGTAAAAGAAGCCTTTGTTTAGGCGATCTTTGTAATGATTCTCGTTCGTAAGAATGTATACAAAGATGTTTGTCTTTTTGAAAATGTTTTCAATGTTTTGAAATGTTTCGAAATGTGTGTGTGTTTTTGAAAATAACAAGGATTTGTTTTGAAATGGAGCAAGTAACTTAGAAGCTATCTACCTACTCAACTGTCTTTCTTGTGCATTTTCATTCCTTTGACTTGGTTTATTTACCATTGATTTGGTAAGCAACCCTATCTTTGGATGTTAAACCGGATGGGCGCGAGTCATCGTATAACCATGATAGCAATGTTGCTAAGTATCTTGGCATTTTTTTCTGAGGGACCAAGATCATTTGTTTAGGCAACCTTTGTATAGCGTCGTCGAGGGACTATGATCTTATTTTGTTTGTTTTGCCAAGATACTTCGCGTGCGTAACATGGCCATTTTTATTTAGGAAACCAAGTGGGTGAAACCGTAGGGGTGCTTGTGTTCAATGTGTGTCATTTTTCATGCATTTGTCTTGTATTGGGTTTTGTCTATTTGTTTTGTTTTTGGTCTTGTCATGCAAACCCTAGTTTTACTAAACATGGTATAAATGCGATAAATTGCGTAAATTTAAACTAAGCTATTACAACAATTATTATAGGAGGGGGGATACAAGTTTTTGAATGGGGATATTGCACAAAATAAACCCTAAAAATACTATTATAACCCAATTGAATATTGTGCATTAAATAAATGTACAAATATTTAAATATGCAATGCAATGTATTTATGCAAAAAATGTTTTGTAATTGTTTAATGTATGAGAAAAATAATTTAAATTAAACTATAAAAAGAAAGGAAAAATACTATTATTATTTTTGGAAAGAGGTGAAACCCTAATTTTTGTTTTAAAGAAATATATGTTTCCTATTATTTATTTTGTCCATTTTTGTACAAGAAAATAATACCTAATATTATGTACAAATATTAAAAATTAAAATATGTATGAAAATAAATATTTATGTGTAAAATAATAAAATAAAAATGTATAGTATTTATTAAATGTATTTACAATTTATTTAAGAAAATAAAGCATATTATCCTAATAAACTATTATTTTTATGCAAAAAATAATAATAAAATAAAATAAAATTGCAAAAAATAAAGAAATATTTTTCATGATTTTTATGATTCAGAAAAATAAATAAAAGCAATAAATATAAAAATATAAAAAGAAATATGAAAAATAAAACAAATATGCAAGGGGGTGCAAAAGTAATACAGGGGGTGTGAAAAGTAAAAACAAAAAGGCCAGAAATGCAAAAAATCCCAAGGCAAGCTTCGTCCTTGTCCTCTGTCTTCTCCTTCGCGCGCGTTTCAGCTTAACCTGCAACTCTCAAATGCTTGCACAAAAACAAAAACTTGTAACATGAAACATGTAGCTTTTAATCTCACGATTCCAACCATATGAGATTTGTAACCTAACTCTAAAAGATCAGGGAGAATTTTATCAGCCCTAAATCGTGACCTAAAAAATCCAGGAACTTCAAGTTTCAAATTCTCATGGCACAATTAATATAAATGACAAATATGCATATGTACAGCTTCACCAAGATAAGGGCTACATTTTTTATTCAGAAATCATGGCTTGAGGATGCCTAAATAGAGAGATAGAGATTTAAAAAATACCTCCTTCAGTTGGACTTAGATATGATAATGTGGGGACTTTGAGTGAGGCCTGAGGATCGCGTGAGCTTCCTTGAAGTTCCTTCAAGCTATTCCAATGCCTAGCTTGCGTTGTGGATGGCCAGAAGTCTCAGCACAAGTCAAGTTGCAAGCTCCAAATTTGAAAATGGCAATGGCGGAAACAGAGCTCACAGAAACAAGACAAGGGCTTGTATAGCTTTGGTAGGATATATGGAAGGTGTTTGAAATGTTAAAAGGCAAAACGCACGAGTAAATAATGAGCTTGCTATGATTTTGCAGAAACTGGATGTTTGGGCAGAAAAATGATGTTTATGAGTTTAAGAGTGCTTTGGATGTTAAGCATTTGTGCCTAGCATTGTAGTGACTTGGTATATTTGTATAGAATGATACAAAGTCCACTCCTTCTCAGTTGTACAAGTTCTGACCTCTTTTGCAACTTTTCTTGCATTTGAAGAAAAGTTGAAGTGACCATGCTAACAGGCCTGTCCTTGCTTGCTTGTGAGATGCAAAGGGCTTATACAAGTTGCTTAATATCTGTGGAAATTTCCTGCACCAAAGGGACAGCTCTAAGGTTCAAGATTTGTAAAGTTGCAAAAACTTGCCTTTATGAAAATGGCATTGTAACCTTTAAGCCATTTATGGAAATGTCTCTTGTACAATGCTTCAAAAGTGAAAATAAAGCCTTTAACTTCTGGATTTGCATTTAAATATGGAGTGTAGAATGATTTTATGATCTGTAGTGCAAGGTATAAGCATCATGGATCTGATTTGCAACTTGACACTTTGTAAAAATGGCATGAACAAAAGTGATAAAATGCCAATTTCTCTTCTACAATTCTCCCTAACCACAAATGATCTTGGAGAGTTCATGGACATTTTGGAAAGCTTGAAATGTGCTCTATAATCCATCTTTGAAATGCAACTTGATATACCTCTTGGAACTAGGTGAAAAGTTGCCATGAAGTTAGGTCAAAAACCTGCCTAAATTAGGGCAAAATTTAACTAAATTATTTAGTTCATGGACCTATATTCATAAATTCATAACTTGAGATCCAAGCATATTTTGGGAAAAGTTTGTGAAGAAAAGTTGTAGATTTCATGGAGGACTACAACTTTCCTGTTGGAAGTTTTCTTTGAATCAAATTGCATCATGTTGAAAAAATGGTGAAAATTTGGGAAAAAATAAGAAAATTTCCATACTTAGAAAAAAATTCTAAGTTATGAAAATTTTCAAATTAAAACCCTAATTTGCAATTTTAGGTTTCTTGTTCAACAAGTTTCATATTTTAACATATCTTGATGAATTATGACCCTTGGCACTTGATTTTGACCAAAAAGTCAAAGTTTGACTTTTCAGTGCACAGTTGACTTTTGATCAGTTGACTACAAAATTCATCAGTCAATCCTATGAACTTGAGATCTTTTGAACCATGTAATTAGGTCAAGATGATGCAATTGAATCCTTTAAGTCATTATTGAACTCAATTGGCCATTGACTAGGTTAAAAATAAAAAATTGCCCTTCCTCAGTCAAAAACCTAATTTTGACCATTTTGCCCTTTTGATTATTTGATCAAATTTCTTGAGGAATTGTGATCTAAATTTGATCAAATGGTACATAGGAGTCTAGAATATTGATGTGGATCAAAAATTATGAAGTTTGACTATAAATTGGCCATGGTTGACTTTTTCCCCAATATAGTTGATTTTTAGGTCAACTGTCCAATTGACTGGTCAAAAATGTGATTCAAGGCTTGAAACTTGTCATGAGCAATCTTAAGGGTCCAACATGATGTATGAAAGTCACATGAAGCATTGATGGTCCAAAAATCCTTGTGCAAACTCAAACCCTAATTTCAGGTTATTAGTGCAAGATGAGATGTCTTGAGTTGACAAACCCTAATCTTGTCTTGAGTCCAAGAAGTCTTGTGAGAAAAATCTTGATAATTGAGAGGGAAAATTTTGGGTTACAACAGCTGCCCCTGTTCAATCTCTTGAACCTGAAGAGTTAGATTTGCGAGTTCTGTCGTTCGTGACTCAAAGGTAAGAAGATGATTGGACACTAGAGTGCCCATAAATTTGCACTTGATGAAGTAGTTGAGGGAATGGGCTTTAAGATGCCATTTGGAGAGGTGATAGAATCTTGTTGGAGATAGGCCTGTAGATGCCATCCAAGAATTTTTGTTGTAAATCAAGAGAATAAGCATCAGAATGGTGTCCGTATCAGGAACGTATCTGAGCTGTATCTGAACTTGAATCTAAATAAGTGACAGAAGGGCAACTGTGTCTGGAGCGTATCTGTACCGTGAGAATCTAAATAAGTGATTTGAATGAGTGACAGAATGGCTTCCGTGTCTGGAGCGTATCTAAGCTGGGGAAAATCAGAATAAGTGACAGAATGGCAACCGTGTATGGAGCGTATCTGTGTTGTATCGGGACTGTATCTTGAAGTTAATGTCTGAATGAGTAACAGAATGACTTCTGTGTCTGAAGTGTATCTGTACTGTATCCGAGCTTTGTAATCTGAATAAGTAACAGAATGACTTCCGTGTCTGGAGTGTATCTGTACTGTATCCGAGCCTTGTAATCTGAATAAATAACAGAATGGCAACCGTGTCTGGAGCGTATCTGTACTGTATCTTGAAGTTGAAATATGAATAAGTAACAGAATGGAAACCGTGTCTGGAGCGTATCTGTACTGTATCTGAAAGTTGAAATCTGAATGAGCATTAGAAAGGCATCCGTGTCTAGAGCGTATATGTATTGTATCTGAAATCTTTGAATATTGTTAAAGGTAGCTGTTAATCTTATCCTTAAAAGGGGTAAAATGTTAGCTGAAACACAAAGTTATGTTGCATGAAATGTATGATGCAATAAATATGCTTTATCAATGTTTATGATATATGAATGTAATGTATGCGCATGTAAGCTGATTTGCTGTATTGTTGAGGAAAATAAATCCTTGACTGCTGTCGGGGAAAATAAATCCTTGACTGCTGAGGATAAGAAATCCTTGGCAACTTCACTGGGGATATAGGAGTTCTTCATGTCTTGAAGTTGGAGTATTAACAAAAATTCCGTTGTGAGATTAATGCCAAGTACTGCTTGAGAAACCTGCTTGGGGAATCCCGAGAACTTTGATGACTATGGCTTGGGATTTAAGAATGGAAGACTTCATTCTGTTGGGAAGAAACTTATCCTGTCGGGGAGCAGTGAAAACTCCTTGGGGAAAAGCTATCCTGCTGGGGAGTTCAGGAGTTTGGGTTGTATGCCATTCTACTAGGAAATTATCCGAAGTTGTTGTCTGGTTAATTTTCAGGCTTCAAAGCAACTTGTTGGGGAATTTGAAGAAAGTAGATGGTTTCCACTGGGAATTAATAGTTGAAGTTTCAGCTCCGCTGGGGATCTTAATGATGTACTGTAGGGACTGTTCCTGGAATAGCCTAAAGACGTTTTCATATTATTTCAACCTATCAGTAATTATTCTTTTCCATTTCGTTTATTTGTAAACAGTGATTATATTCAATGCATATGCTCATTAATAAATCATTGGACGTTTTTGCAAATAAAACACAAGTGTAAAAGAAAAGACAAATAGTTTTCTGTACTTTAAAGAGGTATCTTTGTATTAACTTTGGGTAAGTATTTTGTACAAAGGAGACAGAAATCCTAGTAAGAGGATGGTGTCATAAAATGAGAAAAATTTATACAAAGAAAGATGGCTATGTGTAAAAATCCCATGGGCTTCCCATTCTGCTATAGCCTTCGTATCTCCGAAAACCTTGTCCAATCGCTTCTTCGTCCGAAGATGATTGAGTTGATCAGAAGCCCGGAGTTTGTCTGTGAAGAGATTGTCCTTAAAGTGATCCTACGAGACATAGTCAGACGCTTTAATTCCCTAATTTTGCCTGGACCGCCCTTTCGGGTTTTGGATCCACTGGGAAACCCTTTTTTGCCCAAGTCGCCCTTTCGGGTTTTCAACTTGTCGGGTGTACAGATTTTTTGTTTTATCCCTAACTTTTTCCCGAACCTTTTGGTTCGCCGGGATGCCCTTGTTTTTCCTAGGTGTGTCAACCTAGAGGGTCTCTTATGTGTAGTATCTTTTGACTATGTCTGCGTTTGCAGGGTGTGGCAGGTCGTCACTATCCATGGTGGTTAAGATCATTGCCCCACCAGAAAAGATGTTCTTGATTACAAATGGTCCTTCATAAGTAGGAGTCCATTTTCCCCTGGGATCACTTTGTGGCAAGATAATGTGCTTGATCACTAGATCTCCAACTTGATATACCTGGCGTCTGACTTTCTTGTTGAAAGCCTTGATCATCCGTTTTTGATACATCTGACCATGGCAAACAACAGTAAGTCTTTTTTCGTCAATTAAGTTCAATTGATCAAGTCGGGTCTGGATCCAATAGTCTTCCCTCAAACCTGCATCCTTCATGATTCTTAGAGAGGGGATCTGAACCTCAATAGGCATGACAACCTCCATGCCGTAAACCAAAGAATAGGGTGTTGCCCCAGTTGATGTGCGAGCCGTGGTACGGTACCCGTGGAGAGCAAACAGTAGCATCTCATGCCAGTCCTTGTAGGTGACTGTCATTTTCTGTATGATTTTCTTAATGTTTTTGTTCGCAGCTTCGACAACACCATTCATCTTTGACCGATAAGGAGATGAATTGTGATGTTGAATCTTGAACTGCTCGCACAAGGCGGTGATCAAGTATTATTAAGGTTCGTACCATTATCAGTGATGATCCTTTCGGGGATACCGTACCGACAAATGAGGTTCTGCTTGATAAAGCTGGCAACAACATTCTTAGTAACAGATGCGAAGGAAGCTGCTTCGATCCACTTTGTGTAATAATCAATGGCCACTAGAATGAAGCGGTGTCCATTGGATGCTTTAGGCTTGATCTCCCCAATCATATCGATTCCCCACATAGCAAAGGGCCAAGGAGTTGTTAAGATATTTAGAGGAACTAGAGGCACGTGCACCTTGTCTGCATAGATTTGACATTTATGACATGTCCGGGAGTGCTGATAGCAGTATGTTTCCATGGTAGACCAGTAATATTCTGCCCGTAGGATTTTCTTCTCCATCGTATGCCCACTAGAGTGAGTGCCAAAGGTACCATTGTGCAATTCGGCCATGATCTTTTCAGCTTCGATCTTGTCCATACAACGGAGCAGAATACAATCATGATTGCGCTTGTACAGGATGCCATTGCTCAGGAAGAACTTAGCAGAGAATCTCCTCAAGAACTTTTTATCATTGACTGAAGCTCCTTCTGGATATTCTTGAGCCTCGAGATACCTTTTGACTTCGTGAAACCAAGGATGGTCCAATACTTCTTCGGTATTAATCTTGTGATAGTGTGTTGGTTCATCCATTCGTTTGATGGTAATCTGGGGAGCCTCGTTATCCCAATTAAGTTTAAACATAGATGACATTGTAGCTAGAGCATCTTCCAGCTGGTTTTCTTCTCGCGGGAAGTGCTCGAAGTTGCTCGAAATGTGGTAACAATGTCAAAACATGTTCTTTGTAAGGGATAAGGTTAGGATGCTTAGTGTCCCATTCTCCTTTGATCTGACTGATGACCAAAGTTGAATCTCCAAACACAACCAAAGATTTGATTCTCAGGTCTATGGCAGCCTTGAGACCAAAGATGCAAGCTTCGTACTCCGCCATGTTGTTCGTACAGTTGAAGCAAATCTTGGCAGTAAAAGGATTATGGCATCCTTCTAGAGATATGAGCACAACGTCGATACCGTTACCAAGTGCATTGGATGCCCCATCAAAGAACAAGGTCCATCGGGATCCTTGTTCAGGTTTGTCATATGGTATGATTCCTTCACAGTTGTCCAAGGTCATGATGTCCTCGTCCGGGAATTCAAACTTCATGGATTGATAATCTTTAACAGCTTGATGAGTAAGGTGATCAGCTAGCACACTTCCCTTTATAACTTTTTGGGTCGTGTACTGTATGTCATATTCTGTTAGAATCATCTTCCATCTAGCTATCCTTCCAGACAAGGCAGGCTTCTCAAAGATGTATTTGCTCGGATCCATCTTAGATATCAGCAAAGTGGTATGAGTCAACATATACTATCTTAGCCGGCGAGCAGCCCATACCAAAGCGCAACAAGTTTTATCGAGCAGTGAATATCTGGTTTCACAGTCGGTAAACTTTTTGCTAAGGTAATAAATGGCATGCTCTTTTTGGCCAGACTCGTCATGCTGCCCCAGTACGTACCCCATTGAGTTCTCTAAGACGGTCATATACATGATTAGCGGTCTTCCTTCGACGAGTGGCATCAAGACAGGAGGTTCTAGCAAATATTATTTGATTCTGTCAAAAACGATCTGGCATTCGTCATTCCATCTAACTACTTGATCTTTCTTCAACAACTTGAAGATTGGCTCACAAGTAGATGTTAGGTGAGAAATGAACCTAGCAATATAGTTTAGGCGTCCCAAGAACCCTCTGACTTCCTTCTCAGTATGAGGAGAAGGCATTTCTTGTATCGCTTTGACTTTGGCAGGATCAACCTCGATGCCCTTGTTGCTGACAATGAAACCCTAGAGTTTACCGGACCGGACTCCGAATGTGCACTTGTTAGGGTTTAACCTTAGCTTGTACTCCTTCAACCTAACAAACAGCTTCTGCAAGTGATTAAGGTGTTCTTGAATGGGGATATTGCACAAAATAAACCCTAAAAATACTATTACAACCCAATTGAATATTGTGCATTAAATAAATGTACAAATATTTAAATATGCAATGCAATGTATTTATGCAAAAAATGTTTTGTAATTGTTTAATGTATGAGAAAAATAATTTAAATTAAACCCTAAAAAGAAAGGATAAATACTATTATTATTTTTGGAAAGGGGTGAAACCCTAATTTTTGATTTAAAGAAATATATGTTTCCTATTATTTATTGTCCATTTTTGTACAAGAAAATAATACCTAATATTACGTACAAATATTAAAAATTAAAATATGTATGAAAATAAATATTTATGTGTAAAATAATAAAATAAAAATGTATAGTATTTATTAAATGTATTTACAATTTATTTAAGAAAATAAAGCATATTATCCTAATAAACTATTATTTTTATGCAAAAAATAATAATAAAATAAAATAAAATTTCAAAAAATAAAGAAATATTTTTCATGATTTTTATGATTCAGAAAATTAAATAAAAGCAATAAATATAAAAATATAAAACGAAATATGAAAAATAAAATAAATATGCAAGGGGGGTGCAAAAGTAATACAGGGGCTGTGAAAAGTAAAAACAAAAAGGCCAGAAATGAAAAAAAAGCCAAAGGCAAGCTTCGTCCCTGTCCTCCGTGTTCTCCTTCGCGCGCGTTTCAGCTTAACCTGTAACTCTCAAATGCTTGCACAAAAACAAAAATTTGTAACATGAAACATGTAGCTTTTAATCTCACGATTCCAACCATAAAAGATTTGTAACCTAACTCTAAAAGATCAGGGAGAATTTTATCAGCCCTAAATCGTGACCTAAAAAATCCAGGAACTTCAAGTTTCAAATTCTCATGGCACAGTTAATATAAATGATAAATATGCATATGTACAGCTTCACCAAGATAAGGGCTACATTTTTTCTTCACAAATCATGGCTTGAGGATGCCTAAATAGAGAGATAGAGATTTAAAAAATACCTCCTTCAGCTGGACTTGGATATGACAATGTGGGGACTTTGAGTGAGGCCTGACGATCGTGTGAGCTTCCTTGAAGTTCCTTCAAGCTATTCCAATGCCTAGCTTGCTTTGTGGATGGCCAGAAGTCTCTGCACAAGTCAAGTTGCAAGCTCCAAATTTGAAAATGGAAATGGCTGAAACAGAGCTCACAGAACCAGGACAAGGGCTTGGATAGCTTTGGTAGGATATATGGAAGGTGTTTGAAATGTTAAAAGGCAAAACTCACGAGCAAATAATGAGCTTGCTATGATTTTGCAGAAACTGGATGTTTGGGCAGAAAAATGATGTTTCTGAGTTTGAGAGTGCTTTGGATGTTAAGCATTCGTGTCTAAAATTGTAGTGACTTGGTATATTTTAATATAATGATACAAAGTCCACTCCTTCTCAGTTGTACAAGTTCTGACCTCTTTTGCAACTTTTCTTGCATTTGAAGAAAAGTTGAAGTGACCATGCTAACATGCCTGTCCTTGCTTGCTTGTGAGCTGCAAAGGGCTTGTACAAGTTGCTTAAGATTTGTGGAAATTTCCTTCACCAAAGGGACAGCTTCAAGGCTCAAGATTTGTAAAGTTGCAAAAGCTTGCCTTTATGAAAATGGCATTGTAACCTTTAAGCCATTTATGGAAATGTCTCTTGTACAATGCTTCAAAAGTGAAAATAAAACCTTTAACTTCTGGATTTGCATTGAATTATCGAGTGTAGAATGAGTTTAGGACCTGTAATTCAAGGTACAAGCATCATGGATCTGATTTGCAACTTGAAACTTTGTAAAAATGGCATGAACAAAAGTGATAAAATGGCAATTTCTCTTCCTCGATTCTCCCTAACCATAAATGATCTTGGAGAGTTCTTTGACATTTTGGAAATCTATAAATGTGCTATATAATCCTTATTTGAAATGAAACTTGAGATACCTCTTGGAACTAGGTGAAAAGTTTCCATGAAGTTAGGTCAAAAACCTGCCTAAATTAGGGCAAAATTTCACTAAATTATTTAGTTCATGGACCTATATTCACAAATTCATAACTTGAGATCCAAGCATCTTTTGGGAAACTTTTGTGAAGAAAAGTTGTAGATTTCATGGAGGACTACAACTTTCATGTTGGAAGTTTTCTTTGAATCAATTTGCATCATGGTGAAAAAATGGTGAAAAGTTGGGGAAAAATAAGAAAATTTCCATACTTAGAAAAATTGTTCTAAGTTATGAAAATTTTCAAATTAAAACCCTAATTTGCAATTTTAGGTTTCTTAGTCAACAAGTTTCACATTTTGACATATCTTGATGAATTATGACCCTTGGCACTTGATTTTGACCAAAAAGTCAAAGTTTGACTTTTCAGTGCACAATTGACTTTTGATCAGTTGACTGCAAAATTCATCTGTCAAGCCTATGAACTTGAGATATTTTGAACCATGTAATTAGGTCAAGATGATGCCATTGAATCTATGAAGTCATGCTTGAACTCAATTGTCCATTGGCTAGGTTAAAAATAAAAAATTGCCCTTCCTCAGTCAAAAACCTAATTTTGACCATTTTCCCCTTTTGATGATTTGATCAAATTTATTGAGGAATTGTGATCCAAACTTAATCAAATGGTACATAGGAGTCTAGAATGTTGATTTGGATAAAAAATTATGAATTTTTATTGTAAATTGGCCATGGTTGTCTTTTTCCCCAATACAACTGATTTTTAGGTCAATTATCCAATTGACTGGTCAAAAATGTGATTCAAGGCTTGAAACTTGTCATGAGCAATCTTAAGGGTCCAACATGATGTATGAAAGTCACATGAAGCATTGATGGTCCAAAAATCCTTGTGCAAACTCAAACCCTAATTTCAGGTTATCAGTTCAAGATGAGATGTCTTGAGTTGACAAACCCTAATCTTGTCTTGAGTCCAAGAAGTCTTGTGAGAAAAATCTTGATAATTTAGAGGGAAAATTTTGGGGTACAACAACCATGATAGAAATATTGTGAGATATCTTAGAATTTCTCTTTGAGGGACTAAGATCATTTTTGAAAGGCAACATTGATAGCATCATCGAGGGACTATGATCTTGTATTTTTGATTGCTTTTTGCTAAGATATCCCACATGCATAACATGGCCATTTTTGTAAGGAAACAAAGTGGAATTACCCTAAGGGTGTAAGTGTGCAAGTGTATTAGATTTACATGCATTGTTTTATCTTGAGTTAAGGTTTGCTAATTGTTGATTTTATCTTTCCATACAAACACTAATTACTAGCATTTATATAAAGCGATAAATTGCAGAAAGTAAAATTACTAAGCTATTACATTATTAGGGGATGGGGTATACAAATTTACAAATGGGGATTTGCAAGAAAATTAAACCTAATTATCTATTACAATCATATTGAATATATGCACAAGAATTGAATAAATAAAGTACAAATGGAAAAAGAAATGATTTTTATTTTGTTTTTTTATGAAAGGATTTTAACCTAATTAATAAAATGATTAGTTAAATATTAAATAAAATTAACTTAAGCTAATTAAGAAAAGAAATTAAATATGAAACATTTTTTAGGTTTTTTATGAAAGGTTTTAACTTAATGAAAATAAAATGAAGAATTAATTAATTAAAAGAAACCTAAATTCTAAGTTAATTAAAAAGAAATGAAAATAATATAATAATTAAACCTAAGTCTAAATATTTATTAATTAAGAAAAAGAAATTTATTTATTAAAGTAAAAAGGTTTTTTGTTCTTTTTGTCTTTGTAAATAAAATAAATAAGTGTAAATAATAAATAAAAATATTTTTATATTTTTCATTAATAATAATAATAATAATAATAATAATAATAATAATAATAGTAATAAAAATATAATAAAGAAGAAAAAAAAGAAATAAAATAAAATAAGAAAAAGAAAATAATAAAAGAAATTGGGTCAGGGGTGCAAAAGTAAGGCATGGGGTTAGGAGCTAGCAAAAACAGTAAAGCCCAATGGGGGGAGGCCCAGCGCGCTACTGTGTGACAAAAATGATAGAAAGTGTGAGAAATAAGGAAAAAAAGGTAGCGCTGGGTGTTGAACCCCTGACCTCATACATATACGCGCGCTACCTTTGCCACTGGGGTGGTTGTACATCCGTTAACTTAACTGAAACAATAAATACATAATAAAAAACAAGTTCCAGAAATGAACTTCATCTCCAACCTCCAGCCATTGATCCTGTAACTTCACCATTTCTCAACAAAAATGAAATATGCAAACATGAAATTTGCTTCATTTTTCTATACGAATCCAACCATGTAAATATCATAAGATATAAATCAAAGATGAATGAGAATTTTTGAAAGTACCAAATTCTGACCTAATTATTTTCAGAGATTAAATCCTAAAATTCTCACTACTCAAGCAATATAAATGAAATCTAAGGACATGTATAGTTTCAGGGCAATGATATCTACATTTTATCTTCACAAATGCAATCCTAACAATGCTTAAATGAGAAGATAGAAGTTTAAAAAATATACCTCAAAATTTGAAATCGTGAAATGAGTTTGAGCTTGATTCAAGGTGTTACAATGATCAGGTTAACTTCGTTGAGTCTCTAGGAAGCTAATGCAATGCTTAGCTTGAGTTGACAGTGGCTGAAATGGCCTGGAGAAGTCAAGTTGCAGACTCTGTTTTTTGAGCTTGGACAATGGTTAAAATGGTGTTACATGGAACACCCCAATTCTACCCCAAGCAATTATATAAATAAATCAGAGTTATAAGAATCATTCATGCAAAAGAATCGGGACGTCACAAATTCTTCTATCAAAATTCATTGCACTCATCGTGGATATATAACACTTTTTAAAACATCGGATGAACCATCATGATAACATCTTTAAATAAATAACTCAACATCTACGCAGGGAAATTCTTAATAACATCTTTATCATCGTTACAGCAACTTCAAATAGCACATATTTAATAATAATCAACTTAAAGTTCAACAACTGAAAAATCAACAATAAAAAACAGCAAGCGTTCATCCCCCGGAGTGTTACATATCAGAGCAATGACACCGACTCGAACTACCGAAGGTATACAACCTTCACTCTCGATTACCTGCACGTTACCAACATAAGGGCAACATTTAAACAGAAGGGGTGAGATATCTAACAATATAATAAAGCGCATGATAACTAATATATTAAATTAGATCACATAACATCACCATTTCTCATCTCATAATCAATAATAATCACGACAATAATACACATTCACAACATCATTACACACTTCTTCATGCAATCATATAATGCGACTCAATACTATGCAAATGCATGTGGTACCATTGGAGCAGAACTCCCATCTCAAAAATTTGCCAATTAATAGAAGCATCACCAAGGCATAGCCTTCATCTCAAAATTCGCCAATACAGGCCATCTCAACGAGCATAAGCTCCACCTCAAAATGCTATGTATGCGACTCAATCATGAATGTAATAACAACACCAAAATTTAACAACATCTCAATGCAACACCATCATTGGCCAAAGGCCTACATCTCAAAAGCATCTCAACATCTCATCATCAACATCTCATATCATCATAATAATTCATCAAACATCATTTATTAATTATAATTTATCAACACAACCTCATTAATAACTTCTCACCAACAACTCATCAGTACATTAATACCACAGTAATTCATACTGCTATTCTGTAATCTTACATCATTATTGTCACTAATCCTACTGTTATAATCCAAACAGCAGCTCCTAAGCATCTAATCTTCATCATTCTGTGCAAAACCAACGCAACGACCAACATGGAAATTAACTCTAGTCCTAATTAGGATTACAAGGATTACACTTTCTATTCTTCATTTTAATCCTCTAGAATAAAGTTCGCCGCGTTAGCTATTCAATGCTTTGAACGGCATCTCAAACGGCATCCTCAAACTCAAGTTATAACACTTTAAAACTGAATCAGTAAAAACTCAGACAATAGGGGTCGATGCAAAACCCCTTGGATCAACGAGTACTGCTCCAACTGCACAACATGAGTCGACGCGTCCTCTTATGGATCGACTCATCCTGAGTCTTGCACGCAGCATGTATCGACACATGCATCCTACAAATCGACTCATCTTGAGTCTTTCAACCTTCATGTATCGACACAAGTCTCTTCGTGTCGACTCATACTGAGTCTCTAGGCCCTCATGTATCGACACATCCTGTTTGAGGTCGACACATCCTGATCCTCCCTGCATAATTCTGTGATTTTTCTCTGCAATCTCACTACGGGATTCATGTTTTTAGCCCTACAAACCTAATATAATCATGATAAATCATCACCTACAATTATCCTATAATACTACATCAATCAAGCAACATCGGACATCATTATTAATCTAAAATTCATCGATTCTCATCATACAACAATCATATACTTTCAATTCAAGAACAAGACAACAAATCACCTCTAACCCCACATACCAATCATCATGAACCCAATTATAAAGTCATAACCCCACCCTTACCTTGGATTGAAGGTCGCTCTATAATCTTCAGTTGGATTCTCGTTCTTTCCGTTTTCCTCTATTCCAACAGCTTGCACGTTCTCCTCTCAATCCTTATTCTTCTACTGCTTCTTTCTTTTCTATTCTTTCTAACAACAATAAAATAACCCTATTATTCTGTATTCCTTATTGGGCTTAAAACTAATACACCCCCTTATTACTTTTATTCCTTCAAAATAAGCCCACATCAAATAATATTATAATTCTAATATTATTTCTCCACTTAATAAAATAATTAAATCCAATTAATTATAACATAACTTCACAAATATTCCAAAAATAATTTAATTAAATAATTAATTAAATTACGGGCGTTACATTACAGTTCTAGAATAAGGATGGGGATGAGTTGTATTTGATATGTAGGAGCTTTTTGAAGTGAAAGGCCAAGAAATGCACGAGGGAAATAGAAGTTTGATATGTAAAGTGAGAACTTGCACAACAATGGTGTTTTGAGGCAATTTATGGCTAGAGGGAGTTTGGGAGTGTTTCAGGGTGTTAATGCCCGTGTCTTAGGTTGCATAATAGTGTCTCAATGTATAGGAAAAGGTTTTGAGAGCTTGGGCTGATCAGAAGTACAAGTTCACATGTTATGATTTTTTGACTTATTTTTGAAGCAAGCTTGACAAGCATTGTTCCAAGGCAAGGTACAAGGCTATCTAAAGTTGTTAGGAACTTTAAACATGCTTATCTGATTGTGTAGAGGATGCTTGTGCAGAAAGAACAAATGCAAAACTCAAGACAAGTTAACTTTGTGATTAAAGCCTCTTTACTAGAATGACAATGTTACTTTGTGCCATTAATGGAAATGCAACTTGGATAATGGCTCAAATGCTTGGACAATGAACCTATCAGTTGTGCAAAACATTAATTATGGAGTTAAAAACAAGTTTGAGTCTTGCAAACAAATATTATGCAGCCTAGCATTGATTTGGTTCATGTGTCCTTCACAAAATGGCTTGTAATTCAAGTTTGAAAACCCTAACTTCTTGCCTTCGATTATCCTTGCTCAAGTATGATCTCAATGAATTATTGGACATTTTGGAAAGCTGGTAAAATCCTCTACAACCTCTATGTTGTACATTTTTGAAGATTCATCTTGGAACTATGTGAAAACTTTCTATGAAGTTAGGTCGAAATCCTGCCTAAACTAAGGCAAAATTTTACTAAGTTTCATGAACATGTCTTCTTAAAATCATAACTTGAAATCCATGCATTTATAGAAAAATTTGTGTTCTACAATGTTTTATATCTCATTGAGGTCTACAACTTTCATGTTTGAAGTTTCCTTTTAATCATCTTGCATTATGGTGAAAATTTGGCTCAAAGTTGTGAAAAATATGAATTTTCCAACACTTAGAAAAATTTCTAAGTTTAGAAATTTTGACTTTTCAAAATGAAATCTTCTCTTTTTGATTTCTTGATGAACAAGTTTCATATTTTGACATGTCTTGATGAATTGTGATCTTTGATACTTGATTTTGATCAAAAAGTTAAAGTTTGACTTTTCATCAGTTGACTGAAAAATCAACTGTCAACCAATTGAACTTGAGGAATATTTTAAGCCATGCCATTAGGTCAAAATGAAGTGTTTGAATCCTTGAGATCATAACTTAAAAATAATTGTGATACAGTGGGAGAACTGACTTGAGGTTTTGCATTTTATCGCAAATGTTGCAGTTTAGCAAGAGTCGCCACCGACTTTTCTTTTATCCAAAAGGAAAGGTGAAAAAGAACAGGAATAACCTTTGAGATTGTTTCTTGAGTTTGGGGGGTAGATTATGAAAAGGGAAGGTATTATCACCCTTTTCATCCATGGTTTTCCATGGGCTCTTAGTTACTTGCTAGATCATTTGCTTTTGTTTGAATGTGCTTGTGGTGTGTGTTTTTTAAAGTATTTTGAAAATGGAACTTCGTAATGGTTCTCGTTTCTATAAGAATGCATACAAAGTGTTTGTTTCGAAAATAGTCCAAATATGTGTTTGTGTTTTTTAAAAGGGTTTTTCTCGTAATGGCTCTCGTCTCTATAAGAACGCATACAAAGTGTTGTCTTTTGAAAATGTTTCAAATGAGAGTGTAAGTGTGTGAAATGTTTTTGTTGTGAGCAAGCGAGCAACTAAGAGCGAATCTATCTACTCGAAAGGTATTAAATGTTCTTTTACTTATCCTTTAGATGTTGTTATCTTACCATTGATTTGGTAAGAAACCCCAACCGTTGGATGTGAAGGGACGGGCGTTGGGTATCCGTATGACCATGATAACAATGTTGTGAGGTGACTTAGCACTTTTCTTTAGGGACTAAGATCATTTTGAAAGGCAACTTTGATAGCGTCATCGAGGGGCTATGATCTTGTATTTTTCGATTTTTGTTTGTGCTAAGACAAACCACATGCATAACATGGCCATTTTTCATAAGGAAACAAGTGATATTACCCTAGGGGTGCATGTGTCTAAGTGTGTTTGATTGCATGCATTTTTTTTCTTTTATTAGGGTTGTCTATTTTGTCATTTCCATGTCTGGCCATACACATCCTAATTACTAGCATTTACATTTGAAAGCAATAAATTGCAGAAATGTAAAGTCCTACGCTATTACAATATTTAGGGGATAGGGGTACAAGTTTATGAATGAGGGTTGCAAATGAAAATAAAGTCCTAAATTACTATTACAATCATATTGAAATGCACAGGAATGTACAAGAAAATGTGAAATGGACTTGTTTTGTTTTAAGAAAATATTTTTGGTCTTTTGTTTTAAGAAATAAAATAAAGTGTGAAAGAAATACTTTTGATGTTTGCTGATAAATGGAATGGAGAGTGATAGAAAAAAATCAAAAAAAAATCAGCGTGTTGCTGATGAAAATGAAGTTAGAGGTTCTGACCGTGGCACACTGCAAAACAGAAACCTGTTAGTGAAAATGTATAAGGTCAGAGGTTCTGAACCCACTGGGAACACAATGATTTTCAGAAGTTCTGATATTACTGGTAACAAAACAGACTCCAAAAATGCTGGTGCCACTGACAGAACTTGGTCTCTCTCTCTCTCTATGCTAGTCAGAACATCTGCAATTTTGTTATTTCTCCATAAAACAGAAGACATGCATAGGACAATTACAGCAAGTGTCATAGTGTTTCAGAAATAAGAAATATGATAACCATAAATCAGAGGCAAGTATGCCTTTGTTAATCCTAACTATGAGTCTTAGTTTCTTCAAGAAAGTTCTGAACTGATACATTCTCTACTTAAGCAGACAGATGCGTGAAAATCTCAGAGTATGTACAACATCAGAAACACGATATCTACATTGTATTTTTGAGCATGTAGATCTGGTAATGCTTGAATAATATGGTAAGAGTCAGCAGAAACTTACCTTACAGCTGGAAGAAATTCTGTGAACTGGAGTTAAACTTAACTCTGATGATACTCTAAAAAGCTTCTTCACTTACTTAGTAAGCTGGAAGTTTCCAACTTCTGAGGATGGCAAGGGAGTGATGTTCTGACTTCTTTGAATGGATGGATGGAGAATAGGTAGTAGTGTGAATACATAATTTATGGCAGTTTCCAACGTGTGGATCAGAAACTGTATGGATGGTTTTTAGTCAAGAAATATTTGAGAACAAATGGAGTTTGAAAGCAAGGGATCCGAAGTTAACAGGTTTTTATGTGATGTGTTTACATTTCTTAAAACTCTAGGAATTTTTGCAGAGATTCAAGGTTTTTCTTGCTCAAACTTTCGACTTCTTTTCAGCCATTTTTCTGGACCTCTTCTCAGTGACCAATGGTGTTCTATTTATAGGCAAAGCTTTGTGGGTTTTAAAATGTCAAGTGGCGCCAACATCATACACTAGATGCTGACTTGATCTTGAAGAAAGTTCAAAAAAAAAGTGTGATAGTTGACAGTTTTCTAGCCTAGGCTGGATTAGTAAGCAGGGATTAAGGAAAAGTGAACCCATAAGAGAAAAGTAGTGCATGGACCCATACCTAATTCTGTACAAAGGTATTTCTATGCTACACATGGAGACACCCTTTGGACCAAGACCCAAAAGTGGTTGTGAGAATTAATGAGCATTAAATGATGATGAGATTTGTCAACATCAAAAATCCTGTAATATGAGATTTTGCATCATTACTTAAATCTGGGTTAGCAGTTCTATTTCAGCATAGTCCAAAGTAATGCACCCAAGTTCTGATCTTAGTATCTTGTTGCCTCAGCAAGTTCTAAGGGATCCTCAGGCTTTCCAGCATGCTCTGAAAGAGCATTCAGACTTTGTATCACGCTTTATAATCTTCTGTTTTTACCCTGGCAAACTTTGACTGAGCTTGCGTAGATGCTGAAGAGTCATATTCTGACTGAAGGCTATGTGCTGAACCAAGTTTGCAGCCTCTGACTGCACCTTCCTGGAGGCTGGTTCAGAAGTTCTGAAGTGTCATTTTTCTTAAATACTTAGAAAGATCCCAAGTATTTAGAAATTTGGCTTTTCCATTGTAAATTTGGCTTTTGAACTTTTTAGATGAGACAAACTTCCTATTTCGACATGTTTTGATGAAATATGAATTTTGAGATTTGATTTTGATCAAAAGGTCAAAGTTTGGCCTTTCAACATGCAAATGACCATTTTTCCCTTGTGAGTGATCTTCATGAAAAATTTGTAATTCAAAGCTTGGGATTGGATGGAAGCAAACCTGAGGATCCAAGGTGGTTTCTTGAGAAAATGAGAGGGCAAATTTTGGGGTACAACAGCTGCCTCTGTTCAATCTTCTTAAACTTGAAAAGCGAGATTGACATGTTTGTTGTTTGTGGCTTAAGAGTGGAAGATGATTGAACACTAGAGTGCCCAGAAATTTGCAATCGATGATGCGCTGGTTGATTGTGTATGGAATGGGCTTAAAGATGCCATTTGGAGAAATGATGGGGAGTTGTCGGAGATGGCCTTATAGATTCCATTTGGAGAGGTGATAGAATTTTGTTGGAGATGGGCTTGTAAATGCCATCCAAGAATGCTTGTTGAGATGTAATTTGTAAGTTGAACATCAGAATGGCGTCCGCTTTTAGAGCATATCTGTATTGTATCAAAAATTTAGTTTTGAATCAGTATAAGAATGGCTTCCGTGTCTAGAGCGTATCTGTATTGTATCAAGAGGTTGAATCTGAATGAGTATCAGAATGGCTTCCTTGTCTGGAGCGTATCTGAACTGTATCAGGAGGTGTCTTTGAATGAGTATCAGCATGGCTTCCGTTTCTGGAGCGTATCTGAACTGTATCAAAAGGTTGAATCTGAATGAGTATCATAATGACTTCCGTGTCTGGAGCGTATCTATACTGTATCTGGATTTGAAATCTGAATGAGTATCAGAATGGCATCCGTGTCTAGAGCGTATCTGTACTGTATCTGAAAGCTGTAAGTTGTATCTGAATGAGCATCAGAATGGCATCCGCGTCTGGAGCGTATCTAAACTGTATCTGGAGGTTGAATCTGAATGAGTATCAGAATGGCTTCCGTGTCTAGAGCATATCTGTACTGTATCTAGATTTGTCTTTGAATGAGTATCAACATGGCTTCCGTGTCTGGAGCGTATCTGAACTGTATCAAAAGGTTGAATATGAATGAGTATCAGAATGGTATCTGTGTCTAGAGCGTATTTGTACTGTATCTGAAAGCTGTAAGTTATATCTGAATGAGCATCAAAATGGCATTCGTGTCTAGAGCGTATCTGAACTGTATCTGGAGGTTAAATCTGAATGAGTATCAGAATGGCTTCCGTGTCTGGAGCGTATCTGAAGTGTATCAAGAGGTGTCTTTGAATGAGTATCAGAATTGCTTCCGTGTCTTGAGCGTATCTGAATTGTATCTGAAGGTTGAATCTAAATGAGTATCAGAATGACTTTCGTGTCTGGAGCGTATCTGAACTGTATCAGGAGGCATTTTGTCAATGGTAACTGTTAATCTTATCCTGAAAAGGGTAAAATGTTAGCTAAAATACAAATTCATATTGCATGAAATTTATGATGCAATGTATGCGCATGTGATCTGATTTGCTGTATGGTGTCTGCTTGAGGAAAATAAATCCTCGAATGCCGCTGAGTATGTGTTGAATTTTCATGTCTTGAAGTTGAAGTACTGATGAACTTTTGTTGAGAGAAAAAGTTCTGTTGTGGGGATAATGCCATGTACTACTTGTAATATCTGCTTGGGGAATCCTGAGAATCTTGACGACTTCTACTGGGGATTAATAATTTGAAACTTCATTCCGCTTGGGGATTTAAATGACGTATTGTAGGGGATTTCTTATGGAATAGCCTAGAGGCATTTCCCTACCCTTTCAACCTATCAGTAGTTATCTTTCTCATTTTGTTTATTTGTAAACAGGAATCATGTTCAAATGCATATGTTCATTAATGAATCAATGGAAGTTTTTGTAAACAAAACACCAGTGTAAAGAAAAAAAGATAAATAGTTTTTGCACTTTCGAAGGGGCATCTTTGTATTGTCTTTAAATAAATATTTTGTACAAAGGAGACAGACATTCTAGTAAGAGAATGTCGTCGTAAACAAGAAAAATTTAATACAAAGAAAGATAGCTATGTGTAATAATCCCACGGGGTTCCCATTCTGCTATAGCCTTTGTATCCCCGAGTATCTTGTCTATTTGCCTTGTCCGAAGATGATTTAACTGATCAGAAACTTTGAGTTTGTCAGTGGAAGCCAAAGGTTGTCCGTCAAATGATCCGACGGGACATAGTCATAAGCTTTTATTCCCTAACTTTTTCCTGGACCGCCCTTTCGGGTTTTCAGTCCCCCGGGAAACCCTCTTTTTGCCCAAGTCGCCCTTTCGGGTTTTTAACTTGCCGGGTATACAGATTGTTTTATTTTATCCCTAATTTCTGCCCGAACCTTTGGGTTCGTCGGGATGCCCTTGTTTTGCCTAGGTGTGTCAACCTAACGGGTATCTTATGCGTAGTATCTTTTGACTATGTCCGCGTTTGCAGGGTGTGGCAGGTCATCTCCATCCATGGTGGTCAAGATCATTGCTCCACCACAGAATATGTTTTTTGATTACAAATGGTCCTTCATAAGTAGGAGTCCATTTTCCCCGGGGATCACTTTGTGGCAAGATGATACGCTTGATCACTAGATCCCCAACTTGATATACTTGACGTCTGACTTTCTTGTTGAAGGCCTTGATCATCTGATTTTGATACATCTGACCATGGCAAACAATAGTAAGTCTCTTCTCATCAATTAAATTCAGTTGATTAAGTCGAGTCTGGATCTAATTGTCTTCATTCAAACCTGCATCTTTCATAATCCTCAGAGAGGGGATCTGAACCTCAATAGTCAAGACAACCTCCATGCCATAAACCAAAGAATAGGGTGTTGCTCCGGTTGATGTGCGAGCCGTGGTACGGTACCCGTGGAGAGTGAATGGTAACATCTCATTCCAGTCTTTGTATGTGACTGTCATTTTCTGTATGATCTTCTTAATGTTTTTATTTGCAGCTTCGACAACACCATTCATCTTTGGCCGATAGGGAGAAGAATTGTGATGCTGGATTTTGAATTGCTCGCACAAGGCAGTGATCATAGTGTTGTTAATATTTGTACCATTGTCTGTGATGATCCTTTCAGGGATACCATACCGGCAAATAAGGTTTTTCTTGATGAAGCGGGCAACAACATTCTTGGTAACGAAGGCGAAAGAAGCTGCTTCGACCCATTTGGTAAAATAGTCAATGGCCACTAAGATGAAGTGGTGTCCATTGGAGGCTGTAGGCTTGATCTATCCAATTATATAAATTCCCCGCATAGCAAAGGGCCAAGGAGCCGTCAAGGCATTTAGAGGAACCGGAGGTACATGCACCTTGTCAGCATAAATCAGACACTTATGACAGGTCCGAGAGTGTTGATAGAAATCTTCCTCCATGGTAGACCAATAATAGCCTTCCCGTAGGATTTTATTCGCCATCGTATGCCCACTGGAGTGGGTGCCAAAAGTACCTTCGTGTAATTCAGCCATGATCTTCTCAGCTTCCACCTTATCCACACACCGAAGTAACATGGATTCGTGATTACGTTTGTACAGGACGTTGTTACTAAGGAAGAACTTAGCAGAGAATCTCCTTAAGAACTTATTATCATTGATTGAAGCTCCTTCTGGATATTCTTGATCCTCGAGATACCTCTTGACTTCGTGAAACCAAGGCTGGTCCACTACTTCTTCAGTATTAATCTTGCAACAGTGTGCTGGTTCATCCATTCGTTCGATGGTGATCTGGGGAGCCTCATTATCCCAATTAAGTTTAAACATAGATGACATTGTGGCTAGAGCATCTGTTAGCTGATTTTCTTCTCGCGGGAAGTGCTCGAAGGTAATCTTCTCAAAATGTGGTAGCAATGTTAAAACATGTTCTTTGTAAGGGATAAGGTTTGGGTGCTTAGTGTCCCATTCCCCTTTGATCTGACTGATGACCAAAGCTGAATCTCCAAACACGTCTAAGGATTTGATCCCCAAGTCTATGGCAGCTCTGAGACCGAAGATGCATGCTTCGTACTCTGCCATGTTGTTCGTACAGCTGAAGCAAAGTCTGGAAGTAAAGGGAGTATGACACCCTTTTGGAGATATGAGTACGGCGCTGATACCATTACCAAGTGCATTGGATGCCCCATCAAAGAACAGGGTCCATCGGGATCCTTGTTTAGGTCTATCATATGGCCTGATTTCTTCACATTTGTCTAATGTCATGATGTCTTCATCCAGGAAATCAAACTTCATGGACTGATAGTCTTCTACAGCTCGGTGAGCAAGATGATCAGCCAATACACTGCCCTTTATAGCTTTTTGGGTAATATACTGTATGTCGTATTCCGTTAGGATCATCTTCCATCTAGCTATTCTCCTAGAAAGAGCAGGTTTGTCGAAGATATATTTTATCGGATCCATCTTAGATATCAATAAGGTAGTATGAGTCAGCATATACTGTCTTAGCCGGCGAGCAGCCCATGTCAGAGCGCAACAAGTTTTCTCGAGCAGTGAATTTCTGGTTTCACAGTCGGTAAACTTTTTGCTCAGGTAATAAATAGCATGCTATTTTCGGCCAGACTCGTCATGCTGCCCCAATACACACCCCATTGAGTTTTCTAAAACAGTCAGATACATGATCAACAGTCTTCCCTCGATTGGTGGTATCAATACAATAGGCTCTTGTAAGTATTCTATGATTTTGTCAAAAGCAACTTGGCATTCATCATTCCATCTGACTACTTGATCTTTCTTTAATAGCTTGAAGATTGGCTCACAAGTAGCTGTTAAGTGAGAAATGAATCTGGCAATATAGTTCAAGCGTCCCAAGAATCCTCTGACTTCCTTCTCAGTACGAGGAGCAGGCATCTCTTGTATTGCTTTAACTTTGGCAGGATCGACCTCAATACCTTTGTTACTGACGACAAAACCTAGGAGTTTACTGGACCGTACTCCAAATGTGCACTTGTTTGGATTCAACCTCAGCTTATACTTCTTCAGTCTCTCAAACAACTTTTGTAAGTGATCAAGGTGTTCTTCTTCCGTTTGCGATCTGGCTATCATATCGTCTACGTAGACCTCTATTTCATGATGTATCATATCTTGAAATAAAGCTACCATGGCGCATTGATAGGTTGCCCCGACATTCTTCAATCCCAATGGCATCACCTTGTAGCAGAATGTGCCCCACTGTGTGACAAATGTAGTTTTCTCCATGTCCTCAGATGCCATTTTGATTTGGTTATAACCTGAGAATCCGTCCATGAAGGAAAACACTTTGTGTTGTGCGGTGTTGTCAACCAGGATATCAATGTGGGGGAGTGGAAAATCATCTTTAGGGCTCGCCCTATTCAAATCTCTATAATCCATATACATTCGTACTTTGCCATCTTTTTTAGGTACGGGAACAATGTTGGCGACCCATTGAGGATAGGAAGTGACAGCCAAGAATCCAGCATTGAATTGCTTCATGACCTCCGCTTTAATCTTTTCTGACATATCAGGTCTCATGCGGCGAACCTTTTGTTTTACTGGTGGGCAGTCTTCTCTTATAGGCAAACGATGTACCACGATATATGTAACAAGTCCCGACATGTCTTCATATGACCAGGCAAAGATCTCAACATAGTCATGTAACAGCTGAGTCAGGCGCTCTTTGACACTGGGTTCTAGATTGGCACCCACCTTGACCTCTTTTTTATCCTCCTCGGTACCCAAGTAGATTGTATCCACAGGTTCTTCGTGAGGCTGAATGGCTCTTTCCTCTTGTTGTAGCAGTCTGGCAAGTTCCCCTGGTACCTCACAATCTTCCTCACCTTAGTCTTCGGCTTGGTAGATTAGATCCTCAGAGTCACAAAAGGCCATATCAGTATTGTTACCCATGGGATCTAGAGTGGACGGATACCTGCATTTGTGAGTGTGGGTGTGTGTAAGGGTATAGCCACTTTTAAAAGAAAATAAAATGTAAAACAAAAACAATGAGCCAAAAAGTTTGCATGTGAAAAATATCCATGATTCATTGAATTTCATATGAAGATGAAAATAACAACCCTTACAAATGGACCATTGTGCATCAGGCAAGATACAAGGTTTTAAGAGTGTGAATTGTTTGTGAATATTACAGATCCAACAACAAAATAAAAAGATAAATTATTGAGGGATGAAATTTATTGGGACAAAGTCTCTGGCCTCCCAATTGCGAAGTCCTCCATTGATAGTCGGAAAGATCCAATCCTCCAAGATGCAATCCTCTTCACCATCTTCTATCGCGTTGACCTCTCGGTTGCTAATCTTCAAGGGTGGCCCTCCGACATGGGCACGGCGTACAGCCTTTTGAACACTTAAAGTGAAACCTAAGCCAAACTTATCAGACTTATACGGGATGTCCGGAAGTTGCTCCCAGATGGTGCATCCTCCTTCCTCTACTATAGCTTTGGCGTTCTTCAGAGATGACATCCGGAGTGGAGGTCTTGTAATCTTGGGAATCTGGGACGCAGTCTTGGTCACTGCAATCTCTTGGGGGACCTCTTCGAAGTGTTGAAAAGGAGTTTAAATGAACTCACCATCTAATTCTACATACCGAAAGGAATTGAGATGGCTAATCATGTACTCTTCCTCTCCGTGGACAATTAGAATCTTTCCTTGAGCCAGATATTTCAACATCTGGTGCAATGTAGAGGTTGACAGCGCAAGCATTATGGATCCATGGCCGTCCTAGCAGACAGGAGTAAGAGGGGCGGATGTCCATTACATAAAAGGTTGAATTAAAGGTTTGAGTTCCAACCTTTATGGGGATATCTACCTCCCCGTGTACCATCCTCTTCGAGCCATCAAATGCCCTTACTACTATGTTACTTGGCTTTAACGTCAGTCCTTCGCAGTCAAGTCTGTCAAGAGCTTTCTTTGGCAAAAAATTCAAAGATGAGCCAGTATCCACCAAGACATGGGCCAGAGTTGTGCCCCTACATTCCACGGAAACATGTAATGCCTCGTTGTGCTTTCTTCCCCTTGGTGTCAGATCAGCATCCAAGAAGCCTAGGCCGTTGTCCGCTGTCAGACTGGCCATACAATCTTGAAATTGATCAGCAGACGTCTCTTGAGGTACATGTGCTGTTTTAAGGAACTTCACTAAGGCTTTTGCATGTGCCTCGGAGCACAGCAGTAATGCTAGCATGGAGATTTTGGAGGGGGTTTTCCCCAACTGTTCGACTACATCGTAGTCGCTCCTCTTTATAATTTTTAATATCTCCTCCATTTCTTTCTTGGAAGCCTCGGGAATAGTCAACGACTAAGCCTTCGTCCGGAAAGGCTCTTCTTGAATACTTTTTCCTCGGGTTTCAGCAGTAGGAGTGTTGGTAGGAATGGCAATATGGGTTGTAACGACTTTATCAATATGAACACTTGCAGAGATGATTATGGGTACGGAAGTAACCTTCGGAGCAGCCATGGGTCTAAAAACTGCCTTTGGGGGGGCAATCTCTAGAGAAAAGATTCTACCGCTTCAGGTAATCTTACTGGGTCCGGCAATATTACTAATGTCAGAATCTTCTTCTTTGGAGTTTATCTCTTCGGCGGCCAGCCCATCTTGTTTTATGCCATGGTAGTAAATGTGCCCACCGTAATTCCACGGCCCCGTCTTGTCTGATTCATATGGGACTGGCCTAGGTATTGTGATTATTAGAGGAGTTGCTTTCGGAACCGATGTAATTCTAATAGTTTTTTTGGAAACCCTAGAAGAATTGGCGATATGGTAATGATTGAAACATCTTCAACAGAAACAGGTGAAACAGGAGTACTTTCAAACAAAATCTCTTTGTTGTCTATCAAGCGTTGAATGTCTATTTTCAACAAAGGGCAATCAGTTAGTGAGCATAAGCAGAGATGGAAAACTTCATTACATCCCGGGAACACACTGGCTTTCAACAAATTTATCTTAATGATTGGAAGTGGAGTCACGAGTTCATCAACTGTGGTAACAAACAAATCTTCTTCAATAGCGTTGGTGTTGTGACCATGTCTGGGCATGGGAGCAGAGATAACATTTGGCTTCTCAGGCGCATCAAAATCAATTTCCTTTGCCTCAATGAGATCTTGTATTTTGTTTTTCAAGTCCCAACAGTTATTGGTATCGTGCCCAAGACTTTCAGAGTGATATGCGCAATGGCCATTGGGGTGATAATGAGGAGATGTCGTGTTGGGATTTTTTGGAGCTTCCTTCAGGGTTACCAAATTGGACTTTAAAAGATGCGGTAATACTTGAGACGAAGTCATGTTGATTCTGGTGAATTGCCGGACCGGCCTCTCCACCCTTGGTTGATTACTTCTTTGTTGATCTGATGTAGGCTTTGGAATCATAACGGCCCCTACCATTTGTCGGCACTCGGCTCTCTCTTGGTTTCTTTGTAGATAGACAGCAGATACCTCTTTCTTACCAATAAAAGGCTTCCTCACAGCTGTAGAAGAAGATGAATCCTTCTGAATCTTTCCACTTCTTATGCCAGCTTCCACCCTTTCTCCGGTCAGTATTAACTCAGTAAATCCTGCAGATGAGCTTCCAATTAAATGGTTGAAGAAAGGTTCCGACAAGGTGCCTAGAAACATATCAACTAATTCTCTGTCGGATAGAGGAGGCTGGACCCTGCCTGGGAGATCCCTCCATTTTTGAGCATAGGTTTTGAAACCTTCACTTGTTCCCATAGACATGCTTTGTAACTGCGTCCTAGTCGAAGCCAAATCAGCATTGTACTGATATTGTTTGTAGAAAGCGGTGGCCAATTCTTCCCAATTGCGAACCTTGGTCCCTTCCAATTGATAGAACCAATCCAACTGCATCCCAGATAAGCTCTCTTGGAATAAATGCACCCACAGATTCTTGTCAGCCGTGTGGGGTTGAATCTTTCTGATGTATGACCTTAGATGTAGCTTCGGGCAGGAGACACCGTCGTATTTGGCGAAACTGGGGACCTTGAATTTTTGTGGGAGGACGACCCCTGAGATGAGTCCTAATTGAAAGTCCAAACCGGGTACCCTCTGAATCTCCATAGCATTCAAACGATCCTCTAGTTGTTTGTATTTATCATCGGCAGGAGGATATTGTTCCTCATAGTAGTCTTCCTCTTCTTCCTCCTCTTCGGATGCTGGGTCATTGTTCACTTCCTGGGTTTGATTATCCCCTTCGCCTGATGATATCGCAAAGTCCAAAGTTCTTCTGGTTTGTCCTTTAAACCTTCTCCCCATGATTACAACACCAGTCGATTTCTTCACTTTCTTCTTCTTCTCTTTGGCCAACAGAGTCTTCAACTCCTCTTTTCCTTTTATCAGAGCCAAGAGCATTTGTTGAAACTGGGCGTTCTGCGCCTGGAGATCTTTCACAGTCTGTTCAACATCCATCTCACTGAAATAAACAGTAGAAGGATAAGGTGACCTGCTATGAGAAACCTGTATGATGTTATGATGCATGAAGATGCAATATGCAAATGATTTCAAGGAAACTTAGAGATTTAAATTTGTTCAAACCAAAAAGGAACACACGTTATATTAATAAAACCAAGTTTGAATACATCACGCTTCCTTGGGAAAAATAATACAAAACTCTAAGATAGAAAAGTAGTGCGCATCCTCTTTGGTTCAATGTAAGCATTCAGGGTCTGCTCCTCATGAAGTAGCCTAGTGAGTTCCAAAACCTTCTTCTCGCTTGCGTAGAATTGAGCTTCAAAAGTATCTCGCTCTCCTTTGAGCTATATCTAATCCCTTTGTAGGTCTTTAAGAGATGTGGGCATGTCAGGATGCAGGATAGTGTATGGAACTTCTCCCTCCTTAACAGGATCAATGATCACCAGGAGGATGGAAGGATAAGGAATCATAAGACTTTGAGCACGGGTTCGTACCCATTTTAGGTAAGGCTCAAGAGGGATGGAATTCTTGTGCCCCAATGTCTTTCTATCTACCTTGTTTAGCATCCTCCAAGCTCGAATGAATCTCTAGCGAAGACCTTGGTCGTCGTTGTCGTAGTCGAATACCAAACCTTGAATTAGCATCTCGTACGGGTCATCCTTTCGGGCATAACCAAACTATCTTAGAGCTAAGCATGGGTTATATGTGATGCCTCCCCTAATTCCAAGTAGAGGGACATTAGGGAATTCCCCACAACGGTCAACAATGATAACATTCTCTTTGGATCGGGAGCACCAATGAATGTCTGAATGTTTCAACGTCATTAACCTTTGTGACCACCTCAAACCTTGCTCATGATTTAAGACTGATTGGGGAAGATGAGAAATAAAACATCTTTCCAGGAGAGGAGTGCAACACATAAGGACACCTCTTTTCCTCATTGTACGGGTGTGAAAAGAGTGTAGGATATCTCCAAGCAATGTAGGCACCGGGTTGCGTGACATGAAGATTTTGACGATGCTCACATCTATGAGTTGATCAGGATTGGGGAACAAGACCATCCCATAGATAAGAAGAGCCACAATTTCCTCAAAGGCTTGCAAGTCTAAGGAATTCCAACAGCTTTGGGCTTTTTCAAACAGGAACTTTGCTAGGAAGCCTTTGACACCACTCCTAGTTTCCCAATGAGTTGTGACATCAGATGAGTGCAAATGCAGAGCTTGAGAAATCTCCTCTGGCTTTGGGTATCTTTTCATACCATTGAAAGATATTTGATTGAGAATGGGAATCCTCAAGATTTGAGAGAATTCCTCCAAAGTAGGCACAAGCTGATAGTCGGGAAATGTGAAGCAATGGTGCAAAGGATCAAAGAACTGAAAGAGCACCTTCATCATATCCTCATCTGTGTTGGAGGTGACCAAGTTGAGTAGACGACCATGCCTCTCGGTGAACAGAGAGTTCTCAGGGATCCTTGAAGCTAGCTCCTTAAGTTGTGGAGGAACTCTTACAAGGTTGATTTGGATAGTTTTCCTGCGAAGTGAATCCATATCCTACAAAACAAGAACAAAGATGAATATCCAAAATCCTTGAAATGGTTAGTGGATGCATGTGATATTCATGATGTACATGATGTTATGTACAAGCATGCATATACAAGCAAAGCAATCAAGTTCTTAGTTTAGGCTTGCATGGGGTTTTATAGGTAGGTACCCTCTTGAAGTTTAGTTGGCTTAAACCTGTCCTAACAATAGTAACCGGGTTCTAAGGAGCTCAATATCACTCGATTGTTTCCTTGGTCATTGTTTCAGCTCAAGCCTCTTTAATGGCGACCTAAATATCCCAAGAAACCAAACCTCAATAAGTGTAGTATCGAGTATCTACCAACTTTGGACTGCACCAAATCCGGTCATCTCACTACATCCTAAAGGCCAAGTTGGTCAAGTAAAGGTTCTATAAGTTCATTAGTGCTTTATGACATCACTCAGCGGCCCCGTATTCTCTTTGATTGACTCAAAGGCTACCGGTACCCACAAATATGTCGCACTAACATAGCTATTGCATAGACCATGTCGGTATACCCCACACAGTTTCCACAATGTATTGCTATTTACCTATAATGTATCCCAAATCCGGGTAGAGGATTTAAAACCCAAACAAAGAACCATAATGTAAAGCATACAAGTCAAACAATATAAGCAAATAAATGTGATCTAGCCCTAAGGTAACCCCACTTTTATAAAACTCCCCAGCAGAGTCGCCAGTTCTGTGATACGGTGGGAGAACTGACTTGAGGTTTTGCGTTTTATCGCAAATGTTGCAGTTTAGCAAGAGTCACCACCGACTTTTCTTTAATCCAAAAGGAAAGGTGAAAAAGCACAGGAAAGACCTTTGAGATTGTTTCTTGAGTTCGGGGGGTAGATTATGAAAAGGGAAGGTATTAACACCCTTTTCATCCATAGTTTTCCATGGGCTGTTAGTTACTTGCTAGATCACTTGCTTTTGTTTGAATGTGCTTGTTGTTTGTGTTTTTGAAAGTATTTTGAAAATGGAACTTCGTAATGGTTCTCATTTATATAAGAACGCATACAAAGTGTTTGTTTCGAAAATAGTCCAAAGAGGTGTTTGTGTTTTTGAAAGTGATTTTGAAAAGGTTTTTCCTCGTAATGGATCTCCTCTCTATAAGAACGCATACAAAGTGTTGTCTTTTGAAAATGTTTCAAATGAGAGTGTAAGTGTATGAAATGTTTTTGTTATGAGCAAGCGAGCAACTAAGAGCGAATCTATCTACTCGAAAGGTCTTAAATGTGCTTTTCCTTCTCCTTTAGATGTTTCTATCTTAACATTGATTTGGTAAGAAGCCTCATCATTGGATGTGAAGGGACGAGCGTTGGGCCATCGTATGACCATGATAGCAATGTTGTGATGTGACTTAGCACTTTTCTTTAGGGACTACGATCATTTTGAAAGGAAACTTTGATAGCATTATCGAGGGGCTATAATCTTGTATTTTTCGATTTTTATTTGTGCTAAGACAAACCACATGCATAACATGGCCATTTTTCGTAAGGCAACAAGTGAGATTACCCTAGGGGTGCATGTGTGTAAGTGTGTTTGATTGCATGCATTTTTGTCTTTTATTAGGGTGGTCTATTTTTTCATTTTCACGTCTGGCCATACACATCCTAATTACTAGCATTTACATTTGAAAGCAATAAATTGCAGAAATGTAAAGTCCTACGCTATTACAATATTTAGGGGATGGGGGTACAAGTTTATGAATGAGGGTTGCAAATGAAAATAAAGTCCTAAATTACTATTACAACCATATTGAAATGCATAGGAATGTACAAGAAAATGTGAAATGGACTTGTTTTATTTTAAGAAAATATTTTTGGTCTTTTGTTTTAAGAAATAAAATAAAGTGTGAAAGAAATACTTTTGATGTTTGCTGATAAATGGAATGGAGAGTGATAGAAAAAAAAATAAATAAATAAAAATCAGCGTGTTGCTGATAAAATTAAAGTCAGAGGTCCTGGCACACTGCAAAACAGAAACCTGTTAGTGAAAATGTATAAGGTCAGAGGTTTTGAACCCACTGGGAACACAGTGATTTTTAGAAGTTCCGATATTACTGGTAACAAAACAGACTCCAGAAACACTGGTGCCACTGACATAACTTGGTCTCTCTCTCTCTCTCTCTATGCTAGTCAGAACATCTGCAATTTGGTTATTTCTCCACAAAATAGAAGACATGCATAGGACAATTACAGCAGGTGTCATAGTGTTTCAGAAATAAGAAATATCAGAACCATAAATCAGAGGCAAGTATGCCTTTGCTAATCCTAACTCTGAGTCTTAGTTTCTTCAATAAAGTTATGAACTAATTCATTCTCTACTTAAGCAAACAGATGCGTGAAAATCTCAGAGTATGTACAACATCAGAAACACGATATCTACATTGTATTTTTGAGCATGTAGATCTGGTAATGCTTGAATAGTGTGGTAAGAGTCAGCAGAAACTTACCTTGCAGCTAGAAGAAATTCAGTGAACTGGAGTTAAACTTAACTCTGATGATACTCTGGAAAGCTCCTTCACGTACTTAGTAAGCTGGAAGTTTCCAACTTCCGGGGATGGCAAGGGAGTGATGTTATGACTTCTTTGAATGGATGGATGGAGAATAGGTAGTAGTGTGAATACATAAGTTATGGCAGTTTCCAACGCGTGGATCATAAACTGTATGGATGGTTTTTAGTCAAGAAATATTTGAGAACAAATGGAGTTTGAAAGCAAGGGATCCAAAGTTAACAGGTTTTTGTGTGCTGTGTTTACAGTTCTTGAAACTCTAGGAATTTTTGCAGAGATTCAAGGTTTTTCTTGCTCAAACTTTCGACTTCTTTTCAGCAATTTTTCTGGACCTCTTCTCAGTGACCAATGGTGTTCTATTTATAGGCAAAGCTTTGTGGGTTTTAAAATGTCAAGTGGCGCCAACATCATACACTAGATGCTGACTTGCTCTTGAAGAAAGTTCAAAAAAAAGTGTGATAGTTGACAGTTTTCTAGCCTAGGCTGGATTAGTAAGCAGGGATTAAGGAAAAGTGAAACCCATAAGCGAAAAGTAGCGCATAGACCCATACCTAATTATGTACAAAGGTATTTCTATGCTACACGTGGAGAGACCCTTTGGATAAAGACCCAAAAGTGGTTGTGAGCATTAATGAGCATTAAATGATGATGAGATTTGTCAACATCAAAAATCCTGTAATATGAGATTTTGCATCATTACTTAAATCTGGGCCAGCAGTTCCATTTCAGCATAGTCCAAAGCAACACACCCAAGTTCTGATCTTAGTATCATGTTGCCTCAGCAAGTTCCGAGGGATCCTCAGGCTTTCCAGCATGTTCTGAAAGAGCATTCAGAGTTTCTATCACACTTTATAATCTTCTGTTTTTGCCCTGGCAAACTCTGACCGAGCTTGCGTAGATGCTGAAGAGCCATATTCTCACTGAAGGCTATGTGCTGAACCAAGTTTGCAGCCTCTGACTGCACCTTCCTGGAGGCTGGTTCAGAAGTTCTGAAGTGTCATTTTCCTAAATACTTAGAAAGATCCCAAGTATTTAGAAATTTGGCTTTTCCATAGTAAATTTGGCTTTTGAACTTTTTAGATGAGACAAACTTCCTATTTTAACATGTTTTAATGAAATATGATTTTTGAGATTTGATTTTGATCAAAAGGTCAAAGTTTGGCCTTTCAGCGTGCAAATGACCATTTTGCCCTTGTTAGTGATCTTCATGAAAAAATTGTAATTCAAAGCTTGGGATTGGATGGAAGCAAACCTGAGGATCCAAGGTGGTTTCTTGAGAAAATGAGAGGGCAAATTTTGGGGTACAACACCAATCAATCATTTGCTAGGTCAAAATCAGAAATTGCACCTCCTCAGTCAAAACCCTAATTTTGACCATTTTGCCCTTTTGATTACCTGATCAAATTTCTTGAGGAATTGTGATCCAAACTTGGTCAAATTACAAATATGAGTTCATGATGTTGATATGGATAAAAAATTATGAAGTTTGACTGTAAATTGACCACATGTGACCTTTTCCCCAATACAGTTGATTTTAGGTCAACTGATCAATTGATTGAGAAAAAATGTGATCCAAGACTTGAAACTTGACATGAGAACTCTTGATGGTCCAAAATGATCCATGAAAGTCATATGGGGCATTAAAAGCCCATTTTTCTGTGTGCAAACTCAAACCCTAATTTTCAGTCATCAGTGCTTGAGGAGGTGTCTTCAGCTGATCAACCCTTGTGCAGTCTTGAACCAAGGGAGATCTTGTGGGAGATTACTTGATAAATGAGAGGGAAAATTTTGGGGTACAACAACTTCCCCTGTTCAATATTCTTAAACCATAAGAGTTAGATTGACGGATCCGTCATTCATGACTTGAAGGTGGAAGATGATGGAACACTAGAGTGTCTAGAAATTTGCACTCGGAGATGGATTGGGAATGGGTTTATAGATGCAATTTGGAGGAATGATGGTAAATACTAGAAGAAGTATTAGCACAAATCTTTGGTCAACTTATACTAAAACTTGATGTTTTACCTGTGGAAAAAAGGTTAGTTAAATGCAGATGTATGCATGATGTTCACAAGATGAATGAGATCATGCTAAATGCATTTTGTATGTGTATGCTATGATGTATGAATGTTGGATGCATGTTTGTCCGGGAAAATAAATCCTTGACTGCTGCTGAGGAATTTTGGGAAGCTGAGTCCCGGATCACTGTTGGGGATGAAGAGTATACATATCTTCAAACTTTGTTGAAAGGATGCTTCCGC
The DNA here is from genome assembly GCA_948472305.1 of Vicia faba. Lineage (NCBI taxonomy): Eukaryota > Viridiplantae > Streptophyta > Magnoliopsida > Fabales > Fabaceae > Vicia > Vicia faba. Next base: position 530,713,769 of record OX451735.1, on the reverse strand, counting down.
TGGGGAATATCTCTTGAACGTCAGTTGTTATCTGGTCGGATCTAGACTTCAAAACTCGCTGAGGATAAGGAAGTCAACTGCTATCTGGTCAGATCCAGGCTTCGCGATAACTTACTGGGGAAGAATAAATTATCTGTTATCTGGTCGAATTCCAGGCTTCGTAGAAGATTTCTTGAAATTGAATTGTTATCTGGTCGGATCCAGGCTTCACAACAACATGCTGGGGATAAGTAAGTTAATTGTTATCTGGTCAGATTCCAGGCTCTGTAGTAACTTGCTAGAATGGATGGAGTTGAACTGATATCTGGTCGGGTCCAGGCTTCAAAGTAACTTGAAGTGGTAACTACTATTTGGTCGGGTCCAAGCTTCATAGTTTTGCTGGCATTATAACTAGTGGTTATCTGGTCAAACTCTAGGCTTCACAATAGATTTCTTGAATAGACGAGTTTGAACTGATATCTGGTCAGATCCAGGCTTCACAGGTTTTGAGGTGGATGAAACTAATTGCTATCTGGCCGGGTCCAGGTTTCACAATAGAGTTGAACTGATATGTGGTCAGATCCAAGCTTTACAATAACTCGCTTGGGGGACTTAGTTGTTATCTGGTCAGATTCCAGGCTACACAACAAACTTCTAAGGGGAATTGCTATCTGGTCGGATCTAGGCTTCACAATAACTTACTTGAAAAGATGAAGTTGAAAACTGATATCTGGTCGGATCCAGGCTTCACAGTAACTTGTTGGGGTAGAGGTAAACTCTACTGGGGAAAAGAAGTTAAACCTTGGTCTGGTTAAGTTTAGGTTCTTCTATATTTTTGTACCCCAAAATTTTCCCTCCCATATTTCTCAAAACATTGCAAGAAAGATCCCCAAGTTACTCAAGGTAGTCCAAAGATTGGCCAGACAAGCTCTCTCCTAAGGCAGTCTACCTCAAATTAGGGTTTCATGTTGCATCAAGATCCTTGAGTCCAAGTGACCCCAAGTGCTAACCAATGTCCTAATGTTTTCTCAAGATCATCCATGTCAAGTTTCAAGCCTTGCAGAGGAAGTTTGCTCAGTCAATTGCTCAAAGGTCCAAAAATCGACAGTGCTAGGGCAAAAGTCAACTATGACCCACATACAGTCAAACTTCAATATTTTTGGTCAACATCCTCATTTTGAAGTATATTTCATCATTTTATCAAGGGTTGATCATGATTCATCAAGGATTGCTCATAATTCATCAAAATTTAAAAGTTGTTAAATTAGGGTTTTATAGGAAAAGTCAACCCAAGTTTGACCGAGCATAACTTTCTCATACTTTATGAGAAATGACCCATCCAAAGCTCATTTTGAAGAGGATGAAATTCCATACAATCCATCTTCATCTCCAAAGATCAAAATATGCACTCACAAGAAGTTATGAATTTGGACATTATAGGTCATTTTTGAAAGTCGACAAAAACACCTTTTTTGTCAAAGCTTCTAACTTGATCAAGAAATATCAAATTGAGATGAGACCACAAGGGTTGTTTAGCGGACATCTCAAGCTTTATAAAAAGTCCAATAACACCTCCAAAGAGTCAAAATTTAGGAAGTTATGCATTGTTGAAGTTGGACTTTTTTTGCAAAATTGCCAAAAGTCAACTATCCCCAAAACTTCATTTTTTGCCGAATGGCCCCATTATTTTTCACTTGTTTTCACTTGGCCATGTGTCCATATCATATTTTTATTATTTAATTTGATTTTTATTTGAATTAATTCATTTTAAATCAAATTAAATCAAATAAAATCAAAAATATTGAAAACCAAAGATCTTTTGATGATTTCAGGCTTCATTGGAAAGCTAGCACCATTCCAAACTCGCATCAAAGCTTGTGTGCACAAAAAGATTCAAAATAAGCCAATTTTGGAAAGCATTAAAGGAGGATCAAATCAAATATCAAAGTCATTGAAAGAGGATGATTTGGGCAAGGTAATCAACCCTAATGCATTGTACAATACATAAGGAGGCGAGGCAGACAAAAATCAGGGTTGGAGATCAAGCATAGAGAGCAAACAAAATCTGAAAAAATCAAAGAAAAGTGTGAGATCAAAATCCCACTTAGAGACATCCTGAAGGCTTGGCAATTGTCCTAATCGTCTCCTGGCAATCTCCACAAGCAAAAGCAACCAAGAGCAGCCATTTTCGAGCCCTCCAGTGCACAGTAAGCCGTTCACGGAACCACCATTTTCTTGAATTCGAAAAAGCTTCATTCTTGCATCTATAATGAAAAATAATTGCATATCTTGATCACTGTGATATTTGCAAGCTTTTGCCAATAGCCAATTTCATTTATCTGGACTGAATCGAAATTCACCATAGCTAGGGTTTGGAGTTTGCTTTTAGCGTTTTCGTTTTCAGGTACAATTGGCCTTAATAATGGCTATGGTTGCAATAAGGAGGATGAGACGACCTCAACCATGGTCTTAGAAATCATTTCCATGGCCTGTATGAGATTTTGAGAATGGACTGGCTTGTAGCGACGGACATTTGTCCGTAGGTATAGATATTTGGATTTTTAGCAACGGTGACATGGCAGGGATGAAGACGTGGCCAGATCCCGTTGGTTGGTTTGAAACAGCGTGCGTTTTTTTATTTTTCTGACCATTAACTTTTGTTTTTATATATTATCATTACTTTGTATTGTATTAACAAAACAAGTCAAGCAGCGTAGTGGCAAGCATAGCATGGAATTCCCTTCAGGACCTGGTTTCGAATCCCAGGTCCCCCTATTTTCTCCATGATATTTGTTTTCAGGTAATCACGTGCACTCTCAAGCCAAGCGCCCACCATGGACACTCACCATCCAGCACGCCAGATGGCCAGATGGCCAGATCTGGTGGCTAGCATTGAAGGTGTACCAAAAGGCCAAGTCAATGCATACGCAGGGGATCACAAAAATCAATTGGATCTTCACAAATGGGCCAGAAAATTGCTATTGACACCCTCAATATTCAGGCCCATCTTACTCCTTTCTTTTTATTTTGTTTATTTTATTTAATTGTTTTATTTTATTTAATTCAATTACTAACCAAAATTAATTTTTCCTTTTTATCAAAAATCACAAAAATATTTTTATCCAGTTAAATTTAAGAATTTTATTTTTTTCATTAAATAAAAAATCAATTAATTAATTAGGTTTAATGTTAGATAACTTTAACTAATTTTGTAAATATTTAAAATTAATTAGAAATCAATAGGCTTTTAACATTAATTTAATTATTTTATTTTCTTTCCTAAATTAACAAAAACTCCAAAAATATGTCATTTAATATTTTTCATTAATTAATTTATTTAATAATTAATTTAGCATTTAATTTTAGGATTTAATTTCTTTTCTTTAAAAATAATAAAATTAAAACAACAAAAAACATTTTCTTTTTCCTTAATTAGGATAGGAGGGTCAAAACCCTAGTTTCGCTTTCGATTCAATTTCTCGCGCACTTTATTTATTTATTCGAATTATTATATCTGCTCTCGAATTGTAATAATTTTAATTAGTACATTTACTTTTTGTGCTTTTTATTTTCAAAGGGTTGTTTTTGGCGATGTAAATACCCGACGCCTTGTAATAATTTAGTTTAAATTCCGCCCCTTTAATTCTGCAAATTATTCAACTGCTAGATGTTTGATAATAGGGCTTGCATGACAAGAATGAATGCTTAATCTTAAAATTGTTAGATCACCCTTAACATGTGCAAAGATAAAAATAACTGAAATCAACACACTCGCACATGCGCACTCTTAGGGTACACCCCACTTGGTTGCCTTTGTAAACGGTCATTGAGTATAGGTTGTTTTAGAGGTCGTCCTCTTATCTAAAAGATCATAGTTGCCTCGAAATGGTTGCCTCGGATATCATTGCCTCAAATAAATGATCTAAGACATTAGGGTTACCGCTAAGGCGTCCTAACATTGCTTTAGTGACCGTATATCCCTCTTTCGAATTGACCCTCAAACTCCAACGACGGTGCTACCTACTCACTAATAGTGGGATAGCATTGTCTAAAGGAAATAAACATAGAACGATTCCTTTTTCGAGTAGGTAGATTAATTCTTAGATACTTGCTCATCCAAAACAAAACTTTTTTCACACTTACACTTTTACGAACAATGTTTTCAAAAACACTTCATTACACTCTTGAAGACAGAAGCAAGAGTTAAATCGAAGTTAAAACAAAAAATTTTCAAAGCACACAAACACACAAAGAAGCAATTTTGAAAATGATGAGCAAGTACCTAAGAGCCCGTAGATAACTACGGATAGAAAGGGTATTAATACCTTCCCTTTCTATAATCTACCCCCCGTACTCAGAAACATCTCGAAATAGGAATTTTTCTGTGCTTTTTTTTCCTTTCCTTCTTGGATAAAATAAAAGTCGGTGGCGACTCTTGCTTACCGCAACATTTTGCAAAAACAAACACAAAACGCAAACTAACATTCCAAAACAGTCAGTTCTTCCCACCGTATCACAGAACTGGCGACTCTGCTGGGGAGTTTAATAAGTGGGGTGTACCTTAGGATTAGTTTATAATTGTGTTTTCAATTACTTGCTTTGTACGCTTTATATTTGTGGGTTTGAATCGGAGTTACTATAGATCCTAACCCGAATCTAGGGGATACCCTTTAGGTAAGTAGCAATAGACTGTGAGGGAACTGTACGGCGTAGACCAATACAGTTGAAGTAGTAGCTACATTGGTGTGACACTTTAAGTTTGTACCGATATCCCTTGTGGCGGAACAAGGAGAATATGGGGCTGCTAAGGGGTCATTAAGCACCAACTGACCTTAGAACCTATAATTGACCAACTTGGCCATAGAAAAGTAGCAGTATGCTACACTCATTGAGACCAAACTCTCGCGATGATTTCGGTCGCAAGAAAAGGTTGCTAACTTGGAATTATGACCGATCGAGGGTGGTCAGTGATATTGAGATCCTCTAGAACCCGGTTACTATTTCTTGGACAGGTTGAACCAACTAAACTGAAATAGGGTAGTACCTAAACTCCTTGTCAGCCTGAAATTTAAGGGCTACTATGTGACTTGTCTGTCCTTACCATGTTTGCTATCTGTGAATACCTGTGATATGTTTCTATCATGACATCATGCATCATGACATTGCATGCATATTGCATTGGACTAACCATTTCAAAGACCAATGGGATTCATCTTTGTTCTGTTTTGCAGATCATGGCATCTATGCGCAGAAACACCATCCGGATTAACTTTGTACAGATCCCTGCTCAGCTTAGAGATTTGGTTTCAAAGATCCCTGATACTTCTTCTTTTGTCAGAAGACATGGTCACCTCCTTAGTTTGGTCACTTCCAAGCTGTATGAACAAATGATGAGTGTCTTATTCCAGTTCTTTAATCCATTATACCACTGCTTTACCTTCCCGGACTATCAGTTGGTCCCTACCTTGGAAGAGTTCTCTGATCTACTTGGTATTTCTATTCTAGAGCAGACGCCATTTACAGGTTGGGAGATAACTCTTAAGCCAGAGGATGTTGCTACAAACCCACATCTGACAAAGGCTGAGGTAATGTCTAATTGGGAGACTCAGAGTGGTGAGAAGGGTTTCTTGGCTAAGTTTCTGATTGGTCAGGCTCAACAGTTTTGGGACAGTTTAGACTTTCAGGAATTCGAAGACATCCTGGATCTTCTTATTTATGGTTTGGTTCTGTTCCCCAATTCAGATTCTTTTGTCAACGTGAATGCAGTGAAGATTTTCATGTCCCGTAATCCAGTGCCCACTCTCTTGGGTGATATTCTGCATACTCTCTATGCCCGTACTGCTCGGAAACGGGGAACTCTTATGTGTTGTGAACAATTGCTGGCGAGGTGGTTTATTTCTCACCTCCCCAAATCTGTTTTGAAGAACAAGGAAGGCATGGGTTGGGCCTACAGAATTATGTCCCTTGCTCATACGGACATCATCTGGAGTACTAAAGACATGGAAGAAGTAGCTATTATTGATCGCTGTGGGGAATACCCCAATGTTCCATTGCTAGGAATCAAAGGAGGGATCACCTATAATCCTTGTTTGGTCTTACGCCAGTTTGGGTGAGCTAGGAGGGACGGACCTCATGAGTTGCTGCTTCCAAGCATTGTTTTTGACTTCCAGGGAGATACTGAGGGACACCGCCGCAGGTTCATACGAGCCTGGGATAGAGTGAACAGGTCTGATCCGCATGAGCTGGACATAAAGACTTCTCTCCCGATGGAACCATATCTCCGGTGGGTTCGAGCCCGTGCTCAAAAGCTCGGGATGCCATACGAAGCTGTCTTACCTGTGATAGTTGAGAATGCTGATGAAGAAGGGGTTCCTCCTACGGTCATCCATCCTCATATGCCTACTGACATTGGGGCATTGAAAAGGTCTTGGATCCAGATAAGGGAAGAAAGGGATACTTACAGAGAGAAGTATCATGAGCAGGAGCAGAAGATTCTGAAGCTTACAAGGCAGCTGGAGAATGAGCGGGTCTTCAATGACTATTTCAGCACCAAAGGAAAACGACCATGGGAGCGCTGATGTCTTTTGCTGTTTCTAGTTTTGATTTACTTTTCAGTATTTCTTTTTGTAACGCCTTAAAGGAATATGTTAAACATTGATTTCAAGTTTTTATCTAATAAAAGTGTGTTTCATTTTGGTTTACAAATTTAAATCTCCTAAAAGTCTTTGAAATCATATCATATGCATTCCATTCCCATGCACCTTATTACAGGTACCCCTACAGGTTTCTCATCTTCTTCGCTGTTTATTTCAGCACGATCATGTCTTCTGAAGCAACCACTGATCAAGCTATCAAGGCTCTTCAAGCCCAAAATGCTCAGTTCCAGGAAATGTTATGAACTTGGCCAAGGGTCAGCAAGATCTGAAGACTCTTATCTTGAAGGATAAGAAGAAGAAGAAGACGGTCCTCCTGAATATGGGTCGCAGGTTCGGGAACAATTTGTGGGAAGAAGTTGACTTGTCTCACTCATCTGGAGGGGGAGAAAACCAAGAATAAAGGGGGGCTCCTAGCCCTGTGGTTTCTGACAATGAGACTGACTTTGATGAAGACCAGTATCCTCCGGCTGAGGACAGGTATAAGCAACTGGAAGACCGGTTGAGCGCAATGGAGGTCCAGAAGGTCCCTGGTCTGGACTTCGGATATTTGGGTTTGGCATCTGGGGTGGTGATTCCCCATAAATTTAAAGCGACTGTCTTTGCTAAATACGACGGAGTCTCCTGCCCAAAGCTGCATCTCCGCTCGTATGTCAGAAAGATTCAGCCATACACTTCCGATAAGAACCTCTGGATTCATTTCTTTCAAGATAGTCTTTCAGGGACTCAACTTGAATGGTTTTACCAACTGGAAGGAGCTAACGTCCGTAACTGGGAGGACCTAGACTCTGCTTTTACAAACAGTACCAGTACAATACCGACCTTGCTCCCACGCGTACCCAACTTTAGGGTATGTCTATGGGTGCGAGCGAAGGTTTTAAGGACTACGCTCAGAAGTGGAGAGATCTTTCGGGAAGAGTACAACCCCCTCTGGATGATAGGGAGTTAGAGGATATTTTTCTTGGTACCTTGTCTGATCCATATTTCAATCATTTGATCGGAAGTTCATCATCTGGTTTCAGAGTTGATTATGACTAGGGAGAGAGTTGAAGCTGGTATCAAGAGCGGTAAGATATAGAAGGGTGCTTCATCAAGCACAGAAAAGAAGCCTTTCAAAAAGGAGTCTAGTGTAGTTTACAGCTCAAGGAGCCAAAACCGACCCGAGCACCGCCAAAGAGTGAATGCATTGGTTATATCAAGGCCTATTGTTGCCCCACAATGCAATAATCAACCAAGAGCAGAAAGGCCGCAGAGACAATTCACTCGGCTCAGTATAACCCTGTCTCAAATTCTGTCGCAGTTATTAAAGACCAATCTGTTGATTCCGAAGGAGGCCCCGAAGAATCCCAACACTACATCACCGATGTATAATCCGAACGCCCGCTGTGCTTTTCACTCTGATAGCCCGGGGCATGATACGAATAACTGTTGGGTCTTAAAGAACAAAGTGCAGAATCTGATTGATGCTAAGGAGATTGAGTTCGAAGCGCCAGAGAAGCCTAATGTCATAACGGCACCTATGCCAAAACATGACACGAGAGTGAATGCTATTGGGGATGATGAAGAAGAGTTTGACATCGACAGTTGGATTTACCAGACTACCGACGATGGTTTGAGCAATTGGACAGTGAAGGATTCTATGCCCGTTTCTTTTATTACCCAGTAATGAGACTTTTGTTTTGAGTTTGTAACAGACAATTTTAAACTTTATGGCCCGATGCCTTGCCCGAGACACCGTGGCTTTGTTTGTGAGGGCTTTATATTTGTCATCTCCATATATCATTAATAAAAGCATTGGACGTTTTCTTGCATTACAAATTTTGCGCTCCTTGTTTTTCTTTTCTATTTTTGTAAAACAACTATTTTACACACACTCACATATACAGGTCTACATCTACTTTAGATCCCACAAATAACGACTCTGCTACTTCCAGTTATGACTTCGAAAGTCTGATCAAATTAGCCGAAGATGAAGGTGAAGATGATTGTGAAGTGCCTGGGGAACTTGCTAGACTGTTACTTTATGAAGAGAGGGCCATACAGTCGTATGAAGAGCCAGCGGAATCAGCGAATCTGGGTACAGAGGCAGACAAGAAAGAGGTCAAGATCGATGCAAATCTGGAGCCTAGCGTTAAACAATGGTTGATTCAGATGCTGCGTGACTATGTTGAGATCTTTGCCTGGTCTTATGAAGACATGCCTGGGTTGGATACCGATATTGTGGTTCACCGCCTGCCTACCAAGGAAGACTATCCTCCAGTAAAACAGAAAGTTCGTCGAATGTGCCCAAAGATGTCTGAGAAAATTAAGGCTGAGGTTATGAAACAGTTTGATGCCGGTTTTCTAGCAGTTACTTCTTACCCGCAGTGGGTGGCCAATGTGGTTCCTATGCCGAAGAAGGATGGTAAGGTTCGAATTTGTGTTGACTATAGGGATCTGAACAGGGCAAGCCCCAAGGATGATTTCCCTCTGCCTCATATCGATGTTTTGGTTGACAACACCGTGCAGCATAAGGTCTTCTCCTTTATGGATGGTTTCTCCGGTTATAATCAGATTAAGATGGCTCCTGAAGACATGGAGAAGACAACTTTCGTTACACAGTGGGGTACCTTTTGCTATAAAGTCATGCCTTTCGGATTGAAAAATGCTGGGGCAACGTAACAGCGCGCCATGGTCGCTTTGTTCCATGACATGATCCATCATGAGATTGAGGTATACGTTGATGACATGATTGCAAGATCCGAGACTGAGGAAGAGCATCTTGACCACCTTCAGAAGCTATTTGACAGGTTGAAGTTGTACAAGCTGAGGTTAAACCCAAACAAGTGCACCTTCGGGGTGAGATCTGGTAAACTGCTGGGTTTCGTAGTTAGTGATAAAGGTATTCAAGTGGATCCTGCAAAGGTGAAGGCCATACAGGAAATTCCAGCTCCCCGAACAGAAAAAGAAGTCAGAGGCTTTTTGGGACGATTGAATTACATTGCTCAATTCATTTCACATTTGACTGCTACTTGTGAGCCAATCTTCAAACTACTGAAGAAAGATCAAGTGGTAAAGTGGAATGATGAATGTCAAGCCGATTTTAAAAGGATCAAGGAATATCTCCAAGAGCCACCCATTCTGATGCCTCCAGTTGAAGGAAGCCCCTTGATCTTATACTTGACAGTACTCGACAATTCAATGGGGTGCGTGCTGGGGCAGCATGACGAGTCTGGCCGAAAAGAGCATGCTATTTATTACCTTAGCAAAAATTTTACCGACTGCGAGACCCGATACTCGTTGCTTGAGAAAACTTGTTGCGTTTTGGCATGGGTTGCTCGCCGGCTGAGACAGTATATATTGACTCACACTACTCTATTGATATCAAAGATGGATCCAATGAAGTATATCTTCGAGAAGCCTGCCTTGTCCGGAAGAATGGCAAGATGGCAAATGATCTTGACTGAGTATGACATCCAGTACACGACCCAAAAGGCAATCAAGGGAAGTGTGTTGGCAGATTATTTGGCACATCAGGCAGTGGATGATTACCAGTCTATGAACTTCGAGTTCCCGGATAAGAATATCATGATAGTAACCGACTGTGAAGAACCTGGACCGGATGAAGGACCTGAGGAAGGATCCTGATGGTCTATGTACTTTGATGGAGCTTCAAACGCTTTGGGTAATGGCATTGGCGTCGTGATCATATCTCCTAAAGGCTCTCATACTCTGTTCACCGTCCGACTATGTTTCAACTGCACCGACAATATGGCGGAGTATGAAGCATGCATTATGGGTCTTCGAGCAGCAATTGACATAAGGATTAATTTCTTGAGCGTATTCGGAGATTCTGCTCTCGTGATTAGTCAATTCAAAGGCGAGTGGGATACGAAACACCCAAATATTATTCCTTACAAAGAGTATTGTGATCGGTGGATCTGGAACTGACTGTTTAACGCTGGTTCGCGAAATGTCGCGGAAGCAAGAGTCACCACCGTCTTTTATTTTCTCCAAATGGAAAGGACAAAAGCACAGAAAAATTCCTTAAAGAGATTGCTCTCGGTTCGGGAGGTAGATTATAGAAAGGGAAGGTATTAGCACCCTTTCTATCCATGGTTATCCATGGGCTCTTAGATACTTGCTCATTTGTGTTTTCAAAAATGGTTTGTTTGCTTTTCAATTGTGGGTTTTAAAAAGTTTCTTTGAAAAATTTCAGTTCGACTCTTGTATCTGTCCTCAAGAGTGTTTGAAAAAATGCTTTCGAAAACTTTTTGAAAATGTGTTGGTGTGGAAAGTTTTTGAATTGTTTTTGAAATTAGAGCAAGTATCTTAGAGTTGTCTACCTACCCTAAGGAATTCGTCTGTGTAAATGTCCTTTAAAGTAGTGTCATCCCACCATTGAGAGGTAGGTAGCACCACCATTGGAGGTGTTCGGGTCAATTCGAGGGTTCGGGACATGGTGATCACCAGAGCAATGGGAAGACACCTTAGAAGCTACCCTCATGCCAGGTTCCCGGATCATGAGGACTTACTAAGACATCCTCTACTCGACGATCACCTTTCGAGGCAAGGCAACAGTGAGGCGTACCCTAGGGGTGGTGTGTGCGATTCGTGTGTCGTTTTCAGATATTTTGTCTTGTCAGGTTATTGGTGATCTAACGTTTTGTTTTTATTTTTGTCATTCATTCTTGCATGCATTTATTTAACAGTTAAAAAGTGCGGAAAGATAAAATTCCTAAACTATTACAAAGGCGCGGGTCCACATCGCCAAATTATATCCAGGACCCGATTTGACATAAAATAAAGAAATAAAATGCGGGAAATATAAAATGTCCGAGTTACATGGCTTGAGCAATTACATAATATTTGAAAGAAAATAAATGTGCGAAAGAAATAAAAATAGAACGTTCGAGGGCGTTGGACCCTTTAAAGAAATTAAATGAAATTAAAAAGCTAATTAATTATTTAATAAAAGGAAAGAAATGTTTTTTAGTTTTTTTGTATTTATGAAATAAAGAAAATTAAAATTAAAAGAAACTCTAATTCTAAGTTATTTTTAATTATTTGAGAAAAATGTTAAAGTTTAACTTAATTTACTAAAGAATTTATGTACATGTTTATTTACAAAATAAATTAGTAATTAATAATAATAATAATGATGAGAAAATTATTTATTAAAAAAATGATGAAAAAGTTAAAAAACCTAATTTCTACATATTTAATTTATTAAGAAAAATATTAAAGTTTTGAAACCTAAATTAATCTAATTAATTGTTTAAAGTTTATTTACAAAAATAATAATAGTGAAATTAATATTAATAAAATAAACATTTTTTTTTATTTTTCTGTATTTTATATTTATTATGAAAATTATTTTATGGAATTAAAAGAAAACAATTAAAAGAATAAAAAGGAAAAACAAATAAAAATTAAAAATTGAGCAAACCATAGGGGGTGTCTGGCCCCAGGGGAGGTTTTTTGAAGTATTGACTCCTGAGTACCGTGGTCTGCATTCTTTGGCCATTGGATTGAGTTTCATGCATAAGTTGTTCTACTTTGGCCAATTGGCTTTTGGCTTTTGGCTTTTGGCCATTTGTGTTCTGGCTTCAACGTTCCCTTAATCTCTGGCTTAATGTCTGCCTCGCCATGTATTTGACTTTTGGCTTTTGGCCTTTTGGCCTTTTGACTTTTTGGCTTTTGGCCTCAACGTTCCTAAATAAACCTGGGATCCTGTCTAAATCTGCAGTTGAATCTCACGAACACATTAAATAAAATCATAAAAATTCAAATAAAACCAACATATGAAGAAATTTAATGTTTAGGCACAATATGGCATGTATGAATGATTATACCCTTTTGATCATGGAGATCAAATCAACCTTACCCTTACTGGAAAATCAGTGTCCTGAATGCTTTTATGCTCTTTGGATCATGGAGATCAAGCCAGCCTTACCCTTACTGAAGAAGTAATAAGATGTTGGTTTGTAGCTGAGATGGTTTTGTTTGTAGTGAGAGAGGGATTTGTAATAAGGATTTCAAGGTTTTAGGGTTCTTGAAAGAGTTTGATATTCCAACAGTGTTGTGGCAAGGTTTTTTCTCTCTCTTTTTTCTTTTTTTTTTCTTTTCTCCCTGGTTTGTGTGAAAAGAAGGTGATTATATAATGGAAATTAGGGTAAAGCAAATGGGCTTTGAATGTGCAATTGGGCCTCCAATATTCACTTGAATTCGTCACTTTCCAGGCTAAATCGCAGGGACTTAAGTGCATTTTTTGAAGTTGAAATGTGAAGACAAAATGTAGCCGGCATCGAGAACTAACTCCTGTCCGAAAATCGACTCAATCGGATAAACGGTGAATTAGTTATGAATTTTTGAAGTTTCAGCTCAGACAAACTTATTTTGGGCTCCAGTGTCGACTCTGACACGTTCTTCAATAAAAAACTGGTATTGATCGGTACATAATTTGGTCTCGACTTTTGAAGCAAAGTTGTAGATCTATGAGTCAGTGACCTTGTGTAAAAATGTGAGTCCAATCCGATAAAAATTGACCGAGTTATGAATTTTCGAAGTTTCGGCCCAGATGAAATAGTATTCAGCATTCAGGATTTTCAGCATGTCACGCACTCTGAGCAAAAAACGAAGGCCTTTTGAATACCGTTTGAACTCAATACCTTCTGTGAAAATGTAGCCAACTCAATTTGTGAAATTTTGGCGCCAGAACCAGCTCGATACGATGAAAATCGACCAAGTTATGATTTTTTGAACATGACGCAAATAAACTTCTGTCACAAATTTTCTGCACGAAAATACTTGATAAATTCACATTTTTGAAGACCTTCTGATCGAAATTGGCTTCCAGCCGTGAGAGTTGAAAATGTAGATAATGTCAAGACGGAATTTTGGCCACCGGAACGGGTTCAAAACGAGCCACGATCTTCAAGTTATGAATTTTTTAGCGCGTAAAAACTGCACTTTCAGCACACTTTTTCACCATATTTCTTTAAGAAAACTCGCACATTCGGATACCTTCTTTAAAGAATTGACGCTTGAGCCGAACCTGAATTTGAGAATATGTTATCAGAGATATCTTGGTGAAAGAATACCTGAATATGACGCGCCGGGTTGGATTTGTGAATTTTTCTTGAAATATTTTGAGAAATATGGGAGGGCAAATTTTGGGGTACAACAGTTGCCCCTGTTCAATCTTCTTAGACCTGAGGATGCAGATTGGCTGACGTGCCTTTCGTAATCCGAGGGTAGAAGATGATTGAACACTAGAGTGCCCAGAAATTTGCGCTCACATAGTAGCAGTGTGATAGAAATGGGCTTATAGATGCCATTTGGAGATTGATGGGGGATGATGGGCTTATAGATGCCATCTGGACGTTGATCGCATAAGAGATTCCTTAGCGAGAACTTGCGTACCTGCAAAACAGAAAAATGAGTACCTGACATGTTGCAGGAGCTGGTTTTCAGATGCTTGGCATAGATATGTCCTGACTGGTTACAGGAGCTGGATCTGGAGCTTCAAAAGATGATGAATGAACCAGGGATGGTTGCTACCTTAGCATGAATGGTAAGCGAACCTTGGGTGATTTTAACTTCAACAATGCTCGTTGAGAAAATCTTGGTGGGAAATACCATCTTTGCATGATCGGGAAGAGAACCGTAGGTCATTATAATCTGAAAGGGAGTCACCTCACTCACCGTCGGAGAGGGAACTATAGGAAATTATAACCTCAAAAGGAATTATCACCTCACGCACCATCGGAGAGGAAACCATAGGAAATTATCACCTCACACTCACCGTCGGAGAGGGAAACATCTGAAAAGGAATTACCACCTCACTCACCGTCGGAGAGGGGACCATAGGAGACTATCACCTCACACTCACCGTCGGAGAGGGAAACATCTGAAAAGGACTTACCACCTCACTCACCGTTGGAGAGGGAACCATAGGAGACTATCACCTCACACTCACCGTCGGAGAAGGAAACATCTGAAAAGGAATTACCACCTCACTCACCGTCGGAGAGGGAACCATAGGAGACTATCACCTCACACTCACCGTCGGAGAGGGAAACATCTGAAAAGGAATTACCACCTCACTCACCGTCGGAGAGGGTACCATAGGAGACTATCACCTCACACTCACCGTCGGAGAGGGAAACATCTGAAAAGGAATTACCACCTCACTCACCGTCGGAGAGGGTACCATAAGAGACTATCACCTCACACTCACCGTCGGAGAGGGAAACATCTGAAAAAGGAATTACCACCTCACTCACCGTCGGAGAGGGGAACATCAGAGACTATCACCTCACACTCACCGTCGGAGAGGGAAACATCTGAAAAACTTCTACTGAGTCTTCATCAGGAAAATCTGTTGGGAGTCGATTTAGCTGGACTGGACAAGGTCTTGAAATGTCTTCAACTGGAATAAGAATCAGGGAGATCTTAGGGTCGATCTGACTGAACCAGAGGAGGTTTTTTTTGATAAGGATGTGATGAAGGAATCTGAGACGATTGCTACTCCAAATCTATGATGAAGGAATCTGGGACGATTACTACCTCAGCGGAATGATGAAGGAATCTGGGACGATTACTACCTCAGCAGAATGATGAAGGAATCTGGGACGATTACTACCTCAGCAGGGTGATGAAGGAATCTGGGACGATTACTACCTCAGCAGGATGATGAAGGAATCTGGGACGATTACTACCTCAGCAGAATGATGAAGGAATCTGGGACGATTACTACCTCAGCAGAATGATGAAGGAATCTGGGACGATTACTACCTCAGCAGAATGATGAAGGAATCTGGGACGATTACTACCTCAGCAGAATGATGAAGGAATCTGGGACGATTACTACCTCAGCAGAATGATGAAGGAATCTGGGACGATTACTACCTCAGCAGAATGATGAAGGAATCTGGGACGATTACTACCTCAGCAGGATGATGAAGGAATCTGGGACGATTACTACCTCAGCAGAATGATGAAGGAATCTGGGACGATTACTACCTCAGCAGAATGATGAAGGAATCTGGGACGATTACTACCTCAGCAGGATGATGAAGGAATCTGGGACGATTACTACCTCAGCAGAATGATGAAGGAATCTGGGACGATTACTACCTCAGCAGGATGATGAAGGAATCTGGGACAATTACTACCTCAGTAGGATGATGAAGGAATCTGGGACGATTACTACCTCAGCAGGATGATGAAGGAATCTGGGACGATTACTACCTCAACGGGTAAAGACTTTTATCTGTTGATCGTTCCTTCCTGAAAAAGTAACGAATTAGTTGTATGCAATGTCATAATGCATGAATTGCCTGATTTTAAGATGTTCTCAAAAATAAATGAGATTTGGGTGATATGATGCGTCTATGCATGTTATAATGATGTATGTGACGTTTTATGAATGTGTTTTTCGTCTAGGAAAGTAAATCCTTGACGGGTGCCGGGAAGTCACTCCTGGGCTGATGTTGAAGAATAGATTTTGCTTCCGCTGGGGATGATAACTGCAAGAATACCGGTAGGAGAAGATGACTCCGTTGCGGAATAAACTTGGCAAATGGAAGATTCTGCGGGGAGAAAAGATACTCTAGCGACCATGCTGGGAAGCAACACTTTGTGGGGAGAGAGATGCTTTGCTGAATGTTGATAGTAACTTGTTGAGGATGTCTTGTTGTTGGAAGTGTGAATAGACTTCGCTGGGGATAGAAGACTTCGTCGAGGACGCTCTTTCCGTGGCTTTTGGCTGAGGATAACCCAGTTATATCCTGTTAAGGAAATAACTCTTTAAATCAAGCCGGGAGACGCGTTCGTGTTCTGCGAGGGGATAAGCTTCCAGAATCTACTGGGGATAAGCTTATTGCTTGGGGATATGAATTCCAAATTTCCTGGGGAACTAGATTGGATTTTCCTGGGGAAGTTTTGATATGCTGGGGAAGTGATTCCTTTGAATGTTGATATGCCACCGGGGAACAATCTTTAGGTCAAGACTGCCGGGGATGCTTGTATGTTGCTGCTGGGGGAGTATTGAGATCTACTGGAGGATACTCAACTTCCTTTAAGATTTGATAGTAGCTTTGCTTGAGGAGAGTGCACTGACTTGCTGGCTCACTCTCTGGGGAATTGAGATGTACTGGTTATGTTCTTTAGCTGAACTCACCTTGACACCTTGGTGGACAGAGCGATTAGATTGTTTGGACAACTCATCATTGCCCCTGTTTCTGAGGTGGAGAAGAAGACCTGAGAGATGCTGATAGCTTGCTGATGGACAGACCTACTTCTGGTAGGCAGGTGATAAGATGACAGGACATAGTCGTACGCTTTGATCCCTAACTTTTGCCTGGACCGCCCTTTCGGGTTTTCAGTCCACCGGGATACCCATTTTTACCCAAGCCGCCTTTTCAGGTTTTCGACTTGCCGGGTGTACAGATTTTTTTCATTTCATCCCTTATTTTGCCCGAACCCTTTTGGTTCGCCGGGAAGCCCTTATTTTTGCCTAGGTGCGTTAACCTAGCGGGTCTTTGATTTTGTGTAGTATTTTTTCGACTATGTCCGTGTTCTTAGAATGCAGGGAAATGCCCCTGGCTGAAGTGTTTTGTCATGCCACCAGGAGGTGCTTGATCGTGCAAGATTTGTTGCTGGAATGCCCCCAAGTGACTCAGGCGGAGATTTGCCCCAGGCTATTTGGCCTTTGAGAGATTCTCCAAATCTTGATTGGACTGCCCCAGATGATGGGCCATGATCAGATCTGCCCCTTGATTGGAGATACTCTTGTTCATTAGACTTTCATTGTACGAATTTCCCTGCTGTTCAAACAAAATTCATATGCAAACAAAGTTATGTTAAAAATGCAAAGCCTATGTCTGTCTTGAAGATTTTGAAAATGCATTCTTTTTTCTTCATAAAACAAGTGAATGTTTGTAAAACGTGATGTCAACTCCGTATTTACCGTAAGCCTTAAGGAGTCAGGATACCTTTCGTCACAGTATGCTTTCGAACTAACCCATGCTTCAGCTAGGACTTTTAAGGGTTATAACGTGGCCTGGTTCACGGTTTAAGAAACAAAGGATAAAGGCTCAAATTTTATTTGTACCCACCCACTATTCGTGATGTTCTCCAAACCTAAACTCAGTTGATCATACGTTAGACCTTGTTTGAGTCTTTGCTCTGATTTTCCGGTGATGATTCGGATGTTGATAACTTATTTTGAATAGGCAGTCATTCCTTTTTGTTGAGGGTTTGTAAGACCTCTTTCTTGTCTGATTTTTGTTATCCCTATTATTTTTTTTTGCCTGAACTATTTCCCTTTTTTGGAATTACAGTCAGCGGGATGCCCCAGTTTTGTAAGTCTCCTTTTTTATAGGTTTTGACTTTTTTGGGCTTTTATTTTTGAGATAATGATTGCCTGTCCTTATGATTGTTCTGAACCATCACTGTCTTTCTTTGTTTTGTAACGACTTCTTTGGTGCCATTCGCTGTGCACTTGGATCAACTGAGAGACTACCCTGCCCCAGGTTATGATTAAGGGTTTTAAATTTCGAAAAGAAAAAACTCCTACTTCTTTGGCTCAGAGGGGTTGACGAGGGATTATCATCCTTATAACTCCAGTGTTTAGGGATTGAAACAATGCCTGTACCTCATCAGCGGGGTCTGTTCAAAAGCATACTGTAAAGATTGTGGTATCGTTTTCGTCATCCTCCCTCAAGAGGCTTAGAATTATTTAAGATTAAGAGTTGACATCAGAAAAAATATGAAAACAGTTTGCATATAGTGAATGCGAATATATTGCTTCAAAACAGACATATGCGATGCATTAATGAAATAACAATGTTTAACATGAATAAATGTTTGAACAAAAGAGAATTGCAACTTGAACATTCGAATGAACAAAAATTTCTCAATCCTAGCCATGATTTGGCAAGGGAGCAGTGATCACGTGGGGAGTCTTGGGTATTTTAAACTGAATCTCTCCAGCGTCGATCATGTCTTGGATCTTATTTTTCAAGCTCCAACAATCATCTGTAGTATGTCCCGGGCTGTCAGAGTGATAAGCGCAGCGGGCGTTGGGGTTATACTTTGGTGACGTTGTATTTTGGCTCTTCGGAGCTTCTTTTAGAGTTACCAGCTTGGTCTCCAGCAACTGTGGCAATATCTGAGATAAGGTCATGATGAGCTGCGTGAACTGCCTTCTCTCACTCTTTTGTTGGTTGTGATGTTGAATTTGTGACACTGGAGCCATTTGAGGAACTCTCCCCTTACCTCCTTGTCTCAAAGGTGGTTGAACGATGACTGGCTTTTTGCCCTTAGACTTTTGCCCCAGTTGGTTACTCTGAAGCAGTTGGTTGACGAGAAACCAGAGCTCATCTTGTCTTTGAGCTAACCCTTGAATGGCAGTCACCTGCCTCAGCATCTGGACCCTCAATGCATCCACCTCAGCTTGTAGGTATTTCAGCCTTTCATCCTCAGCACTGTTCCTGACAAAAGTCTCCATGAGAAGTGTCCTTAGCTCCTCCTGCCCCTTGGACAGATTCAGGAGGATTTCCCTGAACTGAGTCTCTTGAGCGAGAAGGTCTTGGTTATCTGGTTGGAAGGCCATTGCTGAAATAAACAGCAGAGATGGTAAGTGACCTGTCAGAAGGGTACCTGTTATGCAATGATGTGTATGTATGCATGCAATGTTTTCAAGGATCTCGCGGGGTAAACAAGAAAATTTGTTAGCATTTGGATCCGGTAGCTTGATTTGGAGGAACTTCCTGTTGTAGAGAGCCATTCTTCAAGGGTCAAAGGCTCACCATATCCAGTGGGTCATAGCCCCTGACAACTTTGGCTAGAGGAAAATAAATCCTCTTTGCCCCTTGCTAGATGTTTGATTCATCGTGACCTGCATCACAAGCCCTTGAGATCCTTGAAATGGGTTAGGATGTATGCAATGGTATGATGTCATGATGCATGGGGTAATGTAGGTAACCCTGTTATGAGTCCCAATTAAGGACTGCACACCAAAACCTGCAAGAGATTCAGTATACTAGTCATGAGTCCCAATTAAGGACTAGAACAAACCCTGCAAGAAACTCGGTAAACCCTGTTAGGAGTCCTAATTAAGGACTGCAAACCAAAACCTGTAAGAAACTTAGATACCCTGTTATGAGTCCCTATTAAGGACTATAAACAAAACCTGCAAGTAGTTCATGTGTCAGATAACAAGCATGCAAGTAGTCAAGTACGAAGGCACACAAGTCACACAAGAGAAACCCTTAGGGTTTAGGCCAGCATGGGGTCTGGGTATTACCCTCTTGAAGTTGGTGGGCTTAACCTATCCTATTAGAAGTAACCGGGTTCTAAGGGTCCCAATATCACGGGATTACTTTCATTGTTCATCGTTTCGATTTAGCCACTGAACTGGCAACCGAAATATTCCAGGAAAGCAACCCTCAATTGAGTGTAGTATCGAGTATCAACCAACCTCGGACTGCACCAAAGTCAGTTATCTCACTACCCTAAAGAGGCCAAGATAGTTCAATTAAGGTTCCTAAGGTCTGTTGATGCTTCATGACACCACGCGGAGGCTCCGTACTCTCCTTGACTGAACTCAAGGGTTACCGGTACACACCAAAGTGCCACATCAACGTAGCAGACTGTTTCAACCATGTCGGTATACCCCGCACAGTTCCCTCACAGCCTTGTTGCTACTTTCTAAGAAAGGTATCCCCCAGATCCGGGTTAGGATCTATAGAGCTCCCAAGCAACCCACAATAATAAAGCACACAAAGCAATACAATTGAAAACATAGTTATGAGCTAGCCCTAAGGTACACCTCACTTTATAAGGTTCCCCAGCAGAGTCGCCAGTTCTGTGATCGGTGGATCTGGAACTGACTGTTTAACGCTGGTTCGCGAAATGTCGCGGAAGCAAGAGTCACCACCGTCTTTTATTTTCTCCAAATGGAAAGGACAAAAGCACAGAAAAATTCCTTAAAGAGATTGCTCTCGGTTCGGGAGGTAGATTATAGAAAGGGAAGGTATTAGCACCCTTTCTATCCATGGTTATCCATGGGCTCTTAGATACTTGCTCATTTGTGTTTTCAAAAATGGTTTGTTTGCTTTTCAATTGTGGGTTTTAAAAAGTTTCTTTGAAAAATTTCAGTTCGACTCTTGTATCTGTCCTCAAGAGTGTTTGAAAAAATGCTTTCGAAAACTTTTTGAAAATGTGTTGGTGTGGAAAGTTTTTGAATTGTTTTTGAAATTAGAGCAAGTATCTTAGAGTTGTCTACCTACCCTAAGGAATTCGTCTGTGTAAATGTCCTTTAAAGTAGTGTCATCCCACCATTGAGAGGTAGGTAGCACCACCATTGGAGGTGTTCGGGTCAATTCGAGGGTTCGGGACATGGTGATCACCAGAGCAATGGGAAGACACCTTAGAAGCTACCCTCATGCCAGGTTCCCGGATCATGAGGACTTACTAAGACATCCTCTACTCGACGATCACCTTTCGAGGCAAGGCAACAGTGAGGCGTACCCTAGGGGTGGTGTGTGCGATTCGTGTGTCGTTTTCAGATATTTTGTCTTGTCAGGTTATTGGTGATCTAACGTTTTGTTTTTATTTTTGTCATTCATTCTTGCATGCATTTATTTAACAGTTAAAAAGTGCGGAAAGATAAAATTCCTAAACTATTACAAAGGCGCGGGTCCACATCGCCAAATTATATCCAGAACCCGATTTGACATAAAATAAAGAAATAAAATGCGGGAAATATAAAATGTCCGAGTTACATGGCTTGAGCAATTACATAATATTTGAAAGAAAATAAATGTGCGAAAGAAATAAAAATAGAACGTTCGAGGGCGTTGGACCCTTTAAAGAAATTAAATGAAATTAAAAAGCTAATTAATTATTTAATAAAAGGAAAGAAATGTTTTTTAGTTTTTTTGTATTTATGAAATAAAGAAAATTAAAATTAAAAGAAACTCTAATTCTAAGTTATTTTTAATTATTTGAGAAAAATGTTAAAGTTTAACTTAATTTACTAAAGAATTTATGTACATGTTTATTTACAAAATAAATTAGTAATTAATAATAATAATAATGATGAGAAAATTATTTATTAAAAAAATGATGAAAAAGTTAAAAAAGCTAATTTCTACATATTTAATTTATTAAGAAAAATATTAAAGTTTTAAAACCTAAATTAATCTAATTAATTGTTTAAAGTTTATTTACAAAAATAATAATAGTGAAATTAATATTAATAAAATAAACATTTTTTTTTTATTTTTCTGTATTTTATATTTATTATGAAAATTATTTTATGGAATTAAAAGAAAACAATTAAAAGAATAAAAAGGAAAAACAAATAAAAATTAAAAATTGAGCAAACCATAGGGGGTGTCTGGCCCCAGGGGAGGTTTTTTGAAGTATTGACTCCTGAGTACCGTGGTCTGCATTCTTTGGCCATTGGATTGAGTTTCATGCATAAGTTGTTCTACTTTGGCCAATTGGCTTTTGGCTTTTGGCTTTTGGCCATTTGTGTTCTGGCTTCAACGTTCCCTTAATCTCTGGCTTAATGTCTGCCTCGCCATGTATTTGACTTTTGGCTTTTGGCCTTTTGGCCTTTTGACTTTTTGGCTTTTGGCCTCAACGTTCCTAAATAAACCTGGGATCCTGTCTAAATCTGCAGTTGAATCTCACGAACACATTAAATAAAATCATAAAAATTCAAATAAAACCAACATATGAAGAAATTTAATGTTTAGGCACAATATGGCATGTATGAATGATTATACCCTTTTGATCATGGAGATCAAATCAACCTTACCCTTACTGGAAAATCAGTGTCCTGAATGCTTTTATGCTCTTTGGATCATGGAGATCAAGCCAGCCTTACCCTTACTGAAGAAGTAATAAGATGTTGGTTTGTAGCTGAGATGGTTTTGTTTGTAGTGAGAGAGGGATTTGTAATAAGGATTTCAAGGTTTTAGGGTTCTTGAAAGAGTTTGATATTCCAACAGTGTTGTGGCAAGGTTTTTTCTCTCTTTTTTTTCTTCCCTCTTTTTTCTTTTTTTTTTCTTTTCTCCCTGGTTTGTGTGAAAAAAAGGTGATTATATAATGGAAATTAGGGTAAAGCAAATGGGCTTTGAATGTGCAATTGGGCCTCCAATATTCACTTGAATTCGTCACTTTCCAGGCTAAATCGCAGGGACTTAAGTGCATTTTTTGAAGTTGAAATGTGAAGACAAAATGTAGCCGGCATCGAGAACTAACTCCTGTCCGAAAATCGACTCAATCGGATAAACGGTGAATTAGTTATGAATTTTTGAAGTTTCAGCTCAGACAAACTTATTTTGGGCTCCAGTGTCGACTCTGACACGTTCTTCAATAAAAAACTGGTATTGATCGGTACATAATTTGGTCTCGACTTTTGAAGCAAAGTTGTAGATCTATGAGTCAGTGACCTTGTGTAAAAATGTGAGTCCAATCCGATAAAAATTGACCGAGTTATGAATTTTCGAAGTTTCGGCCCAGATGAAATAGTATTCAGCATTCAGGATTTTCAGCATGTCACGCACTCTGAGCAAAAAACGAAGGCCTTTTGAATACCGTTTGAACTCAATACCTTCTGTGAAAATGTAGCCAACTCAATTTGTGAAATTTTGGCGCCAGAACCAGCTCGATACGATGAAAATCGACCAAGTTATGATTTTTTGAACATGACGCAAATAAACTTCTGTCACAAATTTTCTGCATGAAAATACTTGATAAATTCACATTTTTGAAGACCTTCTGATCGAAATTGGCTTCCAGCCGTGAGAGTTGAAAATGTAGATAATGTCAAGACGGAATTTTGGCCACCGGAACGGGTTCAAAACGAGCCACGATCTTCAAGTTATGAATTTTTTAGCGCGTAAAAACTGCACTTTCAGCACACTTTTTCACCATATTTCTTTAAGAAAACTCGCACATTCTGATACCTTCTTTAAAGAATTGACGCTTGAGCCGAACCTGAATTTGAGAATATGTTATCAGAGATATCTTGGCGAAAGAATACCTGAATATGACGCGCCGGGTTGGATTTGTGAATTTTTCTTGAAATATTTTGAGAAATATGGGAGGGCAAATTTTGGGGTACAACAAGTATGTACTGACTTTTCTTCCACATTTTGAGGAGATAACCTTTGAACACTTCCCAAGAGAGGAGAATCAGCTAGCGGACGCGTTAGGTACGATGTCTTCTATGTTCAAAGTCAATTGGGACAACGAGGCTCCCCGGATTACCATTGAAAGGTTGGATGAACCTGCACATTGCTGTGACATTGAAATTGAAGAGGTGGCAGATAATCCCTGGTTTCACGAGGTAAAGAGGTATCTCGAGGCTCAGGAGTACCCCGAGGGTGCATCTGTTAATGACAAGAAGTTTCTGAGGAGGTTCACGGCAAAGTTCTTCATCAGTAATGACATTCTTTACAAGCGTAACCATGATCCGACCTTACTATGATGTGTGGATAAGAACGAGGCAGAAAAGATTATGGTAGATTTACATGAAGGTACTTTCGGAACTCATTCCAGTGGACACACCATGGAAAATAAAATCCTACGGGAAGGATATTATTGGTCTACAATGGAAGCCAATTGTTATCAATATTCTTGGACCTGTCACAAGTGCCAAGTCTATGCTGATAAGGTGCACATACCTCCGGTTCCTCTGAACGTCTTAACAGCTCCGTGGCCTTTTGCAATGTGGGGCATCAACATGATCGGCGAGATCATACCAACGGCATCCAACGGGCATCGTTTCATCCTGGTAACTATTGATTACTTTACAAAGTGGGTTGAAGCAGCTTCCTTTGCTACTGTAACCAAAAACGTTGTGGCATGATTTACTCGGCATAATCTGATCTGTCGATATGGTGTACCAGAGAGGATCATTATGGACAATGGTACAAATCTAAAAAATAAGATGATCACTGAGCTCGGCAAGTAGTTCAAGATACAACATCACAACTCTTCTCCCTACCGGCCGAAGATGAATGGAGCTATTGAAGCGGCTAATAAAAACATTAAGAAGATTGTGCAGAAGATGACGATGACATACAAAGATTGGAACGAGATGTTACCATTTGCTCTTCATGGGTACCGTACCTCTTTGAGGACGTCAACAGGGGCAACTCCCTATTCCTTGGTATACGGCATGGAGGCAGTTTTGCCCGTTGAAGTTCATATACCCTCTCTTTGGATTATGAAGGACGCAGGTTTGAGCGAAGATGACTGGATTCAGACCCGTCTTGATAAGTTGAACTTAATTGATGAAAAGAGGCTTACTGCTATCTGTCATGGTCAAACGTATCAAAAACGGATGATCAAGGCATTTAATAAGAAATTTAAACGACAAGAGTATCAAGTTGGGGATCTGGTAATCAAGCGCATTATCTTACCTCAAGGTGATGCCAGGGGAAAATGGACCCCTACTTACGAAGGGCCATTTGTGGTTAAGAACATTTTCTCAAGAGGAGCTATGATTCTAACCACCATGGATGGTGACGACCTTCTTCACCCCGTCAATGCAGACATAATGAAAAAATACTATGCATAATCAACGACCCGCTAGGTCGACTGGCCTAGGAAAAAATAAGGGCTTCCCGATGAACAAAAAGGGTTCGGGCAAAAATAAGGGATGAAAATGAAAAAATCTGTACACCCGGCAAGTCGAAAACCTGAAAAGGTGGCTTGGGCAAAAAAGGGTATCCCAGTGGACTGAAAACCCGAAAGGGCGGTCCAGGTAAAAATCAAGGATCAAAGCGTAACACTATGTCTCATTTGACCACCTTACAACCAGACTTTGGTGTCAACTATGAAGCTCGGACATCACTAATCAATCTGATCTACCTTCAACCAAGTAGCAAAGTGATGAGATGCTCGAGCATATAAAGGCGATAGCAGAGTTGGAACCCAGTGAGATTGTTCACATATCTATTTTGTTTAGTTTTTCACAAATTGTATAAACTCTATTGTTCGGCGGCGTTCTCTTACTAGGACGTCATCCTCTTATACAAAAACGCATATTTACAGGCCAAACTTCAAAGTCAATACGATTCATTTTCAGAGAAATTTCAAACTGTTTTTCCTTTTTCTGTTTTGTTTTGAAAAGAACGTCCAATGTTCATTTTTGATATATGCATTTGACATTAATTGTTGCTCATGAATATTTACATGCGAAACAAAAGACAATTACTTGTAATGTCATAAACAGGGGCAAATAAGAATTGTCCAAGCTTTACAGTTGCTATATCCATCAGGTACAGGGAAAAAGTTAGCTGAAGAGCATGACTAAAGTACATTCACTCTCCGCAGAGTAAGAGAAAAATCAGTAATGTTAACTCTTCCCAGCTGAGGCTTGCAACCTCAAATGAATCGTCAATATTCTCCCCAAGCAGAATTTATCCGTCGTCAGCACTAGATAATCATCCCCAGCACAGTCTGGAAAATCTTCCCTAGTGGAGTTTGGAGAATCATCCCTAGTAGACTCTAGAAGATTGTTCCCAGTAGAGTCTAAAAGGTTATCCCCAGTGAAGTCGCAACTGAAGTATTATCCCCAGTGGAGTTCATTCCTTTCACGAAATCCCCAACAAGATTCAGTATCGCCAGCAACAGTAATTCATCCCCAGCTGAATTTACCCACGGAATCCTCTGCAGATCATCTCTTCCCCACAGAGTAATCTCCTCATCAGTTTATTCCCCAATGGAGTTACTCTCTCCTGCATGCTTATTCCCACAATCATCTTCATTTGCTATCCCTAGCGGAAACGAAGAATTCAATTCTTTTCTCCAGCAGCTATCCGGGATTTATTTTCCCTAAGCTAAAACATCACATTTCCATACATCATGATACATGCATATACACATCATACAACACAATCTCATTTATTTTGAGAACATCATTGTTTGATACATATCATGCATTACATACAACTAACCTTTACCTTTCAGGAAAGATACAATCAGATTCTCACAAAATCTAGGCTATGAAGCTTTTACCTCCGTTGAATTATAGACGAGTTCCTAATTCTCAGCAGAGAAGTTTTCTCAGTTGAATCACGGGCGAGTTCCTAAATCTCGACGAAGATGTTTCCCCAGTCGAATTACAGACAAGTTCCTAAATCTCAGCAGAGTTGTTTTCTCAGTTGAATTACGGGCAAGTTCCTAAATCTCGATAAAAGTGTTCCTCCGTTGAATTACTGACAAGAACCTAAATCTCAACAGAGAAGTTTTCTCAGTTGAATTACGGGCGAGTTCCTAAATCTCGACGAATATGTTTCCCTAGTCGAATTACAGATAAGTTCCTAAATCTCAGCAGAGTTTTTTTCTCAGTTGAATTACGGGCAAGTTCCTAAATCTCGACAAAAGTGTTCCTCCATTGAATTACTGACAAGTTCCTAAATATCAGCAGAGAAGTTTTCTCAGTTGAATTACGGGCGAGTTCCTAAATCTTGACGAAGATGTTTCCCCAGTTGAATTACAGACAAGTTCCTAAATCTCAGCAGAGTTGTTTTCTCAGTGTAATTACGGGCAAGTTCCTAAATCTCGACAAAAGTGTTCCTCCATTGAATCACTGACAAGTTCCTAAATCTCAGCAGAGAAGTTTTCTTAATTGAATTACGGGCGAGTTCCTAAATCTCGACGAAGATGTTTCCCCAGTTGAATTACAGGCAAGTTCCTAAATCTCAGCAGAGTTATTTTCTCAGTTGAATTACAGGCAAGTTCCTAAATCTCGACAAAAGTGTTCCTCCGTTGAATTACTGACAAGTTCCTAAAATCTCAGCAGAGGAGTTTTCTCAGTTGAATTATGGGCGAGTTCCTAAATCTTGACGAAGATGTTTCCCCAGTCGAATTACAGACAAGTTCCTAAATATCAGCAAAGTTTTTTTCTCAGTTGAATTACGGGCAAGTTCCTAAATCTCGACAAAAGTATTCCTCCGTTGAATTACTGACAAGTTCCTAAATCTCAGCAGAGAAGTTTTCTCAGTTGAATTACGGGCGATTTCCTAAATCTCGACGAAGATGTTTCCCCAGTCGAATTACAGACAAGTTCCTAAATCTCAGCAGAGTGTTTTTCTCAGTTTAATTACGGGAAAGTTCCTAAATCTCGACAAAAGTGTTCCTCCGTTGAATTACTGACAAGTTCCTAAATCTCAGCAGAGAAGTTTTCTCAGTTGAATTACGGGTGAGTTCCTAAATCTCAACGAAGATGTTTCCCCCAGTTGAATTACGGACGAGTTCCTAAATCTCAACAGAGTTGTTTTCTCAGTTGAATTACGGGCAAGTTCCTAAATCTCAACAAAAGTGTTCCTCCGTTGAATTACAGACAAGTTCCTAAATCTCAGCAGAGAAGTTTTCTCAATTGAATTACGGGCGAGTTCCTAAATCTCGACGAAGATGTTTCCACCAGTTGAATTACGGACGAGTTCTTATATCTCAGCAAAAGAGTTGAATTATGGACGAGTTCCTAAATCTCAGCAAAGTAGTTGAATTACGGACGAGATCCTAAATCTCAGCAAAGTAGTGGAATTACGGACGAGTTCCTAAATCTCAGTAAAGCAGTTGAATTACGGGAAAATTCCTAAATCTTGACACCTCAGTTGAATTACGGGCAAGTTCCTAAATCTCAACAAAGATCAGTTTATTCCCCAGCGGAATCTTCCACACCAACAGGTATACAAGCTCTCGCTAAGGAATCGTTTATGCGATCGAAACTCCTTCAGATGGAATCTTTAAGCCCATCCCCTCAGCAACCTCCAAATGGAATCTGTAAGCCCATTCCCAACATCACAAGACAATTACCACATCATGTGAGTGCAAATTTCTGGGCACTCTAGTGTTCAATCATCTTCCACCTTCGGATTACGAAAGGCACGAAAGCCAATCTATATCCTTAGGTTTGAGAAGATTGAACAGGGGCAGCTGTTGTACCCCAAAATTTGCGCTCCCATATTTCTCAAAACATTGCAAGAAAGATCCCCAAGTTACTCAAGGTAGTCCAAAAATTGGCCAGACAAGCTCTCTCCTAAGGCAGTCTACCTCAAATTAGGGTTTCATTTTGCATCAAGATCCTTGAGTCCAAGTGACCCCAAGTGCTCACCAATGTCCTAATACGTTCTCAAGATCATCCATGTCAAGTTTCAAGCCTTGCAGAGGAAGTTTGCTCAGTCAATTGCTCAAAGGTCCAAAAATCGACTATGCTAGGGCAAAAGTCAACTGTGACCCACATGTAGTCAAACTTCAAGATTTTTGGTCAACATCCTCATTTTTAAGTATATTTCATCATTTAATCAAGGGTTGATCATGATTCATGAAGGATTGCTCATAATTCATCAAGATTCAAAAGTTTCTAAATTAGGGTTTTGCAAGAAAAGTTAACTCAACTTTGACCGAGCATAACTTTCTCATACTTTATGAGAAATGACCCATACAAAGCTCATTTTGAAGAGGATGCAATTCCTTACAATCCATATTCATCTCCCAAGATCAAAATATGCACTCACAAGAAGTTATGAATTTGGACATTATAGGTCATTTTTGAAAGTCAACAAAAACACTTTTTTTATCAAAGCTTCTAACTTGAGCAAGGAATATCAAATTGAGATTAGATCAAAAGGTTTGGTTATAGGACATCTCAATATTTCTAAAAATTACAAGAACACCTCCAAAGAGTCAAAATTGAGGAAGATATGCATTGTTGAAGTTGGACTTTTTTGCAAAATTGCCAAAAGTCAACTATCCCCAAAACTTCATTTTTTGCCAAATGGCCCCATTATTTTTCACTTGTTTTGAGTTGGAATTGTAGCCCACGTGATATAGCCTTGGCCATGTGTCCATATCATATTTTTATTATTTAATTTGATTTTTATTTGAATTAATTCATTTTAAATCAAATTAAATCAAATAAAATCAAAAATATTGAAAACCAAAGATCTTTTGATGATTTCAGGCTTCATTGGACAACTAGCACCATTCCAAACTCGCATCAAAGCTTGTGTGCACAAAAAGATTCAAAATAAGCCAATTTTGGAAAGCTTTAAAGGAGGATCAAATCAAATATCAAAGTCATTGAAAGTGGAAGATTTGGGCAAGGTAATCAACCCTAATGCATTGTACAATACATAAGGAGGCGAGACAGACAAAAATTAGGGTTGGAGATTAAGCATAGAGAGCAAACAAAATCTGAAAAAATCAAAGAAAAGTGTGAGATCAAAATCCCACTTAGAGACATCCTTAAGGCTTGGTAATTGTCTCAATCGTCTCCTGGCAATCTCCACAAGCGAAAGCAACCAAGAGCAGGCATTTTCGAGCCCTCCAGTGCACTGTAAATCGTTCACGGAACCACCATTTTGTTGAATTCGAAAAGCTTCTTTCTTGCATCTATAATGAAAAATAATTGCATATTCTTGATCATTATGATGTTTGCAAGCTTTTGCCAATAACCAATTTCATTTATCTGGACTGAATCGAAATTCACCATAGCTAGGGTTTCGAGTTTGCTTTTAGGGTTTTCGTTTTCAGGTACAATTGGCCTTAATAATGGCTATGGTTGCAATCAAGAGGATGAGACGACCTCAACCATGGTCGTAGAAATCATTTCCATGGCCTGTACGAGATTTTGAGAATGGACTGGCTTGTAGCGACGGACATTTGTCCGTAGGTATAGATATTTGGATTTTTAGCAACGGTGCCATGGCAGGGATGAAGACATGGCCAGATCCCGTTGGTTGGTTTGAACCAGCGTGTGTTTTTTTATTTTTCTGACCATTAACTTTTGTTTTTATATATTATCATTACTTTGTATTGTATTAACAAAACAAGTCAAGCAGCGTAGTGGCAAACATAGCATGGAATTCCCTTCAGGACATGGATTTGAATCCCAGGTCCCCCTATTTTCTCCATGATATTTGTTTTCAGGTAATCATGTGCACCCTCAAGCCAAGCGCCCACCATGGACATTCACCATCCAGCACGCCAGATGGCCAGATGGCCAGATCTGGTGGCCAGCATTGAAGGTGTACCAAAAGGCCAAGTCAATGCATACGCAGGGGATCACAAAAGTCAATTGGATCTTCACAAATGGGCCAGAAAATTGCTATTGACACTGTTATACCCCAAAATTTGCCCTCCCATATTCTTCAAGAAATTGCCAAGCCAAGTCACAAAATTCCCCAAGGGTTGTGCAGGTCAACTGTCTCCTACACAGTCAAAATTAGGGTTTTGAGTCTGATCAAGAAAATGAAGTTTTCAAAGGCCCAATCAAGTCTCATATGCTTACAAACATGGTCAAGCATCCTCATATCAAGTTTCAAGGCATTCAGCTCAAGATTGCACAATCAAAACCCTAAATTGCACTACAGTCAACTGTAGGGGCAAAATGGTCATTTGGCAGTCAAAAGTTCAAATTTTTGGTCAATATATCATTTTGAAGCCACAAACATCATTTGATAAATGCTTGATCATGATTCTCAAAATTTGGCTCAGAAATCATCAAAGATGCAAAAGTTGCTATATTTGGACAGTTGAAAAAGTCAACTGAAATTGACCAGGGCATAACTTTCACATGGATTATCAGAAAAATTCCATCCAAAGCTCATTTTGAAGAGAAAGACATTTCCTACAACTCATCTTCATACTTCAAGTCCAAGAAATGCTCTCACAAAAAGTTATCAATTTCAACATTACAGGTCATTTTCAAAAGTCAACAAAACAACGGAGGAGGAGAAAAGAGAGAGATCTCTCCTCTTTTCCTCCTCCCTCCGTTTGTTGTTGTTGAGAGAGAAAGGACTCAAAGACCTTTCCAAAATGTCCAAGAACATGTGAAAAGCTTAAAAATTGAGCAAGTTATGCCTTGTAGAAGTTGGGAAATTTTTGTGAAATGGCAAAAGTCAACTATCCTTGAAAATCCAATTTTTGACAAAAGGGCCCCATTTTTTCCACTTGGTCCATCCTTGTCATGCCACACACGTGTCCCATGGTTAATTTCAAGACCAAATATTGATTTTTTTATTTTATTTAATTTTTGATGATTTAATTCATTTTAATTCTTTGAAAATTCAAATAAAATTTAAAAACCAATGGAATAGTGTCATGTGAACTTGGACAATTCCTATGTATTATGAACCTACTCAAGAAATCAGGCTAGGGTTCATTTGCACACTAGGTCTAGGTTTTGGCTAAAAAAGAGGAAAAATGGTTAAGAGTGAAAACCCTAAGACTTGTTCATTCCTAAGCATGAATTAAGGCCAAAGAACAAGCCAATTCCATTCCATGATCAACACTAAGTCAAACCCTAAGCATTGGACATCATAAGCTGCGCCCAAACAAGCATTGGCATTTTAAAATTTTGGCATAAAAAGACAATTCTGAAATCACTACAAAAGAGTTTTTCAAGCCTTGATTCATATACCAATAGCTTCCTGAGGTACTCCTGAACAAATCCCAACCCCTAACTTCAATCAAAACACGCAGAAGCAATAGCTACAACTCAAGCTGTACATAAAATTTTTTGAAATCGTATTCTTAATTCTAAGCATCTTCATTGCATTTCAATTGGATATTCTTGTTCCATGTGATGTTTCCAAGCTATTCATGATGTTTAATTTCATTTTTGTTGATCATATGAGATTCTACCATTTTCGAATGTTAGGGTTACAGGTTCTTTAATTTAGGGCTTTCAAAAATAGGCAAAATCAAAGCTCAAGACCATTGTCATTAAAACCAGCATGTTCCAACGAGCAAGAAACAACCATCGCAAACAATTTATGTAGCCTATATGGCTATTCGCTATTTTTCCATAGCATGTTTAAAACAACGCTTCAAAACCGTTGCTGTTGTGTTTTTTGTTTCAGGGCACGCGAGGAAGAAGAAGTCGTGTCAGCTGGTGATTGATCAGTTCAAATCTCGCGCGCAGTTCAAATAGCACTAGCCTTTTGCTTTTATAATGTTTGTTGATTAATATATATTAAATGAATTCAAAGTGGCTCAGTGGCCAGGGACACGCGCATGTAACCTCAATGACCTGGGTTCAAGTCCCAGGTCTGGCAAAATTCATATTATTTTTCAAAACAAAATTCCATGCTTTGCTAATGTCCAGGTGCACCATAGGCCATCATGATCCAAACGCATACGTGTCCCAGATGATCATCCAAGGGCTCAGAATCAAGGTATACCATGGATGCAAGTCAACAGGCGTGCACGTGGCTTAGGGAAGTCAACCAATTCAAGCAAATGGGCCAGGCTTTTCAAATCAATACCTCCACAATGGGACAGAACACCCCCCTGGTTCTATCTTTTTTTCTTTTTTCTAATTTTCTTTATATTCTATTATTTTTAAATTTACTTGTGTATTTTATTTTCTGATTTAATTAATTCTTACAAAAATATAAAAACATTAAAAATACAGAAAGGACAAAAAAAATATAATTAACTTTGATTACTTTTATAAATAAATTAAAATGTAAATCATTTAGTTTAATTAAGTTTTAATTTTAATTCTTTTTCATAATAAAAATCCAAAAATGTAGAATTAGGTTAATTATTAATTTTTTATATCTTTTTTTAATTGTTCCTTTTTTCTCACAATATTATTATTTATTATTTTTATTTTTATGATTAAAAATTGTACATAAATTAATTTAGAGTTAAATTAGGTTAAAAGTCAATATTTTCCTAAATAAACTTAAAAAGCATTAGAACTAGGGTTTAACATTTTAATTTTAATTAATTTTTCTTTTTTTTCTTTTAAATCTAAAAAACACAAAAATACCATTTTTCATTTAATTTTAATTTTAGATAACTTAATTATTTTCTTTTTCGCGCGTTTCATTTATTTCTTTTGTGAATGTAATGTACTTGTACCAAAGCCATGTAATAGCTATTAGACATTTCTTTCCTGCAATTTATTTTAAAATGGGTCTGGATTAATTTGGCGTTGTAGACCCTCGCCTTTGTAATAGCGTAGGACTTTTATCTTTTCCGCACTTTAAATTCCCGCACTTTTAACTGTTAAACAATAACATGAAAGAATGAATGCCCAAAAATAAAATCGAATCGTTAGATCACCAATGCATGACAAGACAAACAATAAACTGAAAATGACACACAATTCACACACCACCCCTAGGGTACGCCTCACTGTTGCCTTTCGAAAGGTGGTCGTCGAGTATAGGACGTTTTAGTAAGTCCTTATGTCCATGACATGATCCAGTTGCCTCAAAACGGTTGCCTCGGAAAATAAAGGATCAATGGCATAAGGGTAGCTTCTAAGGTGTCCTACTGTTGCTCTGGTGACCACACTGTCCCTAAACTCGAATTGACCCGAACACCTCCAACGGTGGTGCTACCTACCTCTCAATGGTGGGATAGCACTACTTTAAAGGACATTTACACAGACGAATTCCTTAGGATAGGTAGGTTCTCAAGGATACTTGCTCTAATTTCAAACAAATCAAAATACTTTTTCACCCACACACTTTCAAAAAAAACTTTCAAACAAACTTTTCAAACACTCTGACGTACGAGTCGAACTGAAATTTTTCAAAGAAACTTTTTGAAACCCACATTGAAAAGCAAGCAAATATTTTGAAAACACATTGAGCAAGTATCTAAGAGCCCATGGATAACCATGGATAGAAAGGGTGCTAACACCTTCCCTTTCTATAACCTACCTCCCGAACCGAGAGCAATCTCTTTAAAGGAATTTTTCTGTGCTTTTGTCCTTTCCAATTGGAGAAAATAAAAGACGGTGGCGACTCTTGCTTCCGCGACATTTCGCGAACCAGCTTTAAAACAGTCAGTTCCAGATCCACCGATCACAGAACTGGCGACTCTGCTGGGGAATAAACTTAAAGTGAGGTGTACCTTAGGGATAGTTCTCACCTGTGTTTTCAATTGTATTCCTTGCTTGCTTTAAAATTGTGGGACCGTCTTGGGAGTTCTATAGATCCTAACCCGGATCTGGGGAAACCTTCTTAGAAAGTAGCAACAAGGCTGTGAGGGAACTGTGCGGGGTATACCGACATGGTTGAAACAGTCTGCTACGTTGATGTGGCACTTTGGTGTGTACCGGTAACCCTTGAGTCAGTCAAGGAGAGTACGGGGCCTCCATGTGGTGTCATGAAGCATCAACAGACCTTAGGAACCTTAATTGAACCATCTTGGCCTCTTTAGGGTAGTGAGATAACTGACTTTGGTGCAGTCCGAGGTTGGTTGATACTCGATACTACACTCAATTGAGGGTTGTTTTCCTGGGATATTTCGGTCGCCAGTTCAGTGGCTAAATCGAAACGATGAACAATGAAAGCAATCCCGTGATATTGGGAACCTTAGAACCCGGTTACTTTGATTAGGACAGGTTGAACCCACCAACTTCAAGAGGGTACTACCCAGACCTCATGCTGGCCTTAAACCTTAAGGGCCTGTCTTGTGTGCCTTGTGTGCCTTACATGTTTGTCTTTGTAAATATCTGTGATGTGTTTAATCATAGCATCATGACATCATCCAGCATCATATGCATTAACTAACCATTTCAGGGGTTCGAATTTTCATCTTTGTTCTTGTTTTGTAGGACATGGAAACTGTTCGTAGAAAGACAATTCCAATCAGTCTTGTAAGGATCCCTCCTCAGCTTAAGGAGCTTATATCCAGGATTCCCGAGAACTCTTCATTCAGTGAAAGGCATGGAAGTCTCATCAGCTTGGTCAATACCAACATTGAGGAAGACATGATAAAAGTCCTGTTCCAATTCTTTGACCCTCTGCATCACTGTTTCACCTTCTTGGACTATCAGTTGGTACCTACATTGGAGGAGTTCTCCCGACTCCTGAAGATCCCTATCCTTAATCAGCTACCCTTCAACGGTACAGAAAAGGAATCTAAGCTTGAAGAGATTGCTAAAGCCTTGCATCTACAGTCATCTGACCTCAAGGGACATTGGGAAGTCAGAAGTGGTATTAAAGGGTTCTTAGCCAGGTTTCTGTTTGAAAAGGCCTATGAATGTTGGAACTCCCTTGACTTGCAAGCTTTTGAAGAGGTTGTGGCCCTCCTTGTTTATGGTTTGGTGTTGTTCCCTAACCCAGATCAGCTCATTGATATCAGTGCTGTCCAGATCTTTATATCCAGGAACCCTATACCTACGTTGCTGGGGGACATCCTTCACTCATGTTACACTCGAACCATGAGAAAAAGAGGTGTCCTTATGTGTTGCACTCCTCTCCTGGGAAAGTGGTTTATTTCGCACCTCCCACAATCAGTCCTGAAGAACGAGCGGGGTTTGAGATGGTCACAACGGTTGATGACTCTTACACATGCAGATATACATTGGTGCCCTAGGTCCAGAGAAGATGTCACTATCATTGATCGTTGCGGGGAGTATCCTAATGTTCCTTTACTTGGAATCAAAGGGGGTATTACTTATAGTCCATGCTTGGCTTGGAGACAATTTGGTTATGCTCGGAGGGATGGTCCTCATGACATGTTGATTCCTGACATAGTTTTTGACTTCGACAACGATACTCAAGGACTTCGCCAGAGATTTATCAGAGCTTGGAGGATGCCTAGTAGGATAGACAGCAAGACACTGGGGCACAGGAACTCCATCCCTTTGGAGCCTTACCTCAAGTGGGTACGAGCCCGCTCTCAGAAGTTAGTAATGCCTTATCCTCACATGCTTCCAGTAATCAAAGAGCCTGCCTTGGAAGGAGAGGTGTCTCATGTTATTCAGCACCCTGATATGCCCACATCCTGGGAAGAGATGCAGAAGAGCTGGATCCAGCTTAAGGAAGAGCGGAATTCTCTTGAGACTAGTTTGCATGCCAGTGAAAAGAAGGTCTTGGAGCTCACCCGTCTGCTGCACGAGGAAAGGAACCTCAACACTTACATAGCTCCAAAGAAGATGCGCAACATATTTTGGGATTGGGATTGATTTGATCTTTTTATACTTTTGCCCATGAGGCTTTGATGTATTAAACAATGATTTTCTTAATAATAACGTGTGTTCCTTTTGGTCTACAACAAATTTGAATTTTCGAACCCTTGAATGCATTGCATAAACACATATCATTCATCATGTGCATCATAGGTACTCTTCTTTTCAGGTTGTTTACCGTTCTTCGCTGTTTATTTCAGCATCATGAACCCTCCTGAATCATCAACCGAGGCATCTATCAAGGCTCTTCAGGCGCAGAACGTCCAGTTTCAGGCGCAAAACGCCCAATTTCAGGAGCTGATCAAGGGCTTGGCTCAGGGTCAACAAGAGTTGAAGACCATGCTTCTGAAGAAGACTAAGAAGAAGAGGAGGACTGTGCTATTTAACACTGGGCGCAGACTCGGGAACACTTTGGTTGAAGCTGAAAGGACTCCTCCATCTGTGACGGAAGGTAGTCACCATGAAAGGGAGGTCACTACTCCTGTGGGCTCTGATACTGAAACAGACTTCAACGACGACCAGTACCCTCCTGCTGAAGACCGGTACAAACAGCTGGAAGACAGATTAAAGGCTGTGGAAGTTCAACGGGTGCCTGGATTGGATTTCGGAGACTTGGGGTTATCTACTGGAGTGGTGATCCCACACAAGTTCAAAACACCTGCCTTCGTGAAGTATGATGGGGCTTCCTGTCCCAAGATGCACCTCCGTTCTTATGTAAGGAAGATCCAGCCTTACACAGCAGACAAGAACCTTTGGATCCACTTCTTCCAGGAGAGTCTTTCAGGGACTCACCTCGATT
The DNA here is from genome assembly GCA_948472305.1 of Vicia faba. Classification (NCBI taxonomy): domain Eukaryota; kingdom Viridiplantae; phylum Streptophyta; class Magnoliopsida; order Fabales; family Fabaceae; genus Vicia; species Vicia faba. Next base: position 530,676,379 of record OX451735.1, on the reverse strand, counting down.
GGTTCTATCAGCTAGATGGAATCAGCATTCGTAACTGGGAGGATCTGGCCACTGCTTTTTACAAGCAGTATCAGTATAATGCCGACCTCGCTCCTACGCGTACCCAGCTCCAGGGTATGTCGCTAGGGTCGGGTGAAGGTTTTAAGGAGTACGCCCAGAAATGGAGAGACCTGGCTGGCAGGGTGCAGCCACCATTGACGGATCGGGAGCTGGTAGATATGTTCTTGGGGACCCTATCTGGTCCATTTTTCAATCATCTCATTGGTAATTCCTCTGCTGGGTTTACTGATCTGATCCTGACTGGTGAAAGGATCGAGGCCGGTATAAAATCGGGGAAGATACAGAAAGGCGCCTCCTCCAGTACTGAGAAGAAGCCCTTCAAAAAGGAGGCTAGTGCTGTATATGGCTCCCGGAGAACAGAGCGACCTGAACACCGCCAATCTGTCAGTGCGGTAATGATTGCCAAACCTGCTGCCGCTCCTCGGCCAACTAATCCTCAAAAGTTTGAAAGACCCCGGAGAGAGTTTACCCGGTTAAGCATGACCTTATCACAGATCCTGCCACAGTTGCTATCCACCAATTTAGTGACTGTCAAGGAGGCTCCAAAGTTTCCCAACACTGCATCTCCCAAGTTCAATCCAAATGCTCGCTGTGCTTATCACTCTGATAGCCCGGGGCATAACACAGATGACTGTTGGGCCCTAAGGAACAAAGTTCAAGACCTCATTGATGCAAAGGAGATACAGTTTGAGGCGCCCGAGAAGCCGAATGTTGTAACTGCTCCCATGCCCCAGCATGGAGTGAATGCTGTTGAGGAGGATTTGTATGTAGCTTCAGTGAATGATGTTGCTACTCCATTGCTGATGGTCAAGAGGAATCTGTTGCTAGCCGGTTTATTTCCGGGATGTAGCGAAAGTTGCCCTCTATGTGTTGCTTCCCCTGCTGGTTGTTCTCTGTTGAAGTCAGGCATCCAAAACCTGATAAATAGTAGAGAGATTTTGTTCGAAAAGACTATTGTTCCTGCTGCTCCTGTTGAAGAAGTGTCAATCGTTACCATATTCAACAACCATTCCGAGGCTCCTTCAAAGAAGCCTATACAAATTTTGTCAGTTCACAAGAGTGCTCCCATCACCATTACTGTTCCGGGGCCTATACCCTACAAATCTGATAAGGCTGTCCCATGGCACTATGGGGCGGATGTTTATGTTCTGGGTGTGAAACAAGAGTGCAACATTGATACTGGGGTCTCCAACATCACTGGGCCTGCTAAGGTCACTCGTAGTGGAAGACTGTTCTCGCCAGACATTGCTCCTCCGGCAATTCATAGGCCTTTGATCTTCACACCTGCTAGGGTACCTGTTTCTCCTTCTGACCAAGTATCCACCCCTGCTGCTGAGTCATCTGATACTCGGGGCAAGGGGATTGCTGCTGATGTGCCTGCCAGGACGGAGGCGCCAAAGACCATTGTTGAGGCTTCCAAGCAGGAAATGGAAGAAATCCTCAAGATAATAAAGAAAAGTGATTTCAACGTTGTAGAACAGCTGGGGCACACCCCCTCTAAAATCTCCATGTTGTCACTGCTGCTGTGTTCAGAGGCCCGTGCAAAGGCTCTGATTGCTTTCTTAAAGACTGCCCACGTACCCCAAGAGACGACTGCTGACCAGTTCACCGACTGTGTGGCCAACCTAACTGCTGGTAATGGCCTGGGTTTCTCTGATGCCGATCTGACGGCAAAGGGGAAAAACCATAATGATGCCCTGCATGTCTCCATTGAATGCAGGGGCACTACTCTTGCTCACGTGCTGGTTGACACAGGTTCTTCATTAAACGTGCTGCCCAGGAAGGCTCTGGATAGGCTGGATTGTGAGGGTCTAGAGCTCAAACCAAGTAGCATTGTTGTCCGGGCCTTTGACGGGTCCAAAAGAATGGTACATGGTGAGGTGGACATCCCAATCAGGGTTGGGTCACAGGTATTTGATTCAAAATTCTATGTGATGGACATCCATCCGTCCTATTCTTGTTTGCTGGGTCGCCCATGGATCCACAAGGCTGGAGCTGTGACCTCCACATTGCATCAGAAGCTCAAGTACCCTGTCAGGGGGAAGATCGTAACAGTGCAAGGGGAGGAGGAGTACATGGTCAGCCACCTCAACTCTTTCAGATACGTAGAAATGGATGGGGAGTTCATTGAAACCCCCTTTCAACATTTTGAGGAAGTACCACAAACCTTGGCAGCAGCAGAAGATGAAGAGGTTTCTCCTATGAAGATGGCCTCCTTAAAGGACGCCCGAGCTGTGATCGAAAAAGGGGAATGTGCAAACTGGGGCAAGCTCCCTGATCTTACTCCTAAGACTAACAAGTTTGGGCTGGGTTTCACCACAGAAGCTCAGAAAGCGGTGCGCAAGGCAAGAATTGGAAGACCTCCGGTGCTCATCACTCACTCTGAAGTGAATGCTATTGGAGAGGAAGATGAAGTGGAAGAGTCAGAGTTCGATAGCTGGATCTACCCGACGGCCGACGGTGGATTGACCAATTGGACTGCTAAAGATTTTACACCCATAACTTTTGTTCCTCAGTAATGAATTTCTTTGTTTTTTGATTTGTAATAAACAATAATTTGAGACTATTTGGCCCGGTGTCTTACCCGGGGCACCGTGGTTTTATTTATGAGGGCTTTTGTTTGTCACTATCATATATCATGAATAAAAGCATTGGACGTTTTTCACAATTCAAATTTTGCGCTCCTTTTCTTTTCTTTACATATTGCAAAACAGCTGTATTTACACACACACTCACTCATACAGGTTTCAATCCACTCTGGATCTCACTGGTAACGACCCTGCTACTGCCAGTTATGACTTCGAAAATCCGATCAACTTAGCCGAAGACGAAGGTGAAGATGATTGCGAAGTGCCTGGTGAACTTGCAAGGCTGTTACAACAGGAGGAGAGGGCAATTCAACCCCATGAAGAGCCAGTGGAAATAATAAATTTGGGTACTGAAGAAGACAAGAAAGAGGTGAAGATTGGTGCCAACCTAGAACTCAGCGTGAAGCAACGGTTGACTCAGATGCTGCATGACTATAAAGAAATCTTTGCCTGGTCCTACGAAGATATGCCCGGATTAGATACCGACATTGTGGTCCATCACTTGCCAACTAAAGAAGATTGCCCTCCGGTTAAGCAAAAAGTCCGCCGTATGCGTCCAGAGATGTCTGAGAAGATTAAAGCCGAGGTGATGAAGCAGTTTGATGCCGGGTTTCTTGCAGTGACTTCTTACCCTCAGTGGGTTGCTAATGTGGTGCCGGTACCTAAGAAGGACGGCAAGGTCAGAATGTGTGTCGATTACAGGGATCTGAACAGGGCCAGCCCCAAGGATGACTTCCCTCTACCTCACATTGATGTCCTTGTTGATAATACAGCTCAGCATAAAGTGTTCTCTTTTATGGATGGTTTTTCAGGCTACAATCAGATCAAGATGGCACCTGAAGACATGGAAAAGACTACATTTGTTACTCAGTGGGGCACCTTCTGCTACAAAGTCATGCCTTTTGGACTAAAGAATGCTGGGGCAACCTACCAACGTGCTATGGTTGCTTTATTTCATGACATGATCCATCATGAGATAGAAGTGTATGTTGACGACATGATCGCTAGGTCCCAGACTGAGGAAGAACACCTTGATCATCTGCAGAAACTGTTTGACCGTTTGAAACTGTACAAGCTGAGGTTAAACCCGAACAAGTGCACCTTCGGGGTAAGATCTGGAAAGTTGCTAGGATTCGTGGTAAGTGACAAGGGAATTCAAGTGGACCCTGCCAAGGTCAAAGCCATTCAAGAGATGCCAGTTCCTAAGACAGAGAAGGAAGTCAGAGGCTTTCTAGGACGTCTGAATTACATTGCTCGGTTCGTCTCACATCTGACTGCTACCTGTGAACCAATCTTCAAGCTGTTGAAGAAAGATCAGGTAGTACGCTGGAGTGATGAATGTCAGGCTGCTTTTGACAGAATCAAAGAATATCTCCAAGAACCACCCATCCTTATGCCACCAGTTGAAGGGAGACCTTTGATACTTTACCTGACAGTGCTTGACAATGCAATGGGGTGTGTGCTGGGGCAGCATGACGAGTCTGGCCGAAAAGAGCACGCCATTTATTACCTTAGTAAAAAGTTTACCGACTGTGAGACCCGATACTCACTGCTTGAGAAAACTTGCTGCGCTTTGGTATGGGCTGCTCGCCGGCTGAGACAGTATATGCTGACTCACACTACCTTGTTAATCTCAAAAATGGATCCTATAAAGTATATATTTGAAAAGCCTGCTCTGTCTGGGAGAATTGCAAGATGGCAGATGATCTTGACGGAATACGACATTCAGTACACGACCCAAAAAGCCATCAAGGGAAGTGTATTGGCAGACCACCTAGCACATCAAGCTGTGGATGACTACCAGTCAATGAACTTCGAGTTTCCAGATGAAAGCATTATGATAGTAACTGACTGTGAAATACCTGGACCGGATGAAGGACCTGAACCAGGATCCCGATGGTCTATGCACTTTGACGGAGCCTCCAATGCTTTGGGAAATGGTATCGGCGCCATAATTGTATCTCCACAAGGTACTCATACTCCACTCACCGCCCGGTTGTGTTTCAACTGTACCAACAACATGGCGGAGTATGAAGCGTGTATCATGGGTCTTCAAGCTGCGATCGACCTGAGGATCAAATTTCGGAGTGTCTTCGGAGATTCCGCTCTCGTGATCAATCAGATCAAAGGAGAGTGGGATACGAAACATCCAAACTTGATTCCTTACAGAGAATGTGTGTTGGCCTTGATCCCCCACTTCACAGAGATAACATTTGAGCACTTTCCAAGAGAAGAGAATCAGTTGGCGGACGCGTTAGCTACAATGTCTTCAATGTTCAAGGTTAAATGGGATAATGAAGCTCCCCGGATCATCATCTGGAAACTGGACGAACCGGCATACTGTTGTGATCTCGAAACTGAATTGGTAACTGAGAAGCCTTGGTACCACGAAGTGAAGAGATATCTGGAAGCTCAGGAATACCCGGAAGGTGCCTCTGTCAACGATAAGAAATTCCTGAGGAGATTTGCAGCCAAGTTCTTTCTTAGCAACGGCATCTTGTACAAGCGAAACCAGGATTCAACCCTACTGCGTTGTGTAGATAAGACTGAAGCAGAAAGAATCATGGAAGAGCTACATGAAGGGACCTTTGGTACACACTCCAGTGGACATACCATGGCAAAGAAGATCCTACGGGCAGGGTATTACTGGTCCACCATGGAAGCTGATTGCTACCAACATTCCAGGACATGCCATAAATGCCAGATCTACGCAGACAAGGTGCATGTTCCTCCGGTTCCCCTGAATGTTCTGACTGCGCCTTGGCCATTTGCAATGTGGGGTATAGACATGATCGGTGAGATTAAACCTACGGCATCTAATGGACATCGCTTCATCCTAGTGGCGATTGATTATTTCACGAAGTGGGTTGAGGCAGCATCCTATGCCACGGTAACCAAGACTGTTGTGGCACGGTTCATTCGGCATAATCTGATCTGTCGGTACGGTGTCCCTGAGCGGATTATTACAGATAACGGTACCAACCTGAACAATAAGATGATCGCTGAGCTCTGCGAACAGTTCAAGATACAGCACCACAATTCTTCTCCTTACCGACCGAAGATGAATGGGGCTGTAGAGGCAGCAAATAAAAATATCAAGAAGATCGTGCAGAAGATGACAGTAACGTATAAAGATTGGCACGAGATGTTACCGTTCGCTCTGCATGGGTATCGTACCTCAGCTAGGACGTCAACCGGGGCAACTCCTTTCTCTCTGGTTTATGGCATGGAGGCAGTCTTGCCAATCGAAGTGCAAATTCCCTCTCTCCGGATAATGAAGGATGCAAATCTGAACGAAGATGATTGGATCCAGACACGACTTGATCAGCTCAACCTTATTGACGAAAAGAGACTTGCTGCTATCTGTCATGGTCAGACGTATCAGAAATGAATGATCAGGGCATTTAACAAAAAGGTCAGACCACAGGAATATCGAGTCGGGGATCTGGTGATCAAGCGAATCATCCTTCCTCAGAGTGATCCGAGGGGAAAATGGACCCCTACGTACGAAGGGCCATTTGTGGTTAAGCATGTGTTCTCAGGAGGAGCAATGATATTAACCAACATGGATGGTGACGACCTTCCTCACCCTGCCAATGCAGACATAGTTAAAAAATACTACGCATGAAAAATGACCCGCTAGGCTGACATGCCTAGGAAAAAGTTAGGGCTTCCCGTCGAACCAAAAGGGTTCGGGCAAAATGAAGGGATGAAAATGAAAAATCTGTACACCCCGCAAGTCGAAAACCTGAAAAGGCGGCTTGGGCAAAAATGGGTATCCCGGTGGACTGAAAACCCGAAAGGGCAGTCCAGGAAAAAATTAGGGATAAAAGCGTAATACTATGTCTCATTGGATCACTTTGCATCCAGAATCCGGTATCTACATCAAATTCAGACGACATTGATCAGTCAGCTTCACCTTCAACCAAGGTCATCAAGTGATGAGACGCTCAGAGTTATAAAGGCGATAGCAGAGTTGAAACCCAGTAGATCATTCATATTTCACACAGCTGTTTATTTTCTTTTGTACAAAACTTGTATAAACTCTCTTGTTCGGCGACATTTCTCTTACTAGGATGTCAGCCTCTTGTATACAAAACGCCTATTCACAGGCTATTCAAAATCAATACAAATATACTTTTCAGTTAAACATGCCAACTGTTTTCTTTTTCTGTTTTTGTTTTGTAAAGAACGTCCAAGGTTCAATTTGTGATATATGCATTGACAATAATTTGCTAGCTCATAAATATTTGCATACGAAACAAATAATTAATTGCAGGTGGCACTAGAAACAGGGGCAATAAAGAGTTGTCTGAGCAGTCTAATTGTTCTATTCTCCAAGGTACCAAAGTAGGTTCAGCTAAAGAACCTAACCAGACATCTTAAATTCCCCAGCAGCATATATTCTTAACAAGCATCCCCGACAGTCTTGGTCTAAAGATTGTTCCCCGGCGGTACATCAACATTCAAAGGAATCACTTCCCCAGCACATCAAAACTTCCCCAGGAGAGTCCCATCCAAGTTCCCCAGGAAAGGTGGAATTCATCTCCCCGAGCAATAAGCTTATCCCCAGTATATTCTGGAAGCTCATCCCCTAGCAGAACACGAACGCGTCGTCCGGCTTTATTTAAAGAGTTATTTCCTCAACAGGATATAACTGGGTTATCCTCAGCCAAAAGCCAAGGAAAGGTCGTCGTCAACGTAGTTCCTTCCTATCCCCAGCGAAGTCCATCAATACTTCCAACATAACAACGGTATCCCCAACAGAGTTACTATCAACATTCAGCAAGGCATCACTCTTCCCACAGAGTATTGCTCCCCAGCATGATCACTAGAGTATCTTTTCTCCCCGCAGAATCTTCCATTCGCCAAGTTTATTCCGCAACTGAGTCATCTTCTCCTACCGGTATTCTTGCAGTTATCATCCCCAGCGGAAGCAAAATCTATTCTTCGACATCAGCCCAGGATACGACTTCCCAGCACCCGCCAAGGATTCACTTTCCTAGACAAAAACATACATAAAACATCACATACATCATTATAGCATGCATAACGCACTGCATCATACAAATCTCATTTATGTTGAGAACATCATTGCTTGATCCATATCATGCATTGCATATGACTGATTTTTACCTTTCAGGAAAGAGCCAGTTAAGTTCTCAAGCTACATTTCAAGACCTAGACCGGTTCAGTTAAATCGTCCTAAGATTTTCCTGATTGCTTATCCAGTCAAAGGCCTTCTCTGGTTCAGTTAAATCGTCCCAAGATTTTCCTGATTGCTTATCCAGTTGAAGACATTTCAAGACCTAGACCGGTTCAGTTAAATCGTCCCAAGATTTTCCTGATTGCTTATCCAGTCAAAGGCCTTCTCTGGTTCAGTTAAATCGTCCCAAGATTTTCCTGATTGCTTATCCAGTTGAAGACATTTCAAGACCTAGACCGGTTCAGTTAAATCGTCCCAAGATTTTCCTGATTGCTTATCCAGTCAAAGGCCTTCTCTGGTTCAGTTAAATCGTCCCAAGATTTTCCTGATTGCTTATCCAGTTGAAGACATTTCAAGACCTAGACCGGTTCAGTTAAATCATCCCAAGATTTTCCTGATTGCTTATCCAGTCAAAGGCCTTCTCTGGTTCAGTTAAATCGTCCCAAGATTTTCCTGATTGCTTATCCAGTTGAAGACATTTCAAGACCTAGACCAGTTTAGTTAAATCGTCCCAAGACTTTCCTGATGCTTATCCAGTCAAAGGCCTTCTCTGGTTCAGTTAAATCGTCCCAAGATTTTCCTGATGCTTATCCAGTTGAAGACATTTCAAGACCTAGACCGGTTCAGTAAATCGACTCTAAGATTTTCCTGAGTCTTACCCAGTCAAAGGCCTCTCTGGTTCAGTCAGATCAACCCTAAGATCTCCCTGATTCTTATTCCAGTAGAAGACACCCCAGATTTTTCTCAACGAGCGTTGTTGAAGTTAAAGTCGCCCAAGGCTCTCTTATCATTCATGCTAAGGAAGTAATCATCCCTGGTTCTTTCATCGCCATTTGAAGCTCCAGACTCAGCTCCTGTAACTAGTCAGGACACATCAATACCAAGCATCTAATAATCAGCTCCTGCAACGTGTCAGGTACTCATTTTTCGTTTTGCAGGTATGCAGGTTCTCGCCAAGGAATCTCTTGCGCAATCAAACATCCAGATGGCATCTATAAGCCCATTCCACCATCATTGCTAACATGTGAGTGCAAATTTCCGGGCACTCTAGTGTCCAATCATCTTTTACCCTCGGATTACGAAAGGCACGTCAGCCAATCTACATCCTTAGGTCTAAGAAGATTGAACAGGGGCAACTGTTATACCCCAAAATTTGCCCTCCCATATTCTTCAAGAAATTGCCAAGCCAAGTCACAAAATTCCCCAAGGGTTGTGCAGGTCAACTGTCTCCTACACAGTCAAAATTAGGGTTTTGAGTCTGATCAAGAAAATGAAGTTTTCAAAGGCCCAATCAAGTCTCATATGCTTACAAACATGGTCAAGCATCCTCATATCAAGTTTCAAGGCATTCAGCTCAAGATTGCACAGTCAAAACCCTAAATTGCACTACAGTCAACTGTAGGGGCAAAATGGTCATTTGGCAGTCAAAAGTTCAAATTTTTGGTCAATATATCATTTTGAAGCCACAAACATCATTTGATAAATGCTTGATCATGATTCTCAAAATTTGGCTCAGAAATCATCAAAGATGCAAAAGTTGCTATATTTGGACAGCTGAAAAAGTCAACTGAAATTGACCAGGGCATAACTTTCACATGGATTATCAGAAAAATTCCATCCAAAGCTCATTTTGAAGAGAAAGACATTTCCTACAACTCATCTTCATACTTCAAGTCCAAGAAATGCTCTCACAAAAAGTTATCAATTTCAACATTACAGGTCATTTTCAAAAGTCAACAAAAAGGGACTTTAAGTCAAAGACCATAACTTGAGATTGGTAAATCAAAATGACATGGGACCAAAGGCATTGGTTAAAGGACTCAAAGACCTTTCCAAAATGTCCAAGAACATGTGAAAAGCTTAAAAATTGAGCAAGTTATGCCTTGTAGAAGTTGGGAAAGTTTTGTGAAATGGCAAAAGTCAACTATCCTTGAAAATCCAATTTTTGACAAAAGGGCCCCATTTTTTCCACTTGGTCCATCCTTGTCATGCCACACACGTGTCCCATGGTTAATTTCAAGACCAAATATTGATTTTTTTATTTTATTTAATTTTTGATGATTTAATTCATTTTAATTCTTTGAAAATTCAAATAAAATTTAAAAACCAATGGAATAGTGTCATGTGAACTTGGACAATTCCTATGTATTATGAACCTACTCAAGAAATCAGGCTAGGGTTCATTTGCACACTAGGTCTAGGTTTTGGCTAAAAAAGAGGAAAAATGGTTAAGAGTAAAAACCCTAAGACTTGTTCATTCCTAAGCATGAATTAAGGCCAAAGAACAAGCCAATTCCATTCCATGATCAACACTAAGTCAAACCCTAAGCATTGGACATCATAAGCTGCGCCCAAACAATCATTGGCATTTTAAAATTTTGGCATAAAAAGACAATTCTGAAATCACTACAAAAGAGTTTTTCAAGCCTTGATTCATATACCAATAGCTTCCTGAGGTACTCCTGAACAAATCCCAACCCCTAACTTCAATCAAAACACGCAGAAGCAATAGCTACAACTCAAGCTGTACATAAAATTTTTTGAAATCGTATTCTTAATTCTAAGCATCTTCATTGCATTTCAATTGGATATTCTTGTTCCATGTGATGTTTCCAAGCTATTCATGATGTTTAATTTCATTTTTGTTGATCATATGAGATTCTACCATTTTCGAATGTTAGGGTTACAGGTTCTTTAATTTAGGGCTTTCAAAAATAGGCAAAATCAAAGCTCAAGACCATTGTCATTAAAACCAGCATGTTCCAACGAGCAAGAAACAACCATCGCGAACAATTTATGTAGCCTATATGGCTATTCGCTATTTTTCCATAGCATGTTTAAAACAACGCTTCAAAACCGTTGCTGTTGTGTTTTTTGTTTCAGGGCACGCGAGGAAGAAGAAGTCGTGTCAGCTGGTGATTGATCAGTTCAAATCTCGCGCGCAGTTCAAATAGCACTAGCCTTTTGCTTTTATAATGTTTGTTGATTAATATATATTAAATGAATTCAAAGTGGCTCAGTGGCCAGGGACACGCGCATGTAACCTCAATGACCTGGGTTCAAGTCCCAGGTCTGGCAAAATTCATATTATTTTTCAAAACAAAATTCCATGCTTTGCTAATGTCCAGGTGCACCATAGGCCATCATGATCCAAACGCATACGTGTCCCAGATGATCATCCAAGGGCTCAGAATCAAGGTATACCATGGATGCAAGTCAACAGGCGTGCACGTGGCTTAGGGAAGTCAACCAATTCAAGCAAATGGGCCAGGCTTTTCAAATCAATACCTCCACAATGGGACAGAACACCCCCATGGTTCTATCTTTTTTTCTTTTTTCTAATTTTCTTTATATTCTATTATTTTTAAATTTACTTGTGTATTTTATTTTCTGATTTAATTAATTCTTACAAAAATATAAAAACATTAAAAATACAGAAAGGACAAAAAAAATATAATTAACTTTGATTACTTTTATAAATAAATTAAAATGTAAATCATTTAGTTTAATTAAGTTTTAATTTTAATTCTTTTTCATAATAAAAATCCAAAAATGTAGAATTAGGTTAATTATTAATTTTTTATATCTTTTTTTAATTGTTCCTTTTTTCTCACAATATTATTATTTATTATTTTTATTTTTATGATTAAAAATTGTACATAAATTAATTTAGAGTTAAATTAGGTTAAAAGTCAATATTTTCCTAAATAAACTTAAAAAGCATTAGAACTAGGGTTTAACATTTTAATTTTAATTAATTTTTCTTTTTTTTCTTTTAAATCTAAAAAACACAAAAATACCATTTTTCATTTAATTTTAATTTTAGATAACTTAATTATTTTCTTTTTCGCGCGTTTCATTTATTTCTTTTGTGAATGTAATGTACTTGTACCAAAGCCATGTAATAGCTATTAGACATTTCTTTCCTGCAATTTATTTTAAAATGGGTCTGGATTAATTTGGCGTTGTAGACCCTCGCCTTTGTAATAGCGTAGGACTTTTATCTTTTCCGCACTTTAAATTCCCGCACTTTTAACTGTTAAACAATAACATGAAAGAATGAATGCCCAAAAATAAAATCGAATCGTTAGATCACCAATGCATGACAAGACAAACAATAAACTGAAAATGACACACAATTCACACACCACCCCTAGGGTACGCCTCACTGTTGCCTTTCGAAAGGTGGTCGTCGAGTATAGGACGTTTTAGTAAGTCCTTATGTCCATGACATGATCCAGTTGCCTCAAAACGGTTGCCTCGGAAAATAAAGGATCAATGGCATAAGGGTAGCTTCTAAGGTGTCCTATTGTTGCTCTGGTGACCACACTGTCCCTAAACTCGAATTGACCCGAACACCTCCAACGGTGGTGCTACCTACCTCTCAATGGTGGGATAGCACTACTTTAAAGGACATTTACACAGACGAATTCCTTAGGATAGGTAGGTTCTCAAGGATACTTGCTCTAATTTCAAACAAATCAAAATACTTTTTCACCCACACACTTTCAAAAAAAACTTTCAAACAAACTTTTCAAACACTCTGACGTACGAGTCGAACTGAAATTTTTCAAAGAAACTTTTTGAAACCCACATTGAAAAGCAAGCAAATATTTTGAAAACACATTGAGCAAGTATCTAAGAGCCCATGGATAACCATGGATAGAAAGGGTGCTAACACCTTCCCTTTCTATAACCTACCTCCCGAACCGAGAGCAATCTCTTTAAAGGAATTTTTCTGTGCTTTTGTCCTTTCCAATTGGAGAAAATAAAAGACGGTGGCGACTCTTGCTTCCGCGACATTTCGCGAACCAGCTTTAAAACAGTCAGTTCCAGATCCACCGATCACAGACACCCTCAATATCCAGGCCCATCTCACTCCTTTCTTTTTATTTTGTTTATTTTATTTAATTGTTTTATTTTATTTAATTCAATTACTAACCAAAATTAATTTTTCCTTTTTATCAAAAATCACAAAAATATTTTTATCCAATTAAATTTCAGAGTTTTATTTTTTTTCATTAAATAAAAAATCAATTGATTAATTAGGTTTAATGTTAGATAACTTTAACTAATTTTGTAAATATTTAAAATTAATTAGAAATCAATAGGCTTTTAACATTAATTTAATTATTTTATTTTCTTTCCTAAAATAACAAAAACTCCAAAAATATGTCATTTAATATTTTTCATTAAATAATTTATTTAATAATTAATTTAGAATTTAATTTTAGGATTTAATTTCTTTTCTTTAAAAATAATAAAATGAAAACAACAAAAAACATTTTCTTTCCTTAATTAGGATAGGAGGGTCAAAACCCTAGTTTCGCTTTCGATTCAATTTCTCGCGCACTTTATTTATTTATTCGAATTATTGTATCTGCTCCCGAATTGTAATAATTTTAATTAGGACATTTACTTTTTCTGCTTTTTATTTTCAAAGGGTTATTTTTGGCGATGTAAATACCCGACGCCTTGTAATAATTTAGTTTAAATTCCGCACCTTTAATTCTGCAAATTATTCAACTGCTAGATGTTTGATAATAGGGCTTGCATGACAAGAATTAATGCTTAATCTTAAAATGGTTAGATCACCCTTAACATGTGCAAAGATAAAAATAACTGAAATCAACACACTCGCACATGCGCACTCTTAGGGTACACCCCACTTGGTTGCCTTTGTAAACGGTCATTGAGTATAGGTTGTTTTAGAGGTTGTCCTCTTGTCTAAAAGATAATAGTTTCCTCGAAATGGTTGCCTCGGATATCATTGCCTCAAATAAATGATCTAAGACATTAGGGTTACCGCTAAGGCGTCCTAACATTGCTTTAGTAACCGTATGTCCCTCTTTCGAATTGACCCTCAAACTCCAAAGATGGTGCTACCTACTCACTAATAGTGGGATAACATTGTCTAAAGGAAATAAACATAGAACGATTCCTTTTTCGAGTAGGTAGATTAATTCTTAGATACTTGCTCATCCAAAATAAAACTTTTTTCACACTTACACTTTTACAAAGAAAGTTTTCAAAAACACTTCAGTACACTCTTGAAGACAGAAGCAAGAGTTAAATCAAAGTTAAAACAAAAACTTTTCAAAGCACACAAACACACAAAGAATCAATTTTGAAAATGATGAGCAAGTACCTAAGAGCCCATAGATAACTACGGATAGAAAGGGTGCTAATACCTTCCCTTTCTAAAATCTACCCCCGTACTCAGAAACATCTCGAAAAAGGAATTTTTCTGTGCTTTTTCCTTTCCTTGTTGGGTAAAATAAAAGTCGGTGGCGACTCTTGCTTACCACGACATTTTGCGAAAACAAACGCAAAACGCAAACCAGCATTCCAAAAACAGTCAGTTCTTCCCACCGTATCACATATATCTTTGAAGAGTTAAACTAATATATGGTCGGGTCTAGGTTTCATAGTATCTTGAGAAATGTATTAATATCTGGTTGGGCCCAAGCTTCATCGTAACTTGAAAATTATACTAATATTTGGTCGGGTCCAGGCTTCATAGTACCTTTTAGAGATAGTAAAGGTTTTGTTGATGACTTCATTGGGGATTAGGGGTTGTGGCCCTATGATTTGGAATATTTTGAAAGGTAAATTCAAGCTGAAGAGGATAAACTCAGCTGGGGAAGACAGGCTCAGTTGGAGAGGATAGACTCTGTTTGGGGATAACAACCTCAGTTGGGGAAGATATACTCAGCTTGGGGAGGATATACTCAGTTGGGGGAAATAGACTATACCGGGGAAATTTGAACTCGGTTTGGGAGTTATGCTCCTCGTTGTTTATTGGGGAAATAAACCATGTGGGGGAAATAAACCCCGTTGGTGAATACTTTGATGAACTGCTGACGAGGTGAGTTCTTTGAGAAAGAGATCCATAAGGCTTTTCTTGTAGGATCAGCCGAGCTGGGGAGATAGCTGCCAAGAGATTGAGACTTTGGCTGGAGATCAACCTATGCAAAGAGACTTTGTGGGTAACTTTGTTGAGGGTTGGTTTATTGTAACCGTCTTGTGGGGATAATTCTAATGAAATAACTTTGTGGGGATATTCCATTTACATTAAAGAGATGCTTACTGCTGCTTAGCAGGACACATGTGACAAATAGTTTTAATTATGTTCATATGCATATGTTCGTTCAATTTTAGTCATTGGACAAGTTTGCATTCAAAACAAAGACAGGAAGTTTGCACTTCAAAATATATTTGTATTGATATTTTTCCTGTGAATAGGCGTTTTTGTACAAAGAGACGGAGATCCTAGTATGAGGAAATTGTCGAAAGGAAAACAAAGATTGAAAACAAAAACAAATAGTCATACGGAAATGATCTCATTGCATTCCAACTCTGCTATTGCTCCAATGTCTTTGAATGCTCCTTGCGGTTGACAAAAGTTGATTGGAATGATCTTGGACCATTTGAACTCAGACCTTGATGATAAAGTTGATTGTGGTGATTCCAACGGAACATAGTCATACGCTTTCAATCCTTAACTTTTTCCTAGACCGCCCTTTCGGGTTTTCAGCCCACCAGGATACCCATTTTTGCCCAAGTCGCCCTTTCGGGTTTTCAACTTGCCCCGGGTGTACAATCTTTTGCATATATCCCTAATTTTTGCCCGAACCTTTTGGTTTGCCGGGATGCCCTTATTTTTCCTAGGTGTGTCAACCTAGCGGATCCTTTATGCATAGTAATTTTTAACTATGCACGCGTTTATAAGATGCGGGAAGTCTTCACCATCCATGGTAGTCAGCATCATGGAACCGCCAGAGAACACTCTCTTGATAACAAATGGCCCTTCATAGGTGGGACTCCATTTTCCCCTGGGGTCGCCTTGTGGAAGAATGATGTGCTTTATCACTAAGTCACCATCTTGATATACTCGAGGCTTGATCTTTTTGTTGAAAGCCTTGATCATACGTTTTTGGTACGTCTGACAATGACAAATAGCAACCAGTCGTTTTTCCTCGATCAAGTTCAACTGATCCAATCTTGTCTGGATCCACTCGTCTCTCCTAAGGCTGCCTCATTCATAATCCTTAGTGAGGGAATCTGAACTTCCACTGGCAGAACAACTTCCATGTCGCAGACCAAGGAAAAGAGAGTTTCCCCAGTTGACGTTCTAGTTGAAGTACGATAGCCATGTAGAGAAAACGGTAACATCTCATGCCAGTCCTTATAGGTTACTACCATCTTCTGCACAATCTTCTTAATGTTTTTGTTGGCTGCTTCGTCCGTGCCATTCATTTTAGGTCTATATGGAGAAGAATCGTGATGCTTGATTTTGAATTGAGTGCAAAGTTCAGTAATTATAGCATTGTTGAGGTTAGTCCCATTGTCGTTGATGATCCTTTTGGGGATACCATATCGGCAGATAAGGTTGTGCTTGATGAATATGGCTACCACATTCTTTGTGACTGAGGCGAATGAAGCAGCTTTGACCCACTTAGTGAAATAGTCGATAGCGACAAGAATGAAGCGATGTCTGTTGGAAGCGGTGGGCTTGATCTCCCCAATCATATTAATGCCCCACATTGTAGACGGCCACAGAGAGGTCATGACGTTCAGAGGGATAGGAGGCACATGGACTTTGTCAGCATAGATTTGGCATTTGTGACAAGTCCTAGAGTGTTGATGACAATTAGTCTCCATTGGTGACCAATAATAGCCAACTCTCAGGATTTTCTTAGCCATCGTATGTTCGCTTGAGTGAGTACCAAAGAGACCATCGTGCATGTCTTCCATAATTTCCTCTACCTCCTTCTTGTCCACACATCAGAGCAGAGTAGAGTCATGGTTGCGTTTGTACAATATTTTGTTACTTATGAAGAATTTGGCTGAAAGTTTTCGTAAGAACTTTCTGTCATTGATGGATGCTCCCTTGGGATATTCTTGTGCTTCAAGATATCTCATCACCTCGTGGTACCATGGCTTTTCTGCATCAGTGTCAAGCTCAAAGCAGTGTGCAGGTTCGTCGAATCTTTTAATTGTAATCATAGGGGCTTCGTTGTCCCATCTGACCTTGAACATTGAAGACATGGTTGCCAACGCGTCATCCAAATGATTTTCTTCCCTAGGGAAGTACTCAAAGGTGATCTTTTCGAATTGGGGAATCAGGGATAGCACAAGTTCCTTGTAAGGGATGAGATTAGGGTGCTTAGTGTTCCAATCTCCTTTCACTTGGCTGATCACTAGAGCGGAATCCCCAAACACATTCAAATGCTTGATCCTCAAGTCAATGGCAGCTTTCAGACCCAAAATACACGCTTTGTACTCGTCCATGTTGTTCATGCAACCGAAGCAAAGTCTGGTAGTGAAAGGAGTGTGGAAGCCTACAAGGGAGATGATCACAACACCAATTATGTTACCCAAGGCGTTGGAAGCCCCATCGAAGACCATAGTCCATCGGGATCCTTGTTCAGGTGTGCCATATGGTCTAGGTTTCGCACAGTCAGTTACTAACATGATGTTCTCATCCGCGAAGTCGAAGTTCATAGACTGATAATCATCAATAGCTTGATGGGCCAAATGATCTGCTAGTATGTTTCCTTTGATGGCCTTTTGCGTAGTGTATTTAATGTCGTACTCAGTCGGGATCATTTGCCTTCTTGCTATCCGTCCGGAAAGGGCTGGTTTCTCGAAGATGTACTTGATTGGGTCCATGTTAGAAAACAATAGAGTGGTATGAGTCAACATATATTGTCTTAGCCGGCGAGCAGCCAATGCCAGAGTGCAGCAAGTTTTCTCAAGCAGTGAATATCTGGTTTTACAGTCGGTAAAATTTTTGCTCCGGTAATAAATAGCATGCTCTTTTCATCCAGACTCGTCATGTTGGCCCAAAACACACCCCATAGAGTTCTCTAGTACTGTCAAGTACATGATCAAGGGTCTTCCTTCAACTGGAGGCATGAGAATAGGAGGTTCTTGCAGATATTCTTTGATTTTGTCGAAGGCAGCTTGACATTCATCATTCCATCTGACTACTTGATCTTTCTTCAAGAGTTTGAAGATTGGCTCACAAGTAGTAGTCAAGTGAGATATGAAGCAAGAGATGTAATTGAGACGACCCAAGAATCCTATAACTTCCTTTTCAGAGTGAGAGACTGGCATTTCTTGGATGGCCTTTACCTTGGTAGGATCAACTCCAATGCCTTTATTGCTGACAACAAAACCTAGAAGCTTTCCAGATCGTACTCCAAATGTGCACTTGTTAGGGTTCAACCTCAACTAGTACTTTTTCAGCCTCACGAATATCTTGTACAGGTGATTGAGATGTTCCTCTTCAGTTTGTGATCTGGAAATCATATCATCCACATATACCTCTATTTCATGATGAATCATGTCATGAAACAAAGCTATCATAGCCATTTGATATGTTGCCCCGGCATTCTTCATTCCGAACGGCATGACCTTGTAGCAAAAGGTGCCTCATTGTGTAATGAAAGTAGTCTTCTCCATGTCTTCGGGAGCCATCCTAATTTGATTATAGCCTGAGAAGACATCCATGAAAGAGAAGACTTTATGTTGAGCAGTATTATCGACCAAGACATCAATGTGAGGTAGAGGGAAGTTATCCTTGGGGCTTGCCCTATTCAGATCCTTATAATCTACGCACATACGAACTTTTTCGTCTTTCTTTGGTATTGGAACCACATTTGCAACCCATTCGGGATAAGATGTCACAGCTAAGAACCCTGCATCAATTTGTTTCATCACTTCAGCTTTTATCTTCTCAGACATGTCAGGCCTCATGCGACGAACTTTTTGTTTGACAGGAGGGAAATCTTATTTCGTCGGCAGACGATGAACTATGATGTCGGTATCCAACCCTGGCATATCTTCATACGACCAAGAAAACACTTCCACATAATCATGCAACATCTGAACCAACATGCTCTTGACACTGATTTCTAGGTTAACACCGATCTTGACTTCTCTCTTGTCTTTCTCGGTACCCAGATTGACGACTTCAACTGACTCTTCGTGCGCCCGAATAGCTTTTTCCTCTTGTAATAGAAGTCTGGCTAGTTCTCCCAGTATATCACAATTTTCATCACCTTCGTCTCCGGCTTAGTTAATTGGACATTTGAAGTCATAGTCGGCAATAGTCAAGTCATTGGAAATAAGATCCATAGTGGATGAGGACCTGCAAGAGTGTGTGTGTGTGTGTGCATGCATGTAAGATACATGGCTATTTTGAAAAATGTATTTGAAAGAAAGATAATGAACACAAATATTTGAATGCAACAGTCCAATGATTTGTATTGAATGATCATATGAATACATAAACATAAATAAAACCCTTGACAAATGGACCAAAGTGCCCCGGGCCAGGCACATGGCATAAAAGTCATTGTTAAATATTACAGACAAAATGTTCTTGAATTGAAAGGAAAGCAATAAACAAGTAGATTACTCCTCAAGGAAGGAGATTGGCACGAAGTCCTTTGCATGCCAATTCTTCAGCTCTGTTGTGGTAGGAAACACCCAATCTTCAAATGCAGCTTCTTCATCAGAATCACCCACAGCATTGACTTCATGGCTTCTAATGTGGAGAGGTGGCTTTCCTGCACGAGCACGCCTCACTTCCTTATGAGCCTTGACGGTGAATCCCAAACCAAACTTGTCCGCTTTGAATGGGATATCGAGAAGTTTCCCCCAAGTATCACAACTTCCTCCTTCAATTGCCGCACGAGCATCTTTGACTGAAACCATCTTTGGCACGGCCTTAAAAACTTTAGACTCATCAGAGGAACATTTGGTAACAGCAACCGTTGGTGGCACAACTTCAAAGGCTTGACACGGGGTCTCAATGAATTCTCCATGCATCTCTATGTACTTGAACGAGTTAAGGTGGCTCACCATAAACTCTTCCTTACCACAGACGGTGACAATTCTTCCCTTGACTGGATACTTAAGCTTTTGATGGAGAGTTGAGGTTACTGCCCCAGCTTTATGGATCCAAGGGCGACCCAAAAGACAAGAATAGACAAGACAAATACCCATGATGTAGAAGGTGGATTTGAATACATGTGAGCCCACCTTGATTGGAAGATCTACTTCTCCATGAACTGCCCTCTTTGATCTATCAAAGGCCCTCACGATGATATCACTTGGCTTCAAGACTAAACCTTCACAGTCTAGACGGTCTAACGCCCCCTTGGGTAGCACATTTAGAGAAGAACCATTGTCGACTAGAACATGTGCTAGGGTGGTCCCCTTGCACTCGACAGAAACATGTAGAGCTTTATTGTGGTTCTTCCCAAGTGGTGTTAGGCCAGCATCTGAAAATCCCAAGCCATTATCAGCCGTCTGGTTAGCCACGCAATTCTCAAACTGGTCTATTATGGTCTCATGGGGGACACGAGCCTTTTTCAGGAATTTGATTAATGTCCGAGCATGGGCATCGGAGCAGAGCAACAACAATAACATAGAAATATTATAATGGGTTTTCCCTAACTATTCCACAATCTTGAAGTCACTCCTTTTTATTATCTTCAAGATCTCGTCCATATCACGAGCCGAAAGTTCTCCATCAACAACATCCTTTGCGGGTACTTTTGTCACGACAGGCTCAACAACCTTCTCTTTCCCTCTTGTATATGTACTTTCCTTAGCAGCAGTAATGTGGACAGGCGCCTTTGTAACAACTGGTGGTGAGATATTAGGTGAAAAGATTCTCCCAGTTCGAGTTACCTTCCTTGAGCCAGTTATGTTGCAAACATCATCAGCTTTGTCTTATTCGATCCAAGCATCTTGTTTTATCCCATGATAAAACACCTCAGCGCCATAGTTCCATGGAACTGCCTTGTTTGAAGAGTAGGGAATTGGTCCGGGATTGGTAATTTTTAAGGGAGTAATAGTTGGTTCTTTTGAAATCCTGATAGGACCTTTGTAGGAGATCCTAAGAGGTTTGTTTGAGAGGGTTATTATGGAGAGATCTTCACATTTATTAGTCAAACTTTTAGCAAGCGGGGTCTTCTCAAATAGGATCTCGTGGCTGTCCAACAGGCGTTGAATTCCTTCCTTCAGCCCTTCGCATCCATTGAGTTGTTTAGTACAGGAAACACAGTCTTTTACACAGCCAGGGAAGATCCTAACTTTCAACATGTTCTTTTTGATGATATTCAGTGGAGTAGTCAAGTCTTCAACAGAGGCAACCAAAATTGTATCTTCAACAACATTAACACCCTTGTCATGCTTCGGCATAAGCGCGGTAATTATATTCGGAGTTGGAGGAGGATCAAACTCAATAGTCTTGTTATCGATCAAATCTTGGATTTTGTTCTTCAAGGCCCATCATTGGTCAGTCTCATGTCCGGGGCTACTTGAGTGGTAAGCACATTTGGCGTTTGGATTATACTTTGATGAAGAGGTATTAGGGTTGGCATGAGGATCGCGCAATGTCAGCAAACTAGCCTTGAGAAAGTGTTGTAAGGCTTGAGATAATGACATGCCTAACCTCGTAAATTGTCTTCTTGGAGTTTCAAACGGTTGATGATTAGAAGATGGTCTTTGAGTAGGAGTTGGATTGGAGAATCGGACAACATTAACAGATGGATGGTCATTCTTCTTGGCACGGGCCCTTGCCCCGTACACATCATTAATTTTTTTCTTTGCAGGAAAAGGTTTCTTTATAGAATTGGAAGTGGAGGCAGACGCCATGGATATCTTTCCGCTTTTGATGCCGCTTTCAACTCTTTCACCGGTTAAGATTAGCTCGGTGAAACCAAAAGAAGAGAAGCCAACCAATAGATTAAAGAATGGGCCAGATAAAGTGCCCATAAACATGTCAATGTGCTCCCTATCAGTCAAAGGTGGTTGAACCCTACTGGAGATGTCTCTCCACTTTTGTGCATATTCTTTAAATCCTTCATTATTTCCCATTTTCATATCTTGCAATTGAATCCTTGTTGGCGCCAATTCAGCATTATACTGGTACTGATGGTAGAATGCGGTAGCTAAGTCTTCCCAGGTATTGGTGCGAGAACCATCCAACTGGTAAACCACTCTAGTTGCGTTCCGGCTAAGCTCTCTTGGAAAAAGTGAACCCAAAGCTTCTTATCAGTGGTGTGCGTCTGTATCTCGCGCACATAAGATTCCAGGTGAAGTTTTGGACAGTAAACTTCATCGTACTTTGAAAAGACTGGTATTTTGAATTTGTGGGGAATAACAACCCCAGAGATCAAACCTAAATCATCAAAATCTAAATCGGGGACGACTTGGATCTCGACTGCCTTCAATCTGTCTTCTAACTGCTTATACTTGATATCAGTGGGTGGATACTGCTCGTCAAAATAATCATCATCAGACGCTTGATCGTTAATACAGTCATCCTGGGTACTTCTAACCTCACCAATCTTATTCTCGTCTTCTTCAGATGAGTCTTCCACTACCGGGATCTGACGAATCGACTCTTTGAACCATCTGCCCATGTTGACCAAGGCTCTCTTCTTGGGTTTCTTCTTAACTGCAAGCAATGCCATCATGTCTTGCTGTCCCTTGGCTAGGGCCAGTAGAGTCTCTTGGAATTGAGAGTTTTGTGTCTGAAGATCCTTCACAGTTTTCTCTAGATCCATCTTGCTGAAATAAATAGCAGAAAGATAAGGAAACCTGTTGTGTGAAAACCTTTCATGTTATGATGCATGGAATGTATATGTAAATGATTTCAAGGATTTATGAAATTTAAATTTGTATAGGCAAAGCATGAACGAACGTCAATTTTCATTAATTAGTTTGAAAAGATTACAACATGCCTCTTGGGCTTACAAAATAACTTTCTAAGATAAAAAGACTGAATGCATCCTCTTCGGTGCGAGATAGGAATTCACACTTTGCTCTTCTTGTAGCTGCTTTGTAAGCTCTAAGACCCTCTTCTCACTAGCATAGAATTGAGCTTTGAAAGTATCTCGTTCTTCCTTTAACTGAATCCAACCCTTTTGCAAGTCTTCAAGAGAGGTAGGCATGTCGGGATGGAGGATAGTGTATGGTACATCTCCTTCAACCGCATGTCCCATGATAATTGGTAAGATGGAAGGATAAGGCATCACAAGTTTCTGAGCACGAGCTCATACCCTAAGGTAAGGCTCAAGGGGAATGGAATTCTTGTGTCCCAACATCTTACTGTCCATTTTGTTTACCATCCTTCAAGCTCGTATAAACCTCTGGCGGTAACCTTGATCGTCGCTCTCATAGTCGAATACCACTCCTTGGATGAGCATATCATGTGGACCATCCCTTCGGGCATTAACCAAACTGGCGTAAGGCTAAGCAAGGGTTATAAGTGATACCTCCCCTAATTCCAAGCAAAGGGACATTAGGGAATTCCTCACAACGGTCGATGATAGTAACGTTCTCCAAGGATCGAGAACTCCAATGGATATCTGAATGTATGAGCGTCATCAACCTATGGGACCACCTCAAACCTTGCTCGCTTTTCAACACAGACCAGGGAAGATGTGAAATAAACCATCTGGCCAAAAGAGGAATGCAACACATGAGGGATCCTCTCTTCCTCATAGTGCGAGTGTGGAGAGAATGTAGGATATCTCCCAAAAAAGTAGGCACCAGATTGCGAGACATGAAGATTTTAACAGCATTGACATTTATGAGTTGATCAGAGTTTGTGAACAAAACCATCCCATAGATGAGAAGGGCCAAGATTTCTTCAAAAGCTCGTAAGTCTAAAGAGTTCCAACAATCTTGAGCTTTCTCAAACAAGAACTTGGCTAAGAAACCTTTGACACCACTCCTTGTTTCCCAATTAGTCGTGATATCAGATTTTTGCAAGTGTAATGCTGGGGCAATCTCTTCGGGTTTTGGATCTCTTTCCGTACCATTGAAAGGTAGTTGATTGAGAATAGGAATCCTCAAAAGTTGAGAGAATTCCTCTATAGTAGGCACAAGTTGATAGTCGGGAAAAGTTAGGCAATTGTGTAGAGGATCAAAGAACTGGAAAAGCACCTTCATCATATCTTCATTTGTGCTTGAGATAACCAAGTTTAGGAGGAAACCATGTCTTCCGGTGAATGAATAATTCTCAAGGACCCTTGATTCTAACTCTTTGAGTTGAGAATGGATTCTTACGAGATTGACTTGAATGGCTTTCCTGCGAATAGAAGTGATGTCCTACAAAACAAAACAAAGATAAATCCCAAAAATCCTTGAAATGGTTAGTGAGAATGAGTATGATGTTATGATGTTTATGATGTTATGTACAAGTAAACATATACACACCAGACAAACAAGTCCTTAGGTTTAGGCTTTCATGGAGTCTTATACGTAAGTACCCTCTTGAAGTTTAGTTGGCTTAAACCTGTCCTAGAAACAGTAACCGAGTTCTAAGGGACCTCAATATCACTGATCTTTCTTGTCGGGCATGGTTTCAGCGTGAGCCTCTATAATGGCGACCGAGATATCCCGAAAAGTCTGATCTTAATGAGTGTAGTATCAAGTATCAACCAACTTCAGACTGCACCAAATCTGGTTATCTCACTACTTCCTAATGGCCAAAGTTGGTCAAGTAAAGGTTCTAAAGTCAGTGCTTCATGACACCACTAAGCGGCCTCGTATTTTCCTTGACTATTCAAGGGCTACTGGTACCCACAAATGTGTCACACTAACATAGCTATTATTTAGACCATGTTGGTATACCCCACACATTATCCATAACATATTGTTACTTACCTATGAGGTATCCCAAATCCGGGTAGAGGATTTAACAAGCCCAAACAAGGAACCAAAAGGTAAAGCAAACAAATCAAACAATGAAAGCAAGTAAAGGTGATCTAGCCCTAATGTAACCCCACTTTTAAGTTTTTCCCCAGCAGAGTCGCCAGTTCTATGATATGATGGGAGACCTAACTTGGGTGTTTTGCATTTTATCGCAAATGTTGAGGTTAGCAAGAGTCAACACCGACTTTTCTTTTATCCAAAAGGAAAGGCTGAAAAGAACAGGAAAGACCTTTGAGATTATTTCTTTAATTCGGGGGGTAGATTATGAAAAGGGAAGGTATTAACACCCTTTTCATCCATAGTTATCTATGGGCTCTTAGTTACTTTCTAGATCACTTGCTTTTTGTTTGAAAATATACTTTGTGTGGTTTTTGAAAGTATTTTGAAAAGGCGACATCGTTTAGGCAACTTTGTAATAGTTCTCGTTCGTAAAAATGTATACAAAGTGTTTGGCTTTTGAAAATATTTCATGTTTGGAAAAGGTTTTGAAAAGTGTTTTGAAATTGTTGGTGTTTGTTTTGAAAATTAGCAAGGATGTTTGATTTTAAAATGAGCAAGCAACTAGGAACAATCTACCTACTCAAAAGTCTTTGTTCATTTCTTCCTTTCGTTTGATATTACTATCTTAGCATTGATTGGTAAGAAGCCTTATCTTTGGATGTAAAGGGGCGGACGTGGGTTATCGTATAGCCATGATAGCAATGTTGTGAGATATATTAGCATTTCTCTTTGAGGGACTAAGATCATTTTTGAAAGGCAACATTGATAGCATCATTGAGGGACTATGATCTTGTATTTTTGATTGCTTTCTGCTAAGATATCCCACATGTATAACATGGCCATTTTTGTAAGGCAACAAAGTGGAATTACCCTAAGGGTGTAAGTGTGCAAGTGTATTGGATTTACATGCATTGTTTTGTATAGAGTTAGGGTTTGCTAATTGTTGATTTTATCTTTCCATACAAACCCTAATTACTAGCATCGATAAATTGCGGAAAGTAAAATTACTAAGCTATTACATCATTAGGGGAGGGGGTATACAAATTTACAAATGGGGATTTGCAAGAAAATTAAACCTAATTATCTATTACAATCATATTGAATATATGTACAAGAATTGAATAAATAAAGTACAAATGGAAAAAGAAATGATTTTTGTTTTGTTTTTTTATGAAAGGATTTTAATCGAATTAAGAAAATGATTAGTTAAAAATTAAATAAAATTAACTTAAGCTAATTAAGAAAAGAAATTAAATATGAAACATTTTTTAGGTTTTTTATGAAAGGTTTTAACTTAATGAAAATAAAATGAAGAATTAATTAATTAAAAGAAACCTAAATTCTATGTTATTTAAAAAGAAAATAAAATAATATAATAATTAAACCTAAGTCTAAATATTTATTAATTAAGAAAAAGAAATTTATTTATTAAAAGAAAAATGTTTTTTGTTCTTTTTATCTTTGTAAATAAAATAAATAAGTGTAAATAATAAATAAAAAGTATTTTTATATTTTTCATTAATAAAAATAAAATAAAAAAAATAATAATAGTAATAAAAATATAATAAAGAAAAAAAGAAATAAAATAAAATAAGAAAAAGAAAATAATAAAAGAAATTGGGCCAGGGGTGCAAAAGTAAGGCAGGGGGTTAAGAGCTAGCAAAAACAATAAAGCTCAAAGGGGGAATGACCAGCGCGCTACTGTGTGACAAAAAGGAGAGAAAATGTGAGAAATAAGGAAAAAAGGTAACACTGGGTGTTGAACCCCTGACCTCATACATACAAGCGCGCTACTTTTACCACTGGGGTGGTTGTACATCCGTTAACTTAATTGAAATAATAAATACATAATACAAAACAAGTTCCAGAAATGAACTTCATCTTCAACCTTCAGCCATGGATCCTGTAACTTCAACATTTCTCAACAAAAATGAAATATGCAAACATGAAAGTTGCTCCATTTTTCCATACGAATCCAACCATGTAAATATCATAACCTATAAATCAAAGATGAATGTGAATTTTTAAAAGTACCAAATTCTGACCTAATTATTTTTCAGAGATTCAATCCTAAAATTCTCACTACTCAAGCAATATAAATGAAATCTATGGACATGTATAGTTTCAGGGTAATGATGTCTACATTTTATCTTCAAAAATGCAAGCCTAACAATGCCTAAATGAGAAGATAAAAGTTCAAAAAATATACCTCAAAACTGGAAATCGTGAAATGAGTTTGAGCTTGATTCAAGGTGCTGCAATGATCAGGTTAGCTTCCTTGAGTCTCTAGGAAGCTAATGTAATGCTTAGGTTGAGTTGAGAGTGGTTGAAGCGGCCTGAAGAAGTCAAGTTGCATACTTTGTTTTTTGAGCTTGGACAATGGTGAAAATGGTGTTACAGTTCTGGAATAAGGATGTGGATGAGTTGTATTTGATATGTAGGAGCTTTTGCAAGTGAAAGGCCAAGAAATGCACGAGGGAAATGGAAGTTTGATATATAAAGTCAGAACTTGCACAACAATGGTGTTTTGAGGAAATTTCTGGCTAGAGGGAGTTTGGGAGTGTTTCAGGGTGTTAATGCCTGTGTCTTAGGTTGCATAATAGTGTCTCAATGTATAGGAAAAGGTGTTGAGAGCTTGGGCTTATTAGAAGTACAAGTTCACATGTTATGATTTTTGGCTTGTTTTTGAAGCAAGCTTGACAAGCATTGTTCCAAGGAAAGGTACAAGGCTATCTAAAGTGGTTAGATACTTTAAGCATGCTTATCTGATTGTGTAGAGGATGCTTGTGCAGAAATAACAAATGCAAACCTCAAGACAAGTTGACTTTGTGATTAAAGCCTCTTTACTAGAATGGCAATGTTACTTTGTGCCATTAATGGAAATGCAACTTGGATAATGGCTCAAATGCTTGGACAATGACTCTATCAATTGTGAAAAACATTAATTATGGAGTGACAAACAAGTTTTATGCCTGCAAAGCAAATATTATGCAGCCTAGCATGGATTTGGTTCATGTGTTCTTCACAAAATGGCTTGTAATTCAAGTTTGAAAACCCTAACTTCTTGCCTTCGATTCTCCTTGCTAAAGTATGATCTCAATGAGTTCTTGGACATTTTGGAAAGCTTGTAAAATAATATAAAACCTCTATGTTGGACATTTTTGAAGATTCATCTTGGAACTATGTGAAAAGTTGCCATGAAGTTAGGTCAAAATCCTGCCTAAAGTAGGGAAAAATTTCACTAAGTTTCCAAGTTTCATGAACATGTCTTCTTAAAATCATAACTTGAAATCCATGTATTTATAGAAAAAAAATGTGTTCTACAATGTTTTATATATCATTTATATATACAACTTTCATGTTGGAAGTTTCCTTTGAATCATCTTGCATCATGGTGAAAATTTGGCTCAAAGTTGTGAAAAAATATAAATTTTCCAACACTTAGAAAAATTTCTAAGTTTAGAAATTTTGACTTTTCAAAATGAAATCTTGACTTTTTTATTTATTTATGAACAAGTTTCATATTTTGACATGTCTTGATGAATTGTGATCTTTGATACTTGATTTTGATCAAAAAGTCAAAGTTTGACTTTTCAGTGTACAATTGACTTTTCATCAGTTGACTGAAAATCAACTGTCAACCAATTGAACTTGAGGAATGTTTTGAGACATGCCATTAGGTGAAAATGAATTGTTTTAATCCTTGAGATCATAACTTAAACCAATCAATCATTTGCTAGGTCAAAATCAGAAATTGCACCTCCTCAGTCAAAAACCTAATTTTGACCATTTTGCCCTTTTGATTACCTGATCAAATTTCTTGAGGAATTGTGATCCAAACTTGGTCAAATTACAAATATGAGTTCATGATGTTGATATGGATAAAAAATTATGAAGTTTGACTGTAAATTGACCACAGGTGACCTTTTCCCCAATACAGTTGATTTTAGGTCAACTGATCAATTGATTGAGCAAAAATGTGATCCAAGACTTGAAACTTGACATGAGCACTCTCGATGGTCCAAAATGATCCATGAAAGTCATATGGGGCATTAAAAGCCCATTTTTCTGTGTGCAAACTCAAACCCTAATTTTCAGTCATCAGTGCTTGAGGAGGTGTCTTCAGCTGATCAACTCTTGTGCAGTCCTGAACCAAGGGAGATCTTGTGGGAGATTACTAGATAAATGAGAGGGAAAATTTTTGGATACAACAACAGGGTATGTTCAAAAGCATACTGCAGAGATTGTGGTATCATTTTTGGCATCCTCCCTCTAAAGGCTTACAACTTTTAATCAAGAGTCGAATATCACAAAAAGGAAGTAAGAACGTAGTTTTTAATTAGTGAATACGAATGAATTGATTCAAGACAAATATATATGATGCATTAATGAAGTAAAAAAGTTTGACATGAAACAAATGTTTGAATAATCAAAAGAAAATTACAAATTAAGAATTCAAATGAACAAAAAAGCCTCTTTGTCTGAACTTGTCACTTCAGATGGTGTGTCTTTGAGGGACGACAAAAGAATTAAGTCTGGCCATCTTGTGTGAACTCCAGCACTTCTTCACTGATCAAGTCCCGAATCTTATTTTTCAATGCCCAAAAGTCATTTGTATCATGTTCAGGACTATCGTAATGGTATGCGCATATTGCATCAGGATTGAAGTTAAGGGAAGAAGTTTTGGGGTTTGGATAAAGTCTTATCAATATAACCAAATTCATCCTCAATATATGTTGCAATGCATGAGACAATGGTATGTTAATTTTGGTAAACTGCCTCTTGGACTTATCTTGCCTTTGCTGATTACCTTGTCGTTGTTGGCGAGGTTATGGTTGGGCTTGTGACGTAGAAACAATTTGGAAAGCTCTACTCTCCAAGCCAACTTTTTGTCCCATCAAGGGTTGATGAATGACTTGATCCCCAGCCTCGACTGTTTGCCTCATACGATTGCATTTGTCTTGATGAAACTTGTTGATAATGCCTCTTAGATCTTCTTGTCCCCGGGCTAGCCCTTGGATAAGAGCCATTTTCCCCAGCATCTGGATTCTCATTGCTTCTACCTCAGCTTGCAGTTGTTCCAACTGTTCATCCTTGTCATTGTCAGGATGTTTCTTGGTCAGATTCTCGGCAAGGAATGTTTTTAATTCTTCTTGCCCCTTGGATAGATTCAAGAACATTTCATTGAATTGAGCATCTTGAGTTTGGAGATCCTTTACTATCTGTTCAAGATCCATTGCCGAAATAAACAGCGAAGAAGATAAGAAACATGTCCTGAAAACCTGTTTATGCAATGATATGTATGATATATGTATGCAATGTTTTCAAGGGCCTCATAGGATTTAAACTCTTTTAACCAAAACAGAAACAAAGACTTTTTATTAGTAATCTCAAATGAAATCAAAGTTTACAATGGCGTAAAATAAGAAACTTCTAAAACTTCTAAGTCTCCCAAGGACGCTTTCTTTTGGTGCTAATGTAGGCCTTGAGATTCTGATCTTCGTGAAGCCGCTTTGGCAGTTCCAACACCTTTTTCTCGCTAGTATAGAATTGGGACTCAAAGGTATCTCGTTCTTCTTTGAGTTGTATCCAAGATTTTTGCAATTCTTCGAAGTTTGTTGGCATATTAGGATGAATAATGATGCGAGACTCGACACCTTGAACAATAGGCTCTGAAATCACTGGTAGGATAGCAACATACGACATCATAAGAGTTTTAGCACGAGCTCGCACCCATTTGAGGTATGGATCCAAAGGGATGGAGTTCTTGTGCCCTAGAGTCATGCTATCAGTCTTCTTAACCATTCTCCAAGCGCGGATGAACCTCTGATGATAACCTTGCAGGTCATTTGAATAGTCGAACATAATACATTGAATGAGCATATCATGAGGACCATCCCTCTGGGCGTAGACGAACTGACGTAAATCTAAAGAGGGGTTGTAGGTGATGCCTCCTTTAATGCCAAGGAGTGTAACATTGGAAAATTCTCTGCAGCGATCAATAAAAGAGACGTCTTCTTGGGAGCGAGGGCACCAATAGATATCAGAGTGAGAAAGAGACATTAATCTTTGGTTCCATCTTAAAACTAATTCATTCTTCATTATTGACCGGGGAAGGTGCAAAATAAACCACCTATAGAGTAGAGGTATACAACACATAAGAGTCCTTCGCTTCTTCATGGTACGTGTATGGAGTGAGTGCAGAATATCCCCGAGCAATGTAGGCACTGGATTGTGAGCAAGGAAAATGTTGATGGCACTAACATCTATAAACTGGTCTGAATTGGGGAACAGAACCAACCCATAGATCAAAGGAGCTAAAACATCTTCAAAGGCATGATAACTCCTAGCGTCTAGGAATACCTGGGCTTTCTTCATCAGGAAACTTGTGAGGAGGCCCTTAACTCCACTCATTCTTTCCCAGTTGGACTCAATGTCAAATGGCTTCAAATGCAAAGCTATGGCAACATCTTCAGCAGTTGGATGTTTTTCTAAAATGGTAAAGGGTATCTGCTCCAATATAGGCAAATCGATATTTTAGAAAATTCTTCCAATGTATGCACCAACTGATAGTCTGGAAATGTGAAGCAGTGGTGCTTAGGGTCGAAGAACTGGAATAAGACACTCATCAAACCTTCGTCAAAACTGATAGCAACCAAACTGAGCAAGTAGCCATATCTCTTGTTGAATGAGGAACTCTCAGGAACCTTTGAAATGGTTAGTGTACATGACATGGTTAGTGTACATGACATGTTATGATTTTTATGATGTTATGATTATGCTTTGAAATCACAAGTATATCAAACACAAACAAGTCACACAGAGGCCTTAGGTTTAAAGGCTTGCATGAGTTTTAAAGGTAAGTATCCTCTTGAAGTTTTAGTTGGCTCAACATGTCCTATTAATATTAATCGGGTTCTAAGGAGTCTCATATCACTGACCTTTCTTTTAGGCATTGTTCTAGATCAAGCACCAAAGTATTGCGGCTAGAATATCCCAAAAGTCTAGTCTCAATGAGTGTAGTATCGAGTATCAACCAATATTCGATCGGAAACAAAGCCGACCATTTCACTACTTTCTAATGGCTTAGGATGAGTCAATTAAAGGTTCTAAATGTCAATTAACGCTTAATGACACTAAGGAAGCCTAATGTTATCCTTGATTGACTTAAGGAACATTAATATAGACTAAAGTATCATTCTAATATAGCTATCACTTTGTCCATATCGGTCTACGCCATACAGCTTCCATGATTTATTGCTACTTACCTAATAAGGTGCCCCAGATCTGGGTGTAGGATATATAGTAACAAACCAAACAAGCCTTCAAAAGTAAAGCATAAAAACACACAATGAAATCAATTTTAAAATGAACTAAGCTCTAAGGTAACCCCACTTTTTATTTATCCCCGGCAGAGTCGCCAGTTCTGTGATATGGTGGCAAAACCGACTATTTAATATTGGTTTTTGTGTTTGTGTTTGCAAATGTTGCGGTAAGCAAGAGTCGCCACCGAATTTTCTTTTATCCAAATTACGGAAAGGGTGAAAAGAACAGAAAAAGACCTTTTTCGAGATTATTCTAAGCGGGTAGATTATGGAAAGGAAAGGTGTTAGCACCCTTTCCATCTGTAGTTATCTACGGGCTCTTAGAGGTTTGCTCATTTTGAAAATACTTTTTTCTTTGTGTGTTTGAAAAATGTTTTGAAATGCCTTAGTGCGGGGATTTGCTTTGCGTTAATTCTTATATCAGAACTCAAGAGTGTTGACAAAGCAAATGTTTTTGAAAATTGTTTTTGAAAAGTAGTATTTGTGTAAGTGAAAAATGTTTTGAGCAAACTTCTAACAGCTATCTAATTTGTACTTGAAAAGGTAGTTCTTTTCCTCCTATCCTTTAGACAGTGGTATCCTACTATTAGTGAGTAGGTAGCCCTATCGTTGGATGTATAAGGGACATTCGAAAGGGACGTTACAGTCACGAAGGCAGCTTGTGGAGATGCTTTAGCAATTTGTTTTAGGGACTAGATCATTTATCGAGAGACAACTATAGGGTCATCAAGGGACTATGATCTTTTTTGATTTACGGGTCTTTGCTAAAGCGTCCCCATTTCGAGGGACACGACTGCTTTATTTCCGAAGGCAACCAAAGTGGGGTACCCTAAAGGTGTGTATGTGTAATGTGTGTTGTATTCAGTTATTTTATATCTTTTCTCTTAGGTTTGCTAACATTTTGTTATTAGTCTTATCATGCAATCCTAGTTACTAGCAGTTAATATGTACAGAAAAATGTAAAGTGCGAAAATAAACCCTACGCTATTACATGGTTTTGGGGAGGGAATTTACAATGTACAAAAATTGGGGGAAGAAAAATAAAGAAAGCAGATAAAAGTCCTAATTAGTTATTACATACCAGTATGCAGTTACAATAAAGTAAAAATGCGAAAAATAAATAACGTGCAAAAGATTGAAAGTTCGTCTAAGAAAAACCTAATAAGAAAAATATTTTTTGTTGTTTTTGATTTAAGAAAAATATTCAATTATCCTAAAGTCTATACATAATAAAATTAAATTAAGAAAAATAATCTAATTTCTTTTTAGGTTTTTTTAATTATTATGAAAAGAATATAATTAGTCCTAAATTCTAATTCATTTTTAACTAAGAAAAGGTTAAAATTTTAATTAATTAATTAATTTCAGAAATTAATTATTCTAAAAAAAACTAATCCTAAGTTTGTGTTGATTGATTTGAAGTTAATTTAAAATCAATAAAGAAATGAGTGAAGCAAAGTTAATGATACGAAGAGCCCTCCTTCGATTCAAGGGAAAACGTGGCCTTTCGATTTAGGGAAGAATAATGGTTTTCGATCCATAGGGACAGGCCTTCGATCCAGCAAAGAACATTGCTGGAGGCTCCTAATGACTTTTCCTATGAAGGAAAGCACTAAAATCTGCAAGAAAAGGTGTCAGCAATACAAAAGCATGACATGGGCATTAACCCAGGTGTTTTTTCAGTTCGACCTCCCATTAATTAGACTTCTTTGAATTCGAATTTGGGCTCGTTTTCCTTAGAAAAACCAATGGTCTCTTGGGATTCAATGAAAAGCACATATCGTGCCTTCTATCTTTGTATGTCCATGAGAATGATGTGCTATATTATATCCTGGGCATGAGTCAGACACTAGGAAATATCAATATATCATGAAAACAAGAACATGAATTTTAAAATTTGCCAAGGGTAAAATGCTTCGACTTGGGCATGAATTGGCTAGTGTTTGGGAATACTTCCTGCAGACTTCAGGGAATGAATGGAGCGTTGCTGAAAACTCCTTTAATTAGGACCACGCATGAGGATTTTGATACCTTTGGGGTGGTTTATGGGGCAGCGTATGCGTGTAAAACAATATGTGTCCCCTTTGTTCTTATGTATGTGGTCTCCTTATATAGAGGGGATGGAGGGGACAAGAGAACAAAGGTTTAAACAGCCA
Organism: Vicia faba; assembly: GCA_948472305.1. Classification (NCBI taxonomy): domain Eukaryota; kingdom Viridiplantae; phylum Streptophyta; class Magnoliopsida; order Fabales; family Fabaceae; genus Vicia; species Vicia faba. The sequence continues at coordinate 530,642,298 of OX451735.1, read as the reverse complement.
TAAACAAGTGTTTTCAAAGCCATGGATGATGTTTTGTAACGTTGCAAAAGTCATGGAAACTTGTCCCTTTTTGAATTTGAATGAACCTGGACATGCTTCCCTCTTTCGAATGCCTTCAATCCCTGCCCTTCGATTGGCCTCAAGTTACCTCCTTCGACTGGCTCTTTTGAATGAACTTTCTATGTACGCTTTGTGCCCTCTTTGAATGGGCCACCAAGGTGTGTCCTTCGAATGGCTCAAATCTCATCCTTGGGGCCTCTTCGATTGAGTCCCTATTTTCCTTGTTCTTCGACTGGCGCTGACACTATTTAACTAAACCAAATGAAAGACTTCATCCTGGCCAGTTGAAGCTTCCTTTGTCATGAATGTAGTAGTGCATGAGGCTTGGGCTAGGCAGCATATAATCTCTTGCCCAATAAGTAACTTGTTTCCAAAGCTTATCAAAAGGCAAAACAAGTTTGTTTCCAACAAATGTGTCCTTCGAATGGACCAATGGCATTTCCTTCTAAGGCACCACTTACGTGTTCATAATGTGGCAATCTTGTGCTTGTGAAATGAAAGCAGGCATGAAGAGGGAACCCTTTTCCTTGAACGAAGCTGGCATGCAGAAACCCACTATTTTTGTGAATCAAAGTAAGCATGCAGGAGGTCACTACTGGTGGATAGAAGGGAGCTTGCAGGGGATTCTTGCTTTGTGCGTTGAAGGCACGCACAGAAGGAGAATTTGCCTACTCGAAGCAGGAATCAAGCTTGCTCCTAAGAAATAAAATTCACAATCGAAGAAATAATTAAGCTTGCATGCATGTAGCCATTGCATTGTGAATCAAGCCAGCATGTAAAGCCAATGGTGCAATCGAAGGATGTATGCAGGAGGCCATTGCTTTGTGCTTGCTGGCATGAAGGAAGTTCTTGCCTTGTGAATTGAAGGCAAGCGTAGAGAAGGCCCTTCCATTTTGAATCGAAAGAGGTTGTTTCAAAGGAAATACATGCTCAGTCGAAGCTTGTATACCGTAAATAAGCAAAAGGCCAAGGCTTCAATCGAAGCTTGGAAATTTGAGGCATGTTTGGAGGAGGTTAGGCGCTCAATCGAAGCCTGTCACGATGCCAATCGAAAGACCATTTGACATGCCAATCGAAAGACTTTGTTTATCTTCAAAAAAAATTATTTTTTCTTTAATCAAGTGTTTGTAATCACCTATGTAAGAGAAAAATCTTGGGAAAAAATGAGAGGGCAAATTTATGGGTACAATAACATTCAAACATTTTTCTAATCTTTTCTTATTTTCTTTTGCTATTTATTTTCTTAGATAAGTTGTATAGGTCGCATTACTTTTTTGTAATAGCTTAGATTTGCCTTTATGCATTTTTTACCTATTATGTAACTGCTTACGGGATGTAATAGTTTAGGGTTTAATTCGGCACTTTATTTTCCACAACTTTTTTATGTAACTACCCCCAAAACCCTGTAATAGCTTAGGATTTACTTTTCGCACCTTTAATTTTCTGTATATATTCAACTTCTAGTAATTAGGCATGTATGGAAAGATTAAAATCAATCGATAGATAACCTTAATACAAATTAAATAATTGAACTGAACACACCATTCACAGTTTGCACCTCTAGGGTAACCTCTCTTTGTTTCCTTCGGAAATAAATGGTCATGTCCCTCGAAATAAGGATACTTTAGAAAAGACCCTTGAATAAAGATCACAGTCCCTCGATGACCCTTCGACGTTGCCTACGAAATATGATCTAGTACCTCCAATAAATTTCTAAAGTATCTCTATATGTTTCCTTCGATGACCATACGATGACCTTATGCATGTCCATTGATATCCAATAGATAGGGTTACCTACCAACTAATGGTATGGATAGTACTATCTCTAAAGGAGAAGGGAAAGAATAAGAACGACCTTGAGTGGGTAAGAACTGTTAATCGCTTGCTCACAATCTTTTCTAAAAACATTTTTACACGTCACACTTTCAAAATATTTTCAAAAACACTTTGTACGCATTCTTGAGGGATGATACAAGAATTATTACAAAGTTAGTCGTACTTTAGGCTTTTCAAAGTATTTTCAAACAAATTACACACACACACAAAGCAAGTTTTTAAAGTGAGATAAGCAATTAAGAGACCGTAGATAACTACAGATGAAAAGGGTGATAACACCTTCCCTTTTCATAACTTACCCCCCGAACTCAAAATCCAACAAGGTATTTCTTGTTCTTTTCATCCTTTCCTTATATTGGATAAAAGAAAAGTCGGTGGCGACTCTAGCTATCCGCGCATTTTGGATAAAACCAAAAATTTCAGTTCTCCCACCGTATTATAGAACTGGCGACTCTGCTGGGGAAATACTAAAAAAGGAGGGGTTACCTTAGGGTTAGATCATTTTTACTTGCTTTATTGTTTGCTTTGTTTGCTTTAAATTTAAGGGTTTTCTTGGGTTTATTACTTGTAAGATCCTACACCCGGATCTAGGAATGCCTTTGGTATGTAGCAGTAGATCATGAAAATTGTACGGCGTAGACCGTTATGGTTGAAGTGATGTCTACGGTTAGTGCGACACTTTGGATTGTAGTAATGTTCCTTGAGGCAGTCAAGGATAACATTAGACTTCCGCGTGGTGTCATTAGCACTAACTGACTTTTAGAACCTTAATTGACCCATATTGGCCATTAGAAAGTAGTGAAATGGCCGACTTTAGTGCAGTCCAAGGTTGGTTGATACTCGATGCTACACTCATTGAGATTCGACTCGCAATATGTTTTGGTGGCAAATCAATTGTTGTATTAAAATAAAACCTTCGAGAAAGATCTGTGATATGAGATTCCTAGAACCTAGTTACTATTTTAGGACATGTTGGGCCAACTTAACTTCAATAGAGAAGGGTACTTACCTGTAGACCTCATGCAAGCCTTTAAACCTAAGGCTCTTGTGTGATTTTTTTGCGTTTGCTACTTGTTTAAACATGAACATAAAATCATGACATCAGAACATCATGACAGACATTTTTACTAACCATTTCAAGGATCTTAGGGACCTTTGATGTAGGATTATCATAATCCAGATTTCTAGCAAGGGACAAGAGGATTTATTTTGCTCTAGCCAGATGCTGTCAATATCAAAGTACATTCTCTCGAGTTAGAGGCTAGGACCCACTTGATATGGTGAGCTTGATTCTGGTAGAAGGACATTCAAAGATGAAGACTCAAAGTTCTTCAAGACAAAGATGCAACCAGATTCTTTTTCCAATATTTGTATCCCATAAGATCCTTGAAAACATTGCATATACATCTACATGTCATGCATATCATAACAGGTATTCTCAAGACAGATTTTCTCATCTTCTTGCTGTTTATTTCAGTAGAAAAAATGGATCTTGAACAAATAGTCAAAGATCTCCAAGCTCAGAATGCCCAACTCCAACAGATGTTCCTGAACTTAGCTAAGGGGAAGGAAGAATTGAAAGTACTTGTCACCTGTGATAAAAAGACAAAGATAAAGAAACCAATTGGCGTCCTTAACATGAGAAAAAGGTTCAGAGGTACTGTCAAGTAAGCTCGAGATCTTAACATCCCATCCGATGAAGATGACAAACATGATGAAGATGGTAAGAGTGTGAAAACTGAAAGAAGCAGTCCTTGTTCTGAAAATTTTCCCGATGAAAAGGAAGATGATTACTTGGATGAGAAATATCCCCCTGCTGATGAGAAATATAAGTTGTTGGAAGAGCGTCTGAGAGCTATAGAGATCCACAAAGTTCCTGGGTTAAACTTTGATGATTTGGGTCTAGTCTCAAGAGTTGTCATCCCTCCTAAATTCAAAACTCATGTCTTTACTAAGTATGATGGAATTTCTTGTCCAAAGCTGCATTTGAGATCTTATGTTCAGAACATTCAACCATATATTGCTGACAAGAAATTATGGTTCCATTTCTTTCAAGAGAGTTTATCTGGGACACAACTGGAATGGTACTATCAACTTAAAGGTGCCAATATTCACACCTAGGAAGATTTGTCTGTCGCCTTCTACAAAAAATATCAATATAATTATGATCTAGAACCAACACGCATGCAATTGCAGAGTATGCCCATGGGCTCTGACGAAGGCTTTAAAGAGTATGCCCAAAAATGAAGAGATCTTGCATGTCGAGTTTAACCTCCTTTGGCTGATAGAGAGTTGGTTGATATGTTTATGAGCACACTGACAAGTACTTTCTATAATCACTTACTTGGGAGTTCTTCATCTGGTTTCATTGAAGTAATATTGACAGGGGAATGTGTTGAGAATGGAATCACAAGAGGTAAAATCTAGGTGGCTGCATTTTCAAATATTGTAAAGAAGGATTATATTGGGAAGAGATAATCCAATGTTGTGTACGGCTAGAAGGGTCGCAATAAGATTGACCGCGACCAATATGTGGGGGCAGTACTAATCTCTAACATGGCACCAGTGCAACAATAATAACAGACTAACCAGCATAGACATGAGGCGCCCAGGAGACAGTTTATAAAGATCAACATGCTGCTGGCTCAAGCATTACAACACATGTTGAAGGCAGGGCTGGTAACATTGAGAGAGTCTCCTCATATCCCCAATACTTCCTCTCCCCGCTATAATCCCAATGCAAGGTGTGCATACCACTCTGATAGTCCCGGACATGACACTAGCAACTGTTGGGCCCTAAAGAATAAGATCCAAGACATGATTGACTCTAAGGAGATTTAATTTAACCCTCCTGAGACTCCTAATGTGATCATTGCACCTATGCCTAGTCATGATAAGGGTGTTAATGTTATTGATGATGTTTCTGTTGTGGAAGACACTGATAGCGACTGCGACATAGACATTTGGATCTTCCCTACTACCGGCAATGGGCTCAATAATTGGAAGACTGGAGACTTTATCCCAATCTCCTTTAGTCAGGAGTAAATGTTATTTTCTATTTTCTTACATTCAAGTTTCTTTGATTATGTAATTTAAACAATAAACTTTAAGCCTTGTGCCTTACCCGGGGCACAACGGTCCATTTGTTACGGTTGTCATCATTCATCAGCATATTTTCATTTAATAAATCATTGGACATTTGCATTCAAATTTTGCGCTCTTTGTCTTTCTTTTTATTTTATTGTTTTCAAAATAGCTATGTATTCTTACACACACCCATACAACAAATTGCAGATCCACATCCACTCTGGATCCCATTGATAACAATTCTGCTATTGCCAATTATGACTTCGAAAATCCGATCTACCAAGTCGAGGACGAAGGTGAGGAAGATTGTGAAACAATTTGAGATCTTGCTAGGCTGTTAATGCAAGAAGAAAGAGCCATACGACCACATGAAGATCCAATCGAGGTTGTGAACGTGGGTACTGAAGAGGATAAGAAAGAAATCAAAATAGGTGCTAACCTAGAAGATAGTTTAAAAAAGAGTTTAATCCAGATATTGCGTGACTATGTTGAGATCTTTGCTTGGTCGTATGAGGACATGCCAGGGATTGATACTAATATTGTGGTTCATTGTTTACCGATAAAGGAAGGTTGTCCTCTTATAAAGCAGAAGGTTCGTCGTATGCGTCTCGAGATGTTTGAAAAGATCAAAGATGAGGTTATGAAACAATTCAACACAGGTTTCCTAGTTGCAACGTCCTTTCCTTAGTGGGTTGAAAATGTGGTGCCAAGTCCCAAGAAGTACGGTAGGGTGCGTATCTGTATAGACTACAGGGATCTGAATAGGGTAAGCCCCAAAGATGAATTTCCGCTTCCACATATTGATGTTCTGGTTGACAACACTACTCAGCACAAAGTATTTTCCCTCATGGATGGTTTCTCTGGTTAGAATAAAATTAAGATGGCACTTGAATACATGGAGAAGACTACTTTTGTCACACAATGGGGCACTTTCTATTACAAAGTTATGCCTTTTCGGTTGAAGAACATCGGTGCAACATATCAACGTGTTATGGTAGCTTTATTCCATGATATGATCCATCACGAGATAGAAGTTTACGTTGATGACATAATAGCCAGATCTCGGACTGAAGAAGAACATCTTGACCACCTGAACAAGTTGTTTGAGAGATTGAAGAAGTACAAACTGAGGTTGAATCAAAACAAGTGCACCTTTGGGGTAAGATCCGGTAAACTCCTAGATTTTGTCGTCAGCAGTAAAGGTATTGAAGTTGAACTTGCCAAAGTTAAAGTTATCCAAGAAATGTTAGCTCCTCGTACTGAAAAGGAAGCCAGAGGTTTCCTGGGATGATTGAACTATAATTCTATATTTATTTCCCATCTGACCGCTACTTGTGAGTCAATCTTCAAGTTGCTAAAGAAAGATCAGGTAGTGAAGTGGAACGACGATTGTCAGGTAGCCTCCAATAAAATCAAGGAGTAACTCCAGAAACCTCTTATTCTAATGCCACCAGTTGAAGGAATACCTCTGATCATGTACTTAACAGTGTTAGAGAACTCAATGGGGTGTGTATTGGGGCAACATGACGAGTCTGGTCGAAAAGAGCATGCAATATACTACCTTAGAAAAAATTTTACCGGCTGTGAAACAAGAAACTCACTGCTTGAGAAAACTTGTTGCACTTTGGCAGGTGTTACTCACCGACTAAGACAGTATATGTTGACTCATACTACCTTGTTGATCTCTAAGATGGACCCAATAAAATATATATTCGAGAAACCCGCTCTCTTCGGAAGAATATCAAGATGGAAAATGGTCTTGACTGAATACGACATTTAGTATACTACTTAGAAGGCAGTCAAAGGAAGTGTATTGGAAGATCATTTGGCGCATCAGGCTTTAGATGACTATCAATATATGAATTTCGAGTTCCCAAATGAGAATATTTTGCTAGTTACTGATTGCGAAGAGTCTGGACCGTATAAAGGACCTAAGCCAGGATCCCGATGGATGATGGTGTTTAATGGAGCTTCCAACGCGTTCGGTAATGGAATTGGTGTTGTGATTGTCTCTCCCAAGGGTTTCCATATGCCCTTCACTGCCAGGTTGTGTTTTGACTGTACTAACAACATGGCAGAATACGAAGCGTGCATCATGGGTATCAAGGCTGCTATCGATATGAGAATTAAATTCTTGCATGTATATGGGGATTCATCCCTGGTAATCAGTCAGATTAAGGGAGAATGGGATACGAAGCATCCAAATCTTATTCATTATCGAGAGCATGTGTTGACATTAATTCCGTACTTTAAAGAAATCACTTTTAAACATATTTCGCGAGAAGAGAATCAACTGGAAGACACACTAGCTACCATATCATCTTTGTTTAAAGTCAGATGAGACAATGAAGCTCCTCGAATTACTATTGAGAGACTAGAGGAACCAACACATTGCTACAAAGTTGATACTGATGGAGTGGAGGAAAAGCCTTGGTACCACGAAGTGAAAAGATACCTCGAGACTCAAGAGTATCCTGAAGGGGCATCTATTAATGACAAGAAATTTCTTTGGAGGTTCTCTTCCAAATTCTTTCTGAGTAATGGAATTTTGTACAATCGTAATCACAATTTGACTCTGCTTCATTGTGTAGACCAGAAGGAAGCTGGGAATATTATGGAAGATATGCACGAAGGAGTCTTTGGTACGCACTCCAGTGGGCATACGATGGCTAAGAAAATTCTAAGAGAGGATTATTATTGGTCGACTATGGAAACTAATTGCCATCGTTATTCCAAAACTTGTCATAAATTCCAGATTTATGATGACAAATTACACGTACCTCTGGTTCCCTTGAACGTCTTGACTTCTCCTTGGTCGTTTGCAATATGGGGCATTAATATGATTGGAGAGATTAATCCTACCGCTTTCAATGGGTATCGTTTCATCCTGGTCGCTATTTATTACTTCACGAAGTGGGTAGAAGAAGCCTCGGTTGCTTCTGTTACCAAGAATGTTATGGTCTGGTTCATTAAGCATAACCTCATCTGTCGGTATGGAATACCTGAAAGGGTCATCATAGGTAATGGTACCAATCTTAACAATACCATGATCAAGGAACTCTGCATGCAGTTCAAGATTAAGCACCATAACTCTTCTTTATATCGACCAAAGATGAATGGAGCAGTGGAAGCCGCCAAAAAGAATATCAAGAAGATTTTGCAGAAAATGACAGTGACATACAAAGATTGGCATGAGATGTTACCATTTTCTCTTCATGGTTATCGCACTTCATCACATATATCAACTGGGGCAACCTCGTTCTCTCTCATCTATGGCATGGAGGTTGTCTTACCTGTCGAAGTCCAGATTCCTTCCATGAGGATTATGAAAGATGCATGTTTAGATGAAGACAAGTGGATTCAGACTAGACTTGACCAGATAAATTTGATTGATGAGAAAAGGCTGGCAGTTTTTTGCCATGGTCATATGTACAAGAAGCGCATGATCAAGGCCTTTAACAAGAAAGTCAGACATCCGGTGTACGGAGCTGGTGATCTGGTTATAAATCACATCATCTTACCACAAGGTGATCCTAGGGGAAAATGGACTCCCACATACGAAGGGCCATTTGTGATCAATAAAATATTTTCTGGCGGTGTATGATACTTACCACCATGGATGGTGAATATTTTTCACACCTTGTAAACGCGGACATAGTCAAAAAATACTACTCATAAAAGAGACCCGCTAGGTTGACTGGCCTGGGCAAAAATAAGGTAATCCCGGCAAACCAAAAGGGTTCGAGCAAAAATTAGGGATATATATAAAAAAATGTACATCCAACAAATCGAAATCCTGAAAAGGCGGCTTGGGAAAAAAAGGATATCCCGGTGGATTAAAACTCGAAAGGGAGGTCCAGGTAAAAGTTAGGAATTAAAGCGTACAACTATGTCCCGTTAGATTACCCATCTACTTAGAACCAACATAATTACCGACATCAAGTTTAAAGGGTACATGTCAGTTCAATCAACTTCTTCCAACATTGAGGGATGAGATGCTTGAAGACATAGGGGCAATAGCAGAGTTGAAACTTGATGAAATCATTTTCACATAGCTGCTTTTCTTTGTTTCTCTTTGTACACCTTTTTTTACGACGATTTCCTCTTACTAGGAATTTTGTCTCTTTGTATAAAATTGTCTGTTTATAGGAAAATTTTCCAAATCAATGCAATCAATTTCAAATTCAAAAACTATTTTTACCTTCTCTGTTTATTTTGCAAAAACGTCCAATGATTATATTGAATGAACATATGCATTTGAATATGATTATCGTTTACAAATATATGCATTTGAATATGATTATCGTTTACAAATATATGCATGAAAACAGAAGTAGCATTTACGAGAGACTCCAGGAGTTGGGATAACATTCAAAATTGACCATAAATTCCCACAGAGCAATTTTCCACAACTTAATCCCCGTCAGAGTTTATCTTTTCACCATAGCCTACATGGTTTATTTTCCCAACGAAGTTTATTTCTCCAATATTGATATTCCTTGACAAGGTTCTCTTTTCCGACCGGATATCATTCAATGTGGCCCTCCCATAAGAGCTATACTCATATCCAAAACATGGTCAAACAACACATCAGAGGATTATTCATCCCCTTTTATCCCCAGTCAGAGTATATAAGAATCAAATCCTTCAAAGAACGATTAATGATCGACTCTCCTTTAATGCATCTATCCCCAAGCAGAAGTCGAAGATCCCCAGCGGAATGCCCTAAAATAGGAAGAAGAAGTCCCCAGTAAGGACGTTCTAAGCAAAAATTGAAGAAGTATTGTCTCCATCCCCAGTATCAGTCAGGGATTTATTTTCCCCAACCAAACATTGTTACACAAAGCTACCGATACGCTCAAACGACATATTGCATCTATACATCATTTATAAAATATCATAACATATGCATACGAAACGCATTCATTATTCTCGTTTATTTTGAGAGCATCATTACGCAATGAATTACATACATCATGACATTGCATATAACTAACTTTGCTTTTTCAGGTTAAGATTGCAAATAGACAAATACTACTAGTAATTTATAGACATGTTATTGATCAATTCCTGAAACAAGACGAGGCGACTATCTATATGACCAAGTGACTCCCTTAAGAGACTGAATTCTGAAAAGCATCTCCCTTCATAAGTTTATTATGAAAATAATCTCCTTTAGCGCTTCGTTTTGAAAAGCATTTCCCCTTCAGAGACAGAATTCTGAAAAGCATTTCCACCAGAGACCGAGTTCTGGCGAGCATTTTCTTCAGAGGAGTTCTGAAAAGAATTTCCTCTTCAGCACTTTGTTCTAAAAGGCATTTCCTTCAAAAGATTATTATGAAAAACATTTTCTTCAACGCTTCGTTTTGAAAAGAATTTCTCTAAATTTCCCCTTCAGAGACCAAATTTTGAAAAGCATTTCCACCAGAGACTGAGTTCTAGCGAGCATTTCCTTCATAGGAGTTTCGAAAAGCATTTCCCCTTCAACACTTCATGATCAAAAGCATTTCCTTCAGAAGTTTATTCTGAAAACCATTTCCTTCGAAAGTTTATTCTGAAAAGCATCTCCTTCAGCGCTTCATTCAAAAAAGCATTTCCCTTTTAGAGACGGAATCCTGAAAATCATTCCCCCCAGAGACCAAGTTCTGGCGAGCATCTCCCTTCAGAAGTTTATTCTGAAAAGCATCTCCTTCAGAGGATCGTTCTGAAAAGAATTTCCCCTTCATAGATGTAATTTTGAAAAGCATCTCATTCTAGGCCTTTTTTCTGAAAAATGTTTCCCTTCAAAGATTTTCTGAAAAGCATTCTTCAGATACAGTCAAGCGTAGACTCATTTCTGATACTCTTATCAAGAATTACTTTGAATGGCATCTGTAAGCCCGTCTTAAGAGACACTCTATCACCTCTCCGAATGGCATCTTTAATCTCATTCAATAAATACAATCAACCAACAAGTGTTACTTCATGCACATGCGAGTGAAAATTTCTGCGAACTTAAGTGTTCAATCATCTTCCACCTTCAGATTCTGAATAGAGAGCATGCCAATCCAACTCTTCAGGTTTAAGAAGATTGAACATGGCCAATTATTGTACCCTAAAATTTTCCATGCCATTTCAAAAGACGTCCTCATACTCTTAGGGTTCTCATTTTATCAAGATTTCCCCTCACAAGACTCTTTGAACCCAAGACCAAGCTAGGGTTTACTATGCTCAAGACATCTCCTTGCAATATTGACCTGAAATTAGGGTTTGAGATTGCTCAAGGATTTTTGGACTTTCAATGCTCAATGTGACTTTCATACTTCATGTTGTACTCCTAAGATTGCTCATACCAAGTTTCAAACCTTGAATCAAATTTTTGCTCAGTCAATTGGACAGTTGACCTAAAAATTAGCTGTATTGGGGAAAAAGTCAACTGTAGCCAATTTACAGTCAAAACTCATAATTTTTGATCCACATCAACAATATAAACTCATATGAACCATTTGAACAAGTTTGTACCACAACTCCTCAAGAAATTTGATCAGATCACCAATAGGGCAAAATGGTCATTTTTAAGGTTTTGACTGTAGAAGGGCAATTTCTGATTTTTGACCTAGCCAATGGAAAATTGGGTTCAAGCATGGATTCAAGGACTCAATGGAATCATCTTGACCTAATCACAAGGTTCAAAATATCTCAATTGCATTGGATTGACAGATGAATTTTCCAGTCAACTGATCAAAAATCAACTATACACTGAAAAGTCAAACTTTGACTTTTTGGTCAAAAACAAGTCCCAAGGGTCATTTTTCATCAAGATGTGTCAAAACATGAAACTTGTTCACCAAGAAACTTAATTTTTCAAATTAGGGTTTAAGATTGAAAATTTTCATAACTTAGAATTTTTCTAAGTTATGAAATTTTCTTATTTTTTCCCAACTTTGCCCAACATTTTCACCATGATGAATTTGGATTCAAACAAAACTTCCAACATGAAAGTTGTAGTCCTCCACAAAATATACAACTTTTATTCACAAAGTTTTCCCAAAATATGCTTGTATCTCAAGTTATGATTTTTGGAATAAGGGGCCATGAAACTTTTAACTTAGTGAAATTTTGCCCTAGTTTAGGCAGGATTTTGACCTATCTTCATGGAAATGTTTCACATAGTTCCCATTGGAATCTCAAAATTCATTTCAAAGATGTATTTTATAGCATGTTATAAGGTTTCCAAAATGTCCAAGAACTCTCCAAAATCATTTATGGTTAAGGAGAATCGAAGGTTTGAATTTGGAAAAATGTCACTTTGATCCATGGCATTTTTCACTATGTTACAAATTGCAAATTCTATCCATCCTTAATTGTACTTGCTCACAGGTCTTTAAACCCTTCCACACTCAAAAAATGAATGCAAACTCAATGGTTTAAGGCATTATTCTGATCAATGGAAGATTACACATTGAATTAACCTAAAAATGGCAAAAAGGTAGCATTGCCATTTTGGTAAAGTTGGCTTTATGTCAATTTGTTTCTCTTGAGCATTGCACCCTTTATTTGGCAGCAAACAAAGTCCATAAACTAAGGCAAAGGTACAACAACTTTGTGCATGCTTGAAGCTAGCCTGTACAGGCCTGTCCTTGGTCACTTCACACTTTTCTTAACAAACAAGTCAACTTGCAAAAATCACAAAACTCTTGTATCTGTTATAACCAAGCTTGGCAACCATTCAAAACGACTTTTGCATATTGAAATTCTGGTTGCAGACACTCAATGTCACGTTCAATTTTATGACACCGTATCTGACTTACTATATGACAGTAAATACAAAAACAATAAAGAACACAGTCAATTGTTTACCCAGTTCAGTGTGCAACAACACCTACTCTGGGGGCTACCAAGCTAGGGAGGAAATCCACTATAAGAGATGTTAATTCAGGAATAAACCAACCAGTTTATCTCCTTCACTTAAGACCTACCCAATGCAATTTCAATCTAAGTACAACTTAAACCTGAGTTCCTACTCACTCCCCCTCAATCACAACAGTGATACATAAAACAATTTGATTAATGATTTGATGAAGACACTCTTCATCAACATACACTTGATTAAGCTTCACATCTTTTTAATCAAGTAACACAACCACTCTTGCTTCACAGCTTTGAGTGATGCACAACTAACTTGACTCTGCTTCACAGCTTTAGTCAAGGAACATTCAAACGCTCCTGCTTCAAAGCTTTGAGTGCTACACAACCCTTACAATTAAAAACCTATTCCAAGTCACTTATCACAATGATAATTGCTTGGAGTACAATAATTAAACCTATACAGATTACAAATGATCTTCTGATCAAAAGGGATACTTTGCAAAACAGCAGCTCTGTTGAATATATAGCAGCTGCAACTTCAGTTAGGGTTTCCACAAAAACCTAGGGTTAATTCCGTTTGACCTTAAGACTAGGTCACAGGAATTAATTAACCAGGTTAGGATTGAGCTAGGTTAACCCTCAGAAAACGCAGGATTCTGTTCTGGAAAGACTGAGTTGTTTTCCTGAAAAAACTCAGAATTAACTAACCTGCAAACCTGTGAGTTCAGAACAGGATGTCATAACATCTGTTATGACATCTGAGAAAACCTGTCTACTGATTTAGCAAAATGTGATCATTTTGCAAAATGCTCAGATACACACTTATAAACATCAGTACTTGAATTACAATATTTTTCTGCAAAGGTACCTAATGAGTCAGTACAAACTAAACTAGAATGTTATGACATCAGTCATGACATTCACACATACACTTGGGTTTTACCAAAAATGCAAGCCAATACCTAAACAACTACAAACTCCCCCTTTGGCAGATTTTTTGCTAAAGACCCTAAGCAATCAGAGATAGATAGCAACAGAAATAAATGACTGCAGAAAAATAGAATGTCTAATTGAGCAAGTACATATTAAGTGCCAAAATATTCTCCCCCTCTTTAGCCACAAATGGGCCAAAGAAACATGTTCATAAAGATTATACAGTTATCCAAAACAAATAATAAGAGCAGCAGCAGAAAAAAAACTGAGCACACTTCCAAACTCCACCAACCAGCAACACCACCAAACAGCAACCAACCTTTAAGCACTGTCATCATACTCAGAGGAGTCGGGCTTCTTCCTTTTCTTGTGAGCAGTATCAGCATTCTTCTCTTTGTCTGATGTCTCAACATCCTTAGAGACATCTGGATTTGAACTTTCTTGATTCAAAGGAACAGAAATGCCAGGAACTGAGTGGTTCTCGTTCAGAATTCTTGAAACAATTTTTGCTATTGCTTGATTAACATAGGCTGACCCTTCCCTATTAGCAATTTCAGGGGGAACTGAAGAAGAAGGATGAGATGGATTACCAGAGGCAGAAGCTTGGGACTTTCCTGCATGTCTTGTTCTCAACTCTTTGACCTTGATGGGGTTAGTTCCCACTTTTCTATGAGAAGAGATCTCCAAGACTTCAGAGTCCAGACAGGAAGAGATTGTCCTAGAATCTTGGTCAGAGGAAGAGGTTGAAATAGTCGTATTGGATGATGATGGTGTTTGAGACATTTTGACAGTCCTAGAGGACCAACAGCAACTGAAGAGAAAATTCTGATTGAGAGACTGGGTTTTGATGAGGAGACGAGAGGGGAAGGAAGAAAAGGAGTGTCTATTCAACTTCTTAAAAGAATTGTGGGAAATGGGAAAATATAATTTTAACCCAAGCATAACTCCTTTAATCCTTGTTTTAAGCAAAATTAATTGCTACAATTCCTCATGTTGGCAAATACCCAACTTACCCCTTAAGTTTTCAAATTGATTTGCATCTAGAGCCTTGGTAAAAATGTCAGCCAGCTGTAGCTCAGTGGCAACATGTTCCAATTTGATAGTCTTCTCTTCTACAAGGTCTCTGATAAAGTGATGTCGTATGTCAATATGTTTGGTCCTGCTATGCTGAATGGGATTCTTGGAAATGTTGATTGTACTCAGATTGTCACAGTACAATGTCATAACATCTTGTGTGACATTATACTCAGTGAGCATCTGTTTCATCCAGATCATTTGAGAGCAGCTACTACCAGCTGCAATGTATTCAGCTTCAGCAGTAGAAAGAGACACACAATTCTGTTTCTTGCTGAACCAGGAAACCAGATTATTTCCCAAGAAGAAACATCCTCCAGAGGTGCTTTTTCTATCATCAGCACTACCAGCCCAATCAGCATCACAGTAGCCAGTCAGAGCTGGTTCACAGCCATGAGTATACATCAATCCATAGTTGTAAGTTCCACTTACATACTTCAAAATTCTCTTCACTTGATTGATATGACTGACTTTGGGATCAACTTGGTATCTTGCACAAACTCCAACTGCAAAGGCAATATCAGGTCTGCTGGCAGTTAAGTACAACAAGCTTCCTATCATGCTTCTGTACAGACTTTGATCCACCTTAACCCCACTTGAATATTTGGAAAGCTTTAGATGAGTAGGAGCAGGAGTCCTTTTGTGACTTGCATTCTCCATACCAAACTTCTTTACAATGTTCTTAGCATACTTGCTTTGAGATAAGAAGATTGAGTCCTCCATCTGTGAGACTTACAGTCCAAGAAAATAAGCTAGTTCTCCCATGAGACTCATTTCGAATTCAGCCTGCATCTGGTCAGCAAAGTGTTTAACCATATGTTCTGACATTCCTCCAAACACTATGTCATCAACATATATTTGGGCAACCATCAACTTCCCTCCTTCAGTTTTGACAAAGAGAGTTTTGTCCAAGCCTCCTTTTCTGTAGCCTTTGTCTGAGAGAAACTTTGTTAACCTGTCATACCATGCTCTAGGAGCTTGTTTCAGGCCATATAGGGCTTTTCTCAATTTGTAGACATGATCAGGGTGGGTTGGATCCACAAAGCCTTTAGGTTGTTCCACATAAGCTTCCTCATTCAAGTACCCATTTAGAAAGGCACTTTTCACATCCATCTGAAATAACTTGAACTTCAGAAGACAAGCAATTGACAACAAGAGTCTGATTGATTCCATCCTGGCTACAGGTGCAAAGGTTTCATCAAAATCAACCCCTTCAACCTGGGTGTATCCTTGAGCAACAAGTCTTGCCTTATTTCTGGTGACAACTCCTTCAGCATCTGACTTGTTCTTGAATATCCATTTTGTCCCAATGATGTTAGTTCCTTCAGGTCTAGGAACCAGTTCCCAAACTTCATGTTGCTTGAATTGGTTCAGTTCATCTTGCATTGCACCAATCCAATACTCATCAGTTAAAGCTTCCTTGACATTTCTTGGTTCCATTTTGGACACAAAACAAGAGTTTGAGATGATTTCTCTAGATCTTGTGATGACTCCACTATTGGGATCTCCTATGATAAGCTCTTTTGGATGATCCTTCTGAATTCTGATGGAAGGGATCTTGCTAGCTTCCTTTGATTCAGATTCTGTTATGGTGGAGTTGGGTAGGTCATTCTGTTGGGTTGAAGTTTCAAAGAATGTCTCAACAGTACAAGGAACATCTATTTCTTCATGATAATCATCAATTATAACATTTATTGATTCCATCATGGTTTTGGTTCTGGAGTTTAATACTCTATAAGCTCTGCTGTTTGAGGAGTATCCTAGAAATATGCCTTCATCACTTTTAGGGTCCAGTTTTCTTCTTTGTTCACGATCAGCCAGAATATAGCATTTGCTGCCAAACACATGGAAGTACTTCACAGTTGGTTTTCTTCCTTTCCAGAGTTCATATATGGTGGATGAGGTTCCCTTCCTCAAGGTGACCCTGTTATGAACATAGCAAGCTGTATTCATAGCTTCAGCCCAAAAATACATAGGAAGTCTTTTGGCATGTAACATTGCTCTGGAAGATTCCTGTATGGTCCTGTTTTTTCTTTCCACAACTCCATTTTGTTGAGGTGTTATAGGAGAAGAAAACTCATGACTAATTCCTTCTGAAGAACAGAAATCATCAAACTTGCTGTTTTCAAATTCCTTGCCATGATCACTTCTGATTCTGACAATACTCCCTTCCTTTTCTCGTTGAATTCTTTTGCATAATTCTTTAAAAACTTCAAATACATCAGATTTTTCCTTAATGAAATTAATCCAGGTGAATCTGGAATAATCATCCACAACCACATAGGCATATCTTTTTCCACCAAGACTCTCTACTTGCATTGGTCCCATCAGATCCATATGAAGAAGTTCTAGAACCTTAGAGGTGGTCAGATGTCTTGACTTTGGATGTGACATCCTAGTCTGCTTACCAACCTGACATTCACCACAAACTCTTTCTTCATCAATTTGTAGTCTTGGGATCCCTCTGACTACCTCCAAGGAGATAATCCTCTTCATACCTCTTAGATGAAGATGGCCAAGTTTTTGGTGCCACAGTTTCACCTCTTTTTCTTCTTTTGCAATGGAACACACAGATGAGAAATTAGAGTTCTCAGGCTCCCACAAGTAACAGTTGTCTTTGGATCTGACTCCTTTCATTACTATCTCTTGTTTGTCATTGATTACAAGACATTCAGATTTTGAGAAATTGACCTTGAATCCTAGATCACACAATTGACTGATACTAATGAGATTAGCAGTCAGCCCTTTTACCAGCAGTACTTCATTCAGACTTGGAACTCCAGGGCAGTCCAAGTCACCAACTCCTTTGATTTCACCTTTAGCACCATCTCCAAAGGTCACAAAACTGGTGGTGTGAGGCTTAACATTATTGAGGAGGTTCTTGATTCCAGTCATGTGTCTGGAACATCCACTGTCAAAGTACCAGTATTCCTTTGCAGAGACCCTCAGGGAAGTGTGGGCTATCAGGGCAGTAGCCTTTTTCTTCCATTTAGAAGCATGTGGTACCTTTTTAGGCTTAGGTTTGACACCTGAGTTCTGATTAGGGTATCCATGCAATCTGAAGCAGAAGGGCTTTATGTGGCCATATCTCCCACAATGATGACATCTCCATCTTTGGTACCTTTTCTTCATATGTCTCTGTTCCTGATGTTGAGAGTTGTGTTGAGACATCTGTTTTGACATTTGCCTACCAGTACCAGATTTTCTTGTTTCCATAAATCCTAGTCCAGATTTATTTCCCACATTTTGTCCAACCTGAAGGATATCTTCCAATTTGTCTGTTCCATTTGTCAGCATCTTGACAGATTTGGTCATTTGATTCAGTTGTGAGTTCAGCAATTGAACTTCTCCTTCTAGATTACTTATAGTTTCAAGGTTTGCCCTTTTTTCAGCTTCCAGCTTTATGATGAGTTTTGATTGTTTCTCATTCTGCACACAGACCTCAGTACTTCTGATACACAGTTTCTTGTAAGTATCAGCCAGTTCTTCAAAAGTCACCTCTTCATCACTGATGTCACTTTCAGAGGTACAAATACCAGTTAAAGCAGTAACTAGTTTGGCAGATTCTTCTTCAGAGTTACTTTCTGAATCACAGTCAGACCAAGTAACTGTCATTCCTTTCTTTTGTTTCTTAAGAAAGGTAGGACATTCAGCTCGAATATGCCCATATCCTTCACAACCATGGCATTGAATTCCTCTGCCTTGATTTCCCTTCTCTTCTGACCTTGGTCTTCTGCTGGAACTGTCAATGTCAGAGGGAATGTTATGAACATTAGACCTTGACTTTGGATCTATTCTTTTGATGAGTTTGTTGAACTGTCTTCCAAGCATGGCTATAGCTTCTGAAATATTTTCTTCAACATCAGTGTTGGACACAAGTGCTATGCTCTTGTTCTTCTTGTCACCATTATCAGTGATCCCCATCTCAAAAGTCTGAAGAGACCCAATAAGTTCATCCACTTTCAACTTGCTGATGTCATGGGCTTCCTCTATGGCAGTTACCTTCATTGCAAATCTTTTAGGCAAGGATCTGAGAATCTTCCTCACCAGTTTTTCTTCTGACATCTTTTCTCCCAGTGCTCCTGAGGTGTTGGAAATCTCCAAGATGTTCATGTGAAACTCATGAATGGTTTCATCTTCCATCATTTTTAGATTCTCAAACTTGGTAGTCAACATCTGAAGCCTTGACATTTTTACTTTGGAAGTGCCCTCATGAGTAGTTTTGAGAGTGTCCCAAACTTCCTTGGCCAGTTCATATTGATGTACTAGTCTGAAAATGTTTCTATCAATTCCATTGAACAAGGCATTTAAAGCTTTGGAATTTCCCAGAGCTAACTCATCTTCTTCTTTACTCCAATCTTCCTCAGGCTTCAGACTGATTGTCCCATCTTTCTCAGTTATGGTGGGATGGATCCATCCTTTGTCAGCAGGTCTCCAAGCCTTTTTGTCCAGAGATTTTAGGAAGGCAATCATACGAGGTTTCCAGTAGTCATAATTAGTTCCATCCAGAATGGGTGGTCTATTTCCAAAAACTCCTTCTTTGTCCATAGTGCCAGAAAGTGATATCCCTAGATCTCACCCAGTAATACAGGCAGGGTGCCTGCTCTGATGCCAATTGAAATTCTGGCTGCAGATACTCAATGTCACGTTCAATGTTATGACACCGTATCTGACTTACTATATGACAGTAAATACAAAAACAATAAAGAACACAGTCAATTGTTTACCCAGTTCAGTGTGCAACAACACCTACTCTGGGGGCTACCAAGCCAGGGAGGAAATCCACTATAAGAGATGTTAATTCAGGAATAAACCAACCAGTTTATCTCCTTCACTTAAGACCTACCCAATGCAATTTCAATCTAAGTACAACTTAAACCTGAGTTCCTACTCACTCCCCCTCAATCACAACAGTGATACATAAAACAATTTGACTAATGATTTGATGAAGACACTCTTCATCAACATACACTTGATTAAGCTTCACAGCTTTTTAATCAAGTAACACAACCACTCTTGCTTCACAGCTTTGAGTGATGCACAACTAACTTGACTCTGCTTCACAGCTTTAGTCAAGGAACATTCAAACACTCCTGCTTCAAAGCTTTGAGTGCTACACAACCCTTACAATTAAAAACCTATTCCAAGTCACTTATCACAATGATAATTGCTTGGAGTACAATAATTAAACCTATACAAATTACAAATGATCTTCTGATCAAAAGGGATACTTTGCAAAACAGCAGCTCTGTTGAATATATAGCAGCTGCAACTTCAGTTAGGGTTTCCATAAAAACCTAGGGTTAATTCCGTTTGACCTTAAGACTAGGTCACAGGAATTAATTAACCAGGTTAGGATTGAGCTAGGTTAACCCTCAGAAAACGCAGGATTCTGTTCTGGAAAGACTGAGTTGTTTTCCTGAAAAAACTCAGAATTAACTAACCTGCAAACCTGTTAGTTCAGAACAGGATGTCATAACATCTGTTATGACATCTGAGAAAACCTGTCTACTGATTTAGCAAAATGTGATCATTTTGCAAAATGCTCAGATACACACTTATAAACATCAGTACTTGAATTACAATATTTTTCTGCAAAGGTACCTAATGAGTCAGTACAAACTAAACTAGAATGTTATGACATCAGTCATGACATTCACATATACACTTGGGTTTTACCAAAAATGCAAGCCAATACCTAAACAACTACATATAACATTGAGCCAAAAACACGAGCTATCCAGTCCTCAAACACCCTTGAACATCAAAACACCAAAAACTTGCAAAACAGGGCAGCTTCTGCAGTTGCACCTCCATCTCACAAATCACTCGTGCGTTTTGTCCCAAACCTCTTCCAACACACTCCATACAACCCATCTAAGCTCTCCTAACCATTAGCCAGTGACTGTAACTCCACTTACAAGCTTCACCATTTTTAAATTCTGCTTGTGCAGGTTGACTTCTGCAGGCTTAATCAAGCAAACTAAAAGCAAACTAAACATTGGGGAAGGTCAAAGGAAGTTCAAGCAAGCTCCCAAGCATCCCAGGCCTCATTGAAAACCTCCACATTGCCATATTCGAGTTCAACTGAATCAGGTATTTTCCAACTTTCTATCTCTCTATTTAGGAATCATTAGGCTTAGGTTTGTGAATAAAAAATGTAGTACTCATTGCCCTTAAACTGTACATATGCATAGATTTCATTTAAGTTAACTGTGTTGAGAGAATTTGATTGATGAACTTTCTGAAAAAGTTAGGTTAGAAATTAGGGCCAGAGAAATTCTCTCTGGTCTTTGAGAGTTAGATTAAGTTCTTTACATGGTTGGAATCGTGCTGAAAAATGCTATAACTTTTGTGTTGTGAGTTTTTGCTTTAGAGTACGTATCCAGGAGTTAGCCATTTGTACAAGAGGCGCGCGTTTTGTTTTGAACAGAGGTTGAAGAAGAAGTAGCTGGGATGGGCCTGGCTATTTCTCACTTTTGGCGCCCCCAGCTTGCTGATTGCACCCCCCTGGCCCATTTCATTATTTTTTATATTTTTTCTATTCTATTTACATTTCTGATTTTATTTTATTTTTCTAAACATAAAAAATTACCAAAAACATTTTCATAAATTTTCATATTTTATTTTGTACTTTTTATTATTTTTTCTAACATAAAAAATAGTTTTCATAAATAATATACTTTTATTTTTCTAAATAAACTTGTAAATACTACAAAAAATATTATACTTTTATTTTTATTATTTATATACTTAAATAATATTTTTTCTAACATATTTTTATTTTTTGACATTTGTATATATTTTTATTTTATTGTACATAAATAAATAATACATATAATATATATATATTTTCTTAATGCAAATTAGGGTTTTTACCCTTAATAAAAATAACCTTTTCTTTTCTTATTTTTAATACATTAAACATTTTATTTTTACATACATGAAAATAAACAAAAAAACATATTTTTTACATATTTATAATATATTGCATATTTATTTAATTGTCCATTTAAATATTTGTGTATTTATTATTTGTGCAAAGAATTCAATTTGGATGTAATAGTTAATCTTAGGGTTTTATTTTCTTGCAGATACCCCCCCCCCCCCCCCCATTCAAACATGTACCCCTCTCCCCATATCAATGTTGTAATAGTCGTAGATTTATTTTACGCACTTTAAAGCTTTCAAATATGCCATGATAGAGATTAGGGTTTGTATGCAATATCCAAAATCAAAACAAATAGCTAGACCTAATACAAGACATAAAGGCATGTAAATTGACAACACAATGCACACATGCACCCCTAGGGTTTCATCCACTTGTTGCCTTTAAAATGGCCATGGTATGCATGTTGAGTGTCTTGGCAAAACAAAAATCAAAACAAAAAGATTATAGTCCCTCGATGACGCTATCTTGGTTGCCTATACAAAAATGATCTAGTCCCTCAAAAATTTGCTAAGATACTTGGCACAATTGCTATCATGGTCATACGATGACCAGCGCCCGTCCCGTTTAACATCCAAACACAACGTTGTTTACCAAATACAATGGTAAAACAACAATGTCAAAAGGGTTAAAAATGTGTAGTAAGGATCTTTGAGTTAAGGTAGACAACTCCTAGTTACTTGATAAAACTTGCAAACCATCCTTGCTAATTTCAAAACACACAATTTCAAAACATTTTCCAAAACATACTTTCAAACATTGAAACATCTTTTTCAAAAGACAAACACCTTGGTAAAACATTCAAACAAGAATTGTTACAAAGGTTGCCTAGACAAGGCCTCTTTTCAAAACCACACACAAAGCACCATTTCAAACAATTGAAAAGAAAAAGCAAGTGATTTATACAAGTAACTAAGAGCCCATGGATAACCATGGATGAAAAGGGTGCTTGCACCTTCCCTTTTCATAATCTACCCCCCGAACTCAAGAAAACATCTCAATGGTCTTTCCTGTGCTTTTTGACCTTTCCTTTGGATAAAATAAAAAGTCGGTGGCGACTCTTGCTAAACTGAAACATTTTGCGAACACAAACGCAAAACCTCAAGTCAGTTCTCCCACCGTATCACAGAACTGGCGAATCTGCTGGGGAAAAACTTAAAAGTGGGGTAACCTTAGGGTTTAGATCACCTTTACATGCTTATCTTGTTTGCTTTGATTTCTTTACATTTGGCTCTTTTGTTTGGGTTTGAATCCTCCACCCGGATTTGTGGGAAACATTCATAGGTAAATAGCAATACGTTGTGGAAACTGTATGGGGTATACCGATATGGTCTAAGCAATAGCTATATTAGTGCGACATATTTGTGGGTACCGGTAGCCTTTGAGTCAATCAAAGAGAATATGGGGCCGCTGAGTGATGTCATGAAGCACTAATGGACTTTTAGAACCTTTACTTGACCATCTTGGCCTTTTTAGGGGTAGTGAGATGACCGGCTTTGGTGCATTCCGAAGTTGGTAGATACTCTATACTACACTCATTGAGGGTTGTTTTCTTGGAATATTTCGGTCGCCAGTAAAGTGGCCAAACTGAA
Organism: Vicia faba; assembly: GCA_948472305.1. NCBI lineage: Eukaryota > Viridiplantae > Streptophyta > Magnoliopsida > Fabales > Fabaceae > Vicia > Vicia faba. The sequence goes on along the minus strand of OX451735.1, from coordinate 530,618,919 downwards.
ACTATGAACACAGAACATAATCCAGTGATATTGAGCTCCTTAGAACCCGATTACTATTTATAGGACAGGTTGAGCCAACTAACTTCAAGAGGGTACTTACCTATGAAACCCCATGCAAGCCTGAAACTAGGAACTTGTGTGACTTGTTTGTACATATTCTTGTGCATACATCATGAACATCATGAAGTATCATGTGCATCCACTAACCATTTCAAGGATCTTGGATTTTCATCTTTGTTCTTGTTTTGTAGGCTATGGAATCACTCCGCAGAAAAACTGTTCAGGTCAACCTTGTGAGAGTTCCTCCTCATCTTAAGGAGCTCACTTCCAGTATTCTAGAGTATTCTTCATTCAGTGAAAGACATGGTAGACTTCTCAGCTTGGTCAACTCCAACATAGAAGAAGACATGGTGAAAGTTCTCTTCTAGTTCTTTGACCCTCTACATCACTGTTTCACTCTCCCTGATTACCAGTTGGTACCTACTTTGGAGGAATTTTTTCAACTCCTGAGGATTCCCATTCTCCAACAACTACCTTTCAACGGTACGGAGAAAGTCCCAAAGCCTGAAGATGTTGCTCAAGCCTTACACTTGCAACCATCAGATATCAAAGGTCATTGGGAAACCAGAAGTGGTGTCAAGGGTTTCTTGGCAAAGTTCTTGTTTGAGAAAGCTCAAGAATGCTGGAATTCTTTAGATTTGCAAGATTTTGAAGAGGTGGTAGCACTTCTCATCAATGGGTTGGTCTTGTTCCCGAACCCTGATCAGCTTATAGATGTGAATGTTGTCAAGATATTCATGTCTCGGAATCCTGTGCCTACATTGCTTGGGGACATCCTACACTCATTTCACACACGAACAATGAGTAAAAGAGGTGTTCTCATGTGTTGTACTCCTCTTCTAGCAAGATGGTTTATTTCTCACCTTCCCCAGTCAACTCTGAAGAATGAGCAGGGTTTAAGGTGGTCACAACGACTGATGACTCTCAAGCATTCTGATATACATTGGTGTTCTCAGTCCAGAGAAAATGTTATCATCATTGATCATTGTGGGGAATTCTCTAATGTCCCACTACTTGGCATTAGGGGAGGCATTACCTATAACCCCTTCTTGGCTCTCCAACAGTTTGGTTATGCTCGACGAGATGGCCCACATGACATGCTCATCCAAGGGATAGTCTTCGACTTCGACAACAACGATCAAGCTCTCCGCTAGAGGTTCATTCGAGCATGGAGAATGCCCAACAAGGTAGACAATCAAACTTTGGGACACAAGAATTCCATCCCCCTCGAGCCTTACCTCGGGTGGGTACGAATCCGTGCCCAAAGTCTCATGATGCCCTATCCCTTCATTCTTCCAGTGATTATAGAGCATGTTCAATAAGGAGAGGTTCCATACACCCTCCTACATCCTGACATGCCAACATCACATGAAGACCTACAACGGAGTTGGATACAGCTTAAGGAAGAGCGTAATTCTCTTGAAACCAATCTCTACGACAGTGAGAAGAAGGTTTTAGAGCTTACGAGGCTACTACAAGAGGAGCATACTCTTAACACCTACATCGCACCAAAGAGGATGCGCGACGTCTTTTTATCTTAGATTTCTGTATTATTTTGCCCAAGCGGCTTTTGATGTACTAACTTCTATTTTAATTAATATGACGTTTGTTCTTTTTTGTTTGAAACAAATTTGAATTTCTGAGTCCTTGAAAGCATTACATGAATACATATCATTCATCATATGCATAAGCAGGTCATAACACCAGGTTTCCTCATCCTTTTGCTGTTTATTTCAGCACCATGGATCTGGAACAAACGGTTAAAGATTTGCAAGCGCAGAATTCACAGTTCCAACAACTACTCATAACCTTGGCAAAGGGTCAGGAGGATCTCAAAACTCTGCTTTAAAAGGAGAAAGAGAAGAAGAAGGAAAAGAGGGCTGGTGTGGCTACTATGGGAAGAAGATTTGAAGGCCAAGCAAGAAGGGTCCTAGATTTCCCCTCAACATCTGATGAAGGGGTAGGTAAAGGAAAGGGAGCTGCAGTACCCTCTGAGTCTGAGGCTGAAGAAGAAGAGGAGGAGGATGAAGACTATTCAAAACAACAGTATCCTCCTGCAGATGAAAAGTACAAAAATGTGGAAGAACGACTGGCAGCCATGGAGATTCAAAGAGTGCCTGGACTAGACTTTGAAGAGATAGGGTTGGTTTCGGGGATTGTCATCCCTCCTAAATTTAAAGTACCTCTGTTTTCTAAGTACGATGGGGTGTCTTGCCCAAAGATGCACTTACGGTCTTACATCAGAAAAATTCAGCCTCATTCTTCTGATAAGGATTTGTGGGTCCACTTTTTTCAAGATAGTTTGTCAGGGACACAGTTGGACTGGTTCCACCAGCTAGAGAGGTCGGATGTCCACAATTGGGAGGATTTGGCAGCTGCTTTTTACAAGCAGTATCAATATAATGCAGACCTAGCACCAACCCGTACTCAATTACAGAGTATGGGTATGGTCTCCAATGAAGGCTTTAAGGAGTATGCCCAAAAGTGGAGGGACTTGGCTGGTAGGGTGCAGCCACCATTGTCTGAGAGAGAGCTTGTTGATATGTTTTTAGGGATTCTGTTAGGTCCATTCTTTAATCACCTGATAGGAAGTTCGTCTGCGGGGTCCATCGAGTTAATTCTGACTGGTGAAAGAGTTGAGGCCGACATTAAAAGAAGCAAAATTCAAAAGGATACATCTGCTTCTTCCACTGCTATCAAAAGACCTTTTCTAGCTAAGAAAGAGGTGTCAGCTGTTTACTCTCAAAGAGTTCAAGGAAGAATCGAGCGCCGGCCAACGGTGGGGGCTGTAATGATCCAAAAGTCTGCAGTTGATCATCCTAGAAACAACCAACCAAGGACCAACCAAGCCAGAGTGGAAAGGCCTGTTAGGAAATTCACCAAAATAAACATGACTCCCGCTCAAGTCTTACCTCATCTCTTGAAATTGAACCTAACCATGCTAAGGGAGGCCCCTAAAAACCCTAACACTTCATCACCACACTACCATCCCAGTGCAAAATGTGCTTATCATTCAGATAGCTTGGGGCACGACACCAACAATTGTTGGGCCCTCAAGAATAAGATTCAGGATTTAATTGATGCTAAGGAGGTGGAATTTGATGCCCCTGAAAAGCCGAATGTAATCTCCGCACCAATGCCAAGGCACGGCTATAATGCCCATGCCATTGAAGAAGACCTTTTTGTTGCCACTGTTGATGATTTAATAACTCCGCTACTGACGATCAAGTTAAATTTGTTGAAAGCTGGGATCCTCCCAGGCTGTGAAAAAGATTGCTCTTTTTGTTCATCCTTATCAATCGACTGTCCATTTTTGAAGTTAGGTATCCAATGCCTAATGGATAATCAAGAAATCCTCTTTCAATAGACTCATGTTACTCTGACTCCTGTCAATGACATTTCAATTATCACCATATACGACAACTTTTCCAAGGTCTCCAAAAGACCTGTTAAGATTACACCTGATCCAAAGTGTACACCGCTGAAGATAACCATGATGGGGCCTATCCCATACAAGTCCAACAAGTCAATACCGTGGAACTATGGAGTAGAGATCTTCTACCACGGTATTAAGCAGATTGAAGCAAATGAAGAAAGTTCCGATGAAGAGAATCCTGACATAGGAAATATTGCTGGAACAAGTAAAATCACACGTAGTGGAAGGATTTTCTCTCCGGAGATTGCCCCTCCAAAGGAAATCTTTGGACCCTCTGTCGCTCCCAAGGTTACTCCTATGCCGATCAACATATCTTCCAGAACTCCTGTCATTATTGAAGAGATTGTTACCCCTGTGGTCATTCCCCCTATAGCTGCTGCTAATGATAAAGGGAAGGTCATCTAAGAAGAGCTCGTTAGGACGAGGGCTCAGCCATTGGTTATCCCCGAGACTACTCAAAAAGAGATGGAGGAGATTCTGAAGATAATTAAAAAGAGCGACTATAATGTTGTAGAGAAACTGGGGCAAACCCCTTCAAAAATCTCTATGATGGCTTGCTGCTCTGTTCGGAGGCTCATGCCAAAGCCCTGATCAGATTTTTAAAGACGGCCCATGTGCCCCAGGAAACCTCTGCGGATCAGTTTCAAGAGTGTGTAGCTAGCCTTACAGTCGACAACGGTCTTGGTTTCTCCGATGCTGACTTAACATCTAAAGGGAGAAAGCATAATGATTCCATGCATGTCTCGGTGGAATGCTGAGGGACGACTCTGGCACACATCTTGGTTGATACTGGGTCATCTTTAAATGTCTTGCCGAAGAAAGCATTGGACAGATTGGACTGTGAAGGTTTGACCCTAAAGCCCGGTAATATCATTGTCAGAGCCTTTGATGGTTCTAAGAGGATGGTTCACGGAGAGGTGGACATTCCGATCAAGGTGGGCACCGAAACTTTCAGTTCCACATTTTATGTGATGGACATCCGTCCCTCCTACTCTTGCTTGTTGGGAAGACCCTGGATCCATAATGCTAGGGCCGTCACTTCTTTGCACCAAATGCTCAAATACCCAGTCCAGGGTAAAATTATAACAGTTCATGGTGAGGAGGAGTATATGATAAGCCACCTTAACTCTTTCCGCTATGTGGAGTTAGATGGTGAATTCATAGAAACCCCTTTCCAAAACTTTGAAGAGGTCTCCCCTGAAGTTGCAGCAACCAAGACAATGACATCTATACCCATCATTACCAAACCTGTGTCCCGGGAGGAAGCACAGTATGGGGTCAACTACCAGACTTTCCTTTCAAGGCAGATAAGTTCGGCTTGGGTTTCACTGCTTCTATGCAAAAGGTTGTACATCGCACCCGGGCTAGAGGACCGCCGCTGAAGATCACTCATCATGGAGTCAGTGCCCTAGAAGATGGTGAAGAGGAAGGTGACTTTGAAGACTGGATTTTCCCGACTATTGAAGGAGGAGTGGACAACTGGGAGGCAAAGGACTTTATTCCCATTACTTTCATAAATCAGTAATTTATCTTTCGAACATTTCTATTGGTCTATAATAATTTTTAGACAATTCGTACACTCTTAGCCTTATGTCTTGCCCGAGACATATAGGTCTATTTGTAAGGGTTTTGATTCTTCATTTTCATATGCCATTTTTAATGAATCATGGACGTTTTCACATATAAACTTTTGTGTTCATTTTCTTTCTTTTTACATGTTATTTTGTTTAAAGATGGCTATCCCTTACACACACCCACACTCACAAAATGCAGGTACCCTTCCATTCTGGATTCCATGGGTAACAATTCTGCTATGGCCTTCAGTGACTCTGAAGATCTGGTCTACCAAGCCGAATACGAAGGTGAGGAAGACTGTGAAGTGCCATGAGAGTTGGCTAGACTGCTGCAATGGGAAGAGAGGGCTATTCTACCTCACGAGGAGCTGTTAGACACTATCAACCTGGGTACTGAGGAAGATAAGAAAGAAATCAAGATAGGTGCCAACTTGGAGCCAAGTGTCAAAGAACGCCTGATTCAGCTTTTACATGACAATGTTGAGATCTTCTCCTGGTCTTACAAAGACATGCCAGGACTAGACACTGATATTGTGGTACACCGTCTGCCCACGAGAGAAGACTGTCCACCGGTTAAGCAAAAGGTACGCCGTATGAGGCCTGACATGTCTAAAAAGATCAAAGCAGAAGTGATGAAGCAGTCCAACGCTGGATTTCTGGCTGTTACTTCCTATCCATAATGGGTTGCTAACATTGTGCCTGTGCCTAAGAAAGACGGAAAAGTTCGGATGTGTGTGGATTACAGAGACTTAAACAGGGCTAGCCCTAAAGATGACTTTCCACTACAACACATCGACATATTGGTTGACAACATAGCTCAGCACAAGGTATTTTCTTTCATGGATGGATTTTCAGGTTATAACCAGATCAAAATGGCACCTGAAGACATGGAGAAAACTACCTTTGTTACACAATGGGGTACCTTCTGCTATAAAGTGATGCCATATGGACTGAAGAATGTCGGGGCAACTTATCAACGCGCCATGGTGGCTTTGTTTCATGACATGATACATCATGAGATTGAAGTCTACGTAGATGACATGATAGCCCGATCACAACAGAAGAAGAACACCTCGACCATTTGCAAAAGCTGTTTGTCAGGTTGAAGGAGTACAAGCTCAGACTAAACCCTAACAAGTGCACTTTCGGAGTCCGATCCGGCAAACTCTTGGGTTTCATTGTCAGCAATAAAGGCATAGAGGTTGATCCTGCCAAAGTCAAGGCTATACGAGAAATGCCTGCTCCTCGCACTGAGAAGGAGGTCAGAGGTTTCTTGGGACGCCTAAACTACATTGCTAGGTTCATCTCTCACCTAACATCTACCTGTATGCCAATCTTCAAGCTGTTAAAGAAGGATCGGGTGGTTAAATGGAACGATGAATTCCAGATTGCCTTTGACAGAATCAAGGAATATTTTCTAGAACCTCCTGTCTTGATGCCTCCCGTCGAAGGAAGACCTTTAATCATGTATATGACCGTCCTGGAAAATTCAATAGGGTGCGTACTGGGGAAGCATGATGAGCCTGGCCGAAAAGAGCATTCCATTTATTACCTTAGCAAAGAGTTTACCGACTGTGAGACCCGATACTCACTGCTCGAGAAAACTTGTTGCGCTTTGGTATGGGCTGCTCGCCGGCTAAGGCAGTATATGTTGACTCATACCACTTTGCTGATTTCTAAGATGAATTCAATCAAGTACATCTTCGAGAAGCCTGCTTTGTCCGGAAGAATAGCTAGATGGCAAATGATTCTAACCGAGTATGACATACAATACACGACACAAAAATCTATAAAGGGGAGTGTGCTAGCTGATCAACTTGCACATCAAGCTATTGAAGACTATCAATCAATGAAGTTTGAATTCCCAGACGAGGACATCATGACTTTGGACAACTATGAAGGTAACAAACCGTATTACGGTCCTGAACAAGGATCCCGATGGACCCTGTACTTTGATGGTGCCTCCAATGCACTTGGTAACGGTATTGGCGCTGTGCTTATATCTCCAGAAGGTTGCCATACACCTTTCACCGCCAGACTTTACTTTAACTGCACTAACAACACGGCCGAGTATGAAGCTTGCATCTTTGGTCTCAAGGCTGCTATTAACCTTGGAATCAAATCTTTGGTTGTGTTTGGAGACTCAGCTTTGGTCATCAGTCAGATCAAAGGAGAGTGGGACACTAAACATCACAATCTTATCCCCTACAAAGAACATGTCCTGACATTGCTATCACATTTCGATCAGATCACCTTCGAGCACTTCCCGCGAGAAAAAAATCAGCTGGCAGATGCTTTGGCTACAATATCCTCCATGTTTAAGCTTAACTGGGATAATGAGGCTCCCCAAATTACTATTGAACGGATGGACGGACCTGCACATTGTCACGAGATTAATACCAAAGAAGTAGTGGACTGACCCTGGTTTCACGAAGTCAAAAGGTATCTCGAGGCTCAAGAATATCCTGAAGGAGCTTCAGTCAACAAAAAAAAGTTCTTAAGGAGATTCTCGGCTAAGTTCTTCTTGAGCAATGGTATCATGTACAAGCACAATCACGATTGCATTCTACTCCGTTGTGTAGACAAGGTTGAAGCTGAACAAATCATGGCTGAACTGCATGATGGCACCTTTGGCACCCACTCGAGCGGGCATACGATGGCGAAGAAAATCCTTCGGGCAGGCTATTACTGGTCTACCATGGAAGCTGACTGCCATCAATACTCCAGAACTTGTCACAAATGTCAAGTCTATGCGGACAAGGTACACATACCTTCAGTTCCTCTCAACGTCTTAACAGCTCCTTGGCCCTTTGCTATGTGGGGAATCGACATGATTGGAGAGATCAAGCCTACAACATCGAATGTACACCGCTTCATTCTGGTAGCCATTGATTACATTACCAAATAGGTCGAAGCAGCTTCCTTCGCATCAGTTACAAAGAATGTTGTTGCCCGCTTCATCAAGAAGAACCTCATTTGCTGGTATGGTATCCCCGACAGGATCATCACGGACAACGGTACAAACCTGATCAATACTATGATCACCGCTTTGTGCAAACAGTTCAAGATTCAACATCACAATTCATCTCCCTATCAGCCAAAGATGAACGGTGTTGTCGAAGTTGCGAACAAGAATATCAAGAAGATCATACAAAAGATGACAGTCACCTACAATGACTGGCATGAAATGCTACTGTTTGCTCTACACGGGTACCGTACCATGGCTCGAACATCAATTGGGGCAACACCCTTTTCTTTGGTCTACGGCATGGAAGTTGTCCTGCCTATTGAGGTTCAGATTCCCTCCTTGAGAATCATGAAAGATGCTGGTTTGAGTGAAGACGATTGGATTCAGACTCGACTTGATCAGTTGAACTTAATTGACGAGAAGCGACTTACTGCTGTTTGCCACGGTCAGACGTATCAAAAACGGATGATCAAGGCATTCAACAAGAAAGTCAGATGACAAGTGTATCAAGTCGGGGATCTTGTAATCAAGCGGATCATCTTGCCGCAAAGTGATCCCAGGGGAAAATGGAATCCTACTTACGAAGGACCATTTGTGATCAAAAACATATTTTCTGGTGGGGCAATGATATTAACCACCATGGACGACAACGATCTGCCGCACCCTGTGAACGCAGACATAGTCAAAAGATACCACGCATGAATGACCCGCTAGGTTGACACACCTAGGCAAAAAAAGGGAATCCCGGTGAATCGAAAACCCGAAAGGGAGATTCAGGAAAAAGTTAGGGATAAACAAAAAAATATGTACACCCGGCAAGTTGAAAACCCGAAAGGGCGACTTGGGCAAAAAAGGGTTTCCCGGTGGACTGAAAACCTGAAAGGGCGGTCCAGGCAAAAGTTAGGGAATTAAAGCGTATGACTATGTCTCGTCGGATCACTTTAAGGACAATCTCTTCACAAGATAAGCTCCTGGATTCCGATCAACCCGATCACCTTCGAACGAATCAGCATCAGACAAGATTTTTGGAGTTACGAAGGCTATAGCAGAATGGGAATCCCATGGAATTTTTACACATAGCCATCTTTCTTTGTATAAATTTTTCACATTTTTTACGACAACATTCTCCTACTAGGATGTTTGTCTCCTTTGCACAAAACACTTACTCAAAGTTAATACAAAGATACTTCAGAGTGCAGAAAACTATTTTTTTTTTCTTTTTACACTTGTGTTTTATTTGAAAATGTCCAGTGATTTATTAAATGAGCATATGCATTTAAATATAATCACTGCTTACAAATGAACGAAATGGGAAAGAATAATTACTGATAGGTTGAAAGTATAGGAAGACGTATTTAGGCTGTCCCAGGGGCAATCCCCTACAGTACATCATCTCAATCCCCAGTGGAACTAAAACCTTGAAATGCATATCCCCAGCGGAGTTAAATTTCAAAATCCCCATCAGAGTTAAATCTTCAAACTCCCAATCCCAGCGGAGCCAAAACTTTGAACTACAGATCCTCAGCGAAGATGAAACTTTCTTCCCCAACGGAGTCAAATATTCAACCTTTAAACCACAGTGGAAACCTTCTAGTTTCCTCCAATTTCCCCGGAGAGTCGCTCTTAAAACCAGACTATTCCCCAAAAAGTTGCTAACTAAGACAACTTCGGATAGTTCCCCAGTAGATTGGCATGCAACCCAAAATCTCAAATTCTCTCCAAAAACAGAAATGAACTGTTCCCTACAGGGTCTCCTAGAACTCCTCAGCAGTTAGCTACTCCCCGCAGAGCTCTTACTATTCAACAGGTTAAACTTTCTCCCCACAGAAGTTGTCAAAAATTTTGTTAATCCCTGCGAGTTGCCAAAGATTTTGAACCTCCAGTAGCGGTCATGGATTTATTTTCCCCGGCAGCAGCCCAAGATTTTATTATCTCCAGCTATCAAGGATTTATTTTCCTCAGCAAGACAGCTAATCAGCTTACATGCACATACATTACAATCATATATCATAAACATTGATAAAACACATATATTGCATCATACATTTCATGCAACATAACTTTGTGTTTCAGCTAATATTTTACCCTTCTCAGGATAAGATTAACAAGCTACCAGTACAGGATCATGAAAACAATTTATGGATGCTCCAGACATGGATGTTAATCTATCGCTTGTTCAGATTCAGCTCAGAAAACAACCTAGGCATGCTCCAGACACGGATGCTAATCTATTGCTTATTCAAATTCAAGGATCATGAAAATAGTTTACGGATGCTCCAGACATGGATGTTAATCTATCGCTTGTTCAGATTCAGCTCAGAAAACAACCTAGGGATGCTCCAGACACGGATGCTAATCTATTGCTTATTCAAATTCAAGGATCATGAAAACAGTTTACGGATGCTCCAGACATGGATGCTAATCTATCGCTTGTTCAGATTCAGCTCAGAAAACAGCCCAGGGATGCTCCAGACACGGATGCTAATCTATTGCTTATTCAAATTCAAGGATCATGAAAACAGTTTACGGATGCTCCAGACATGGATGCTAATCTATCGCTTGTTCAGATTCAGCTCATAAAATAGCCTAGAGATGCTCCCGACACGGATGTTATTCTATTGCTTATTCATATCCCCAGCTCAGAGATGTTCCAGACGTGAATACTTTTCTAACACTCACCTATAACTCACAATTCAACAAACATCTTTGGATGGCATCTTTAAGCCCATCTCCGACAAGATTCTGTCAACTTCCAAATGGCATCTTTAAGCCCATTCCCTCAACTATTTCATCGAGTACAAATTCTTGGGCACTCTAATGTCCAATCATTCTCTTACCTTCGAGTAACGAACGACAAACTCGCCAATCTAACTCTTCAGGTTCAAAAAGATTGAACAGGGGAAGTTGTTGTACCCTAAAATTTGCTCTCTAATTTTATCAATATTTCCCTTCACAAGACTCTTTGAACCCAAGACTAAGCTAGGGTTTGCTCTGCTCAAGACATCTCCTTGCACTATTGACCTGAAATTAGGGTTTGAGATTGCTCAAGGATTTTTGGACTTTTAATGCTCAATGTGACTTTCATACTTCATGTTGGACTCCTAAGATTGCTCATACCAAGTTTCAATCCTTGAATCAAAATTTTGCTCAGTCAATTGGATAATTGACCTAGAAATCAACTCTATTGGGGAAAAAGTCAATTGTGGCCAATTTACAGTCAAAACTCATAATTTTTTATCCACATCAACAATATAAACTCATATGAACCATTTGATCAAGTTTGGACCACAACTCCTCAAGAAATTTGATCAGATCGCCAAAAGGGCAAAATGGTCATTTTTAGGGTTTTGACTGTATAAGGGCAATTTCTGATTTTTGACCTAGCCAATGGTAAATTGGGTTCAAGCATGGATTCAAGGACTCAATGGCATCATCTTGACCTAATCACAAGGTTCAAAAGATCTCAATTGCATTGAATTGACAGATGAATTTTCCAGTCAACTGATCAAAAATCAACTATACACTGAAAAGTGAAACTTTGACTTTTTGGTCAAAATCAAGTGCCAAGGGTCATTTTTCATCAAGATGTGTCAAAACATGAAACTTGTTCACCAAGAAACTAAATTTTGCAAATTAGGGTTTAAGATTGAAAATTTTCATAACTTAGAATTTTTCTAAGTTATGAAATTTTCTTATTTTTTTCCCAACTTTGCACAACATTTTCACATGATGCATTTGGATTCAAACAAAACTTCCAACATGAAAGTTGCATTCCTCCAAAAAAATATATAACTTTGATTCAAAAAGTTTTCCCAAAAGATTCTTGGATCTCAAGTTATGATTTTTTGAATAAGGGTCCATGAAACTTTTAACTTAGTGAAATTTTGCCCTAGTTTAGGCAGGATTTTTACCTATCTTCAAGGAAATTTTTCACATAGTTCCCATTGGAATATCAAAATGAATTTCAAAGATGGATTGTATAGCATGTTACAAGCTTTATAAAATGTCCAAGAACTCTCCAAAATCATTTATGGTTAAGGAGAATCAAAGGATTGAATTTGGAAAAATGTCACTTTGATCCGTGGCATTTTTCACTATGTTACAAATTGCAAATTCTATCCAGCCTTACTTGTACTTGCTCACAGGTCTTTAAACCCTTCCAAACTCAAAAATTGAATGCAAATTCAATGGTTTAAGGCATTATTCTGATCAATGGAAGATTACACATTGAATTAACCTAAAATGGCAAAAAGGTAGCATTGCCATTTTGGTAAAGTTGGCTTTATGTCAATTTGTTTCTATTGAGCATTTCACCCTTTCTTTGGCAGCAAACAAAGTATATAAACTAAGGCAAATGTACAACAACTTTGTGCATGCTTGAAGCTATCCTGTACAGGCCTGTCCTTGGTCACTTCACACTTTTCTTAAAAAATAAGTCAACTTGCAAAAATCACATAACTCTTGTATCTGTTATAACCAAGCTTGGCAACCATTCAAAACTACTTTTTCATATCACATTGAGCCAAAAACACGAGCTATCCAGTCCTCAAACACCCTTGAACATCAAAACACCAAAAACTTGCAAAACAGGGCAACTTCTGCAGTTGCACCTCCATCTCACAAATCACCCGTGCGTTTTGTCTCAAACCTCTTCCAACACACTCCATACAACCCATATAAGGTCTCCCAACCATTGGCCAGTGACTGTAACTCCATTTACAAGCTTCACCATTTTTAAATTATGCTTGTGCAGGTTGACTTCTGCAGGCTTAATCAAGCAAACTCAAAGCAAACTAAACATTGGGGAAGGTCAAAGGAAGTTCAAGCAAGCTCCCAAGAATCTCAGGCCTCATTGAAAACCTCCACATTGCCATATTCGAGTTCAACTGAATCAGGTATTTTCCAATTTTCTATCTCTCTATTTAGGAATCATTAGGCTTAGGTTTGTGAATAAAAAATGTAGTACTCATTGCCCTTAAATTGTACATATGCATAGATTTCATTTAAGTTAATTGTGTTGAGAGAATTTGATTGATGAACTTTCTAAAAAAGGTAGGTTAGAAATTAGGGCCAGAGAAATTATCTCTGGTCTTTGAGAGTTAGATTAAGTTCTTTATATGGTTGGAATCGTGTTGAAAAATGCTATAACTTTTGTGTTGTGAGTTTTTGCTTTAGAGCACGTATGCAGGAGTTAGTCATTTGTACAGGAGGCACGCGTTTTGTTTTAAACAGAGGTTGAAGACGAAGTAGTTGGGCTGGGCCTGGCTATTTCTCACTTTTGGCGCCCCCCAGCTTGTTGATTGCACCCCTTGGCCCATTTCATTATTTTTTATATTTTTTCTATTCTATTTACATTTCTGATTTTATTTTATTTTTCTAAACATAAAAAATTACCAAAAACATTTTCATAAATTTTCATATTTTATTTTGTATTTTTTATTATTTTTTCTAACATAAAAAATAGTTTTCTTAAATAATACACTTTTATTTTTCTAAATAAACTTGTAAATACTACAAAAAATATTATACTTCTATTTTTATTATTTATATACTTAACTAATATTTTTTCTAACATATTTTTATTTTTTGACATTTGTATATATTTTTATTTTATTGTACATAAATAAATAATACATATAATATATATATTTTCTTAATGCAAATTAGGGTTTTTACCCTTAATCAAAGTAACCTTTTATTTTCTTATTTTTAATACATTAAACATTTTATTTTTACATACATGAAAATAAACAAAAAAACATTTTTTTTTACATATTTATAATATATTGCATATTTATTTAATTGTCTATTTAAATATTTGTTTGTTTATTATTTGTGCAAAGAATTCAATTTGGATGTAATAGTTAATCTTAGGGTTTTATTTTCTTGCAAATACCCCCCATTCAAACTTGTACCCCTCTCCCCATATCAATGTTGTAATAGTCGTAGATTTATTTTACGCACTTTAAAGCTTTCAAATATGCCATGATAGAGATTAGGGTTTGTATGCAATATCCAAAATCAAAACAAATAGCTAGACCTAATACAAGACATAAAGGCATGTAAATTGACAACACAATGCACACATGCACCCCTAGGGTTTCATCCACTTGTTGCCTTTAAAATGGCCATGGTATGCATGTTAAGTGTCTTGACAAAACAAAAATCAAAACAAAAAGATCATAGTCCCTCGATGACGCTATCTTGGTTTCCTATACAAAAATGATCTAGTCCCTCAAAAATTTGCTAAGATACTTGGCACAATTGCTATCATGGTCATACGATGACCCGCGCCCGTCCCGTTTAACATCCAAACACAAGGTTGTTTACCAAATACAATGGTAAAACAACAATGTCAAAAGGGTTAAAAATGTGTACGAAGGATCTTTGAGTTAGGGTAGACAACTCCTAGTTACTTGATCAAACTTGCAAACCATCCTTGCTAATTTCAAAACACACAATTTCAAAACATTTCCCAAAACAAACTTTCAAACATTGAAACATCTTTTTCAAAAGACAAACACCTTGGTAAAACATTCAAACAAGAATTGTTACAAAGGTTGCCTAGAAAAGGCCTCTTTTCAAAACATTTTCAAAACCACACACAAAGCACCATTTCAAACAATTGAAAAGCAAAAGCAAGTGATCTAAACAAGTAACTAAGAGCCCATGGATAACCATGGATGAAAAGGGTGCTTGCACCTTCCCTTTTCATAATCTACCCCCCGAACTCAAGAAAACATCTCAATGGTCTTTCCTGTGCTTTTTTACCTTTCCTTTGGATAAAATAAAAAGTCGGTGGTGACTCTTGCTAAACCGAAACATTTTGCAAACACAAACGCAAAACCTCAAGTCAGTTCTCCCACTGTATCATAGCCTACAACTAGGGTTTTGGTATTCTCAGGGAAAATGGGACTTCTAGTGCCTCAAGTGAGTTTCATGGTTCCTCATATGCTTCAAATAATCCCCGTATCAAGTTTTAAGCCTCACATCATAAATTTTCTCAATCAATTGCTCAAATAAGTGAAAATCAACTATATTGGACAAAAAGTCAAATGTGGTCAACATACAGTTAAACTTCAAGATTTTTAGTAAACATCAATATTTTGAAGTCACATTCATCATTTGATTAAGGGTTTATCATGATTCATCAAGAAAACTCAAAGATTCATCAAAAGTCAAAAGTTGCTAAATTAGGGTTTTCTTTAGGAGAACTCAACTGAACTTTGACCAAACATAACTTTCACATGCTTCATCATAAAATTATAAACTAAAGCCCATTTTTATGGAAAGTTAATTCTATACAACTTGGTCTATCTAAGCTCAAGTCCAAAAAATGCTTCATTTGAGATATATGGGCTAAAACATTACAGGTCATTTTAAAAGTCAACAAAAATACACCTTTTGTCAAAGCAATTTACATCAAGTTAAAATCTTCAAATGAAAAACTGACCAACATGAAAGTTGTAGGAGACATTCTGAGCTTTCCAAAAAGTCCAGCATCCACCTTCATATGACAAAAATTAAGTGAGTTATGATTGGTGCAAGTTGGGCAATTTTGAGGAAATGCATGAAGTCCAAATTGAGCAAATTTGAATTTTTTGGGCTAATGGGCTTATCTTTTAAGGTCAAAGCGTGTTCTTGACCTCATAAGAGACACCTAAGTCCATTCATTTATTTTTGTGGTCTTTATTTCATTTATCTTAATTTTATTCATTTAAATTCAAAATTAAATCAAATAATTATCAAATAATGTACAAAGCATAAAAGGCTTGAGATTTGATTTTATTTGGGGCCCCGGGATCATGTAGAAATCGTGTGAAACTTATTTGCAAAACAAATCTTCATGTTTTGTCTTATTCCAAGTTATTTTCAAACAAAATAAAGGATATAATTTCATGAAGATGTCCAATCCCATCTTTGACCTAATTTCTTCTCCTATATATACTCTTCAAATTCAGACAGTAGGGCGACGAAAAAGCTGTGCAAGAAACAAGGGTTCAAAAATCAACTTTTGTCAAAATTAGGGAAAACTTGCAATCCTAGTTCCAGCCATCTTCAAGGGCAAGCAACCATTCAAATTGATTTCAGGGACATTACAAAGTAAGTTGGGATCATTCTTGATGATCAAAAGTGCCTGAAACATGCCCTACATGCATCGCTAGTTTCATGTTTTTGTCCAAATTTGTATTTTATTTCCTATGATGTTTTGATTGAAACTAACCATGCTAACGTGTTCTTGAGATAAAATAATGCAGCTTTGATCCCTTGCATGAGTCCCATAACGCCATAATACCTCATCATTATGTTTGTACTAATTTGAATTATTTTCCTTGTATCTCATTATGCAGGACGATTCAGCCAAAACTAAGGCCACCATTGAATTTGTAGCCCTAAAATTAGGAGGTAGGGTCTTTCTTGATCCCTTACGTTGGTTATTTTGCAGGTTCCAAGAAAATACCTCATCAGAGAAGATGACCGGAGCTAGGGCATCGGCGCCTCTCTGGTCCATCTGTTTTTGTTTGTAATATATTTAATTTGTTTTGTTATACTACCGGATGTAACAACCACCTTAGTGGCAGGAATGCGCGTGCTAAGGCTTTGGTCTCTAAGGGCGTGAGTTTGATCCCTTCCTTTTGCAACTTTTTGCTATTTTTTCCAATTTATGCACGTTTTACATATAATATGCAGCGCTTATCTCCTAACACCAACAGGTGCTTGGCCTGGTGGTAAGTTATCTAGTGTGAAGACAGGAGGGCGTTGGTTCAACACTCATCCCATGCAGTTTTACATTTTCTTTCCTTTTAACCTAATTTCTTTGATTTCTAACCCTAATTTTTTCCTTTTTCTTAAATATTTTCTTAATTAATTATTAAATAATTTAATCCCTTTTCAAAAACCCTAATAAATTAGGTTTAGGTTTTTCTAATCAATAATTAATTTTGACTTTTTTATTAATTAATGAGGTTAACTAGTATTTTCTTGAAACTAAAACTAATTAGACTTTAGGTATTATTTTTTATTAATTAAAATTAATTATACTTAGGGTTTTTTAAATATTTAATTAACTTCAATTTAGTTTCTAAAAAACATAAATGATATTCAAACATTTTCCTAATCTTTTCTTATTTTCTTTTGCTATTTATTTTCTTAGAGAAATTATATAGGTCGCACGACTTTTTTGTAATAGTTTAGATTTGTCTTTCCGCGTTTTTTACCTATTATGTAACTGTTTACAGGATGTAATAGTTTATGGTTTAATTCCGCACGTTATTTTCCGCATCTTTTTTATGTAATTGTCTCAAAGCCCTGTAATAGCTTAGGATTTACTTTCCGCACCTTTAATTTTCTGTATATATTCAACTGCTAGTAATTAGTCATGTATGGCAAGATTAAAATCAATCGATAGATAACCCTAATACAAGATAAATAATTGAACTGAACACACCATTCACACTTTGCACCTCTAGGGTAACCTCTCGTTGTTGCCTTCGAAAACAAATGTTCATGTCCCTTGAAATAGGGATACTTTAGTAAAGAGCCTCGAATAAAGATCATAGTCCCTCGATGAACCTTCGACGTTGCCTACGAAAGATGATCTAGTCCCTCCAATAAATTGCTAAAGTATCTCTATATGTTGCCTTCGATGACCCTACGCTTGTCCCTTCATATCTAATAGATAGGGCTACCTACCAACTAATGGTATGGATAGTACTATCTCTAAAAGAGAAGGAAAAGAATAAGAATAACCTTGAGTGGTTAAGTACTGTTAATCGCTTGCTCACAATATTTTCTAAAAAAAACATTTTTACACGTTACACTTTCAAAATATTTTCAAAAACACTTTGTACGCGTTCTTGAGGACTGATACAAGAATCATTACAAAGTTATCCGTGCTTTAGGCTTTTCAAAGTATTTTCAAACAAATCACTCACACACAAAGAAAGTTTTCAAAGTGAGCTAAGCAATTAAGAGCATGTAGCTAACTACAGATGAAAAGGGTGCTAACACATTCCCTTTTCATAACTTACCCCTTAATTCAAAGTCTATCAAGGTCTTTCCTATTCTTTTCATCCTTTCCTTATATTGGATAAAAGAAAAGTCGGTGGTGAATCTAGATATCCATACATTTTGGATAAAACCAAAAAATCAGTTGTTCCACCATATTACACACTAACACACACAACCTCATTTCACTTCCACACTTTTAGAAACCTTAAACCCCTCATTCTCTCAATTGTTCTTTGTGTTCATCATCTTCATCAACGTTCTTCATCAAGTTCATCACTTTCGTCAATAACTTTATCATTTTCAATATTTCAACATGACGAATGCTCAACAAAAAGAGGTTGTTCAGTTTGCTAAAGAGATGGAAGAAGCTTTAAACCCTTATGGTCTGTCATCTTCAACTGTTCACCCCATCTCTTCTACCCCCAATAGTAATGGTCTCATCCTCCCTACCAGACATTTATGAAACTCATATTACAAAGATGGCTACTCATGTTTCTTGCATTACTTATCCACAAGAGTTACTTGTTCTTCGTGAGTATTTGGTTGATTTCAACAATTTTTCCTCTAACTATTGTGACCTAAGGGAAGAATTGCATGCTCAAGGTTGAGAACACTATTTTATGATGCTTCATGATCCTCTATATGAAGCTTTGGTAAAGTATTTTTGGAAACAAGCTGATTATGAAGTTTTGCACATTGTTTCTCATGTGCTAGGGCATAAAATCATCATTACTAAAAAATCAATTGCAGATCTTTTGAGTATGAAGCATCTGGAAGGAAAAAGGATTTATGGAGTGGATAACAAGTCTAGATTTTTGAAGGAAACCATCAGCAAATCCATCTTCAAGAATTACTCTCCTAAGAAAACTGAATACAAGAGTAAGGATTTTCCTGATAAGCTTAGAGTTTGGCACAAAATCATTATGGGTTATATCAACCCCTACCTCCTTCAAGGTCTTTTGATTACTTTAATGCTCGTCAAAAGTACATGTTGTATTATCTGATGGCTAAGAAGAAGTTATGTCTTACTCACTTCTATTTTCCTATCTGAAAGACTCCATCAAAAAGACCAGAACCACAGATGATCCAAAGAAGAAGGTTCCAAACTACATTCCTTTTGGACGTCTTCTGACTGATATTTTTGTGGAGAGTGGTTTAGTGAATATTTTGGTTGAACAAGCTCACTATACTGAGGATCTGGCTCCTGCCATTGGAGAATCCTTTAATGGATAGACTCTGAAGAATATGAGACTAATAGAGGAAATCATCGTTAAACCTCTATCTATTCCTTCTAATAACATCACTACACGAAGACTTCCAGTGAAAAATTTCCCTCTGTTCACCAGGGAAGATAGTCCAGATGGGATTGATGCTTATATAGTGATGATGACAGATGAAGGGCATGATATGTCCATTTTCAGTTACTATGACTTGGATGATCCTCTAGTTCCTATTGATCCTTCAAGAGGAAAAAGGAAGAAGAGTCCAGAAGCATCTGAACTTGGAAAAAAGAAAAAGAAGAAGTCACAAGCTTCTAGGAATGTGTTTTTGGCTACTTATCCAGAAACGAAAAGTAAGTCTTCTGACACTGTACTTGTTTCTAAAAATGTTTCTAATATTATTGATGCATTATCATCCACCCCCACTTCCATTACAAAAACATTGTCTTTTCCATCCTTTGTTGCTCCTCCATCTACCACCACCACACTTGTATCTGATACTGTTTACACGATAATTCCTTTAACCACAAAGATTTATGCTTCACCATAAACCATCACCACCTCTATATCTGAACCTGCTACTACCACACTCCCCTCAACAACACAAGCATCTTCTTCTATTCCCATTCCAACTCTCATCACACCCATCTCATCAGAACCTATCCAAACATTCACCTCAACAATAACCTCTCTCACATCTGAAACTAATCCACCCCTACTAGTTTCTCAAACATATCTTCAATTTTCTTTCTCCAACACAGAAACCATGAATCTTGACTCACCCTCTATTCACTTTGATCCACAGTCACCATCCTACCATTACTTGTCTGAAAGAACCATTTATGACACTCTTGAAATTACCACTTCCGAACCATTCAGTTTTTCTGAACTTTTTGATCTTGTTGACGAACAACCACCTGAACAAACATCTGAACTATACTCTTCTCCATCGGAACTTGCTTTAACTATCTATGAAAAACCCATTCCAAAAACCCTGGATGAATGCATTAATATGTTTAGAAACAAAGCCAGGAAGAAGGTTTCAAAGTTGCGTAAAGAAGCAATCTCAAGCACTAAACCTCAAGAACTGGATGATTCTTGGAAGTGCTTTTAGAAGTGGATGTCTTCTGAGTTTGAAAGGCTGAAGAACTTTTCTGAAGCATCCAGATTTGCTGTAGTTCAAACGATGACAGAAAGAGAAAAAGAAAAGGAAAGAATATGAGTCTTTGAACTTTTTGTTGCTAAGAAAAGGAAAGCTGAAGCTAGAGCACAGAAAGAGGCAGAAAAAGATAGGCTCAAGGCTCAAGAAGAAGAAGAAGCCAAAATTAATGAAGAAGCCAGGTTGGCTCAAGAAGATGAAAAAGCAGAAAAGTAAAACCAAGAGGCCTTGGTTGTATCATCTTCTGATCCAGCCATTGTGCGTCTGGAAAAGGCCATTGGTGAAATTAGAGAAAAACAACAAGTTTTCAGAGAGCATCAACAAACATAAGGTGGTCAACGAGAATGTCCAGAATATGCTTTAGTTAATTCTGCAAAAGATATTTGATCCTCCTCTATCCTCTTCTGGAACCTAGGCTCTTAGGCTTTTGTTTTTCCTTTTGCTTAGAACCATAAGACTTCTATCTGTTTCCTTTCTTTTTTTCTTCTTTCTATTGTTTTTCTTTTTTAAATTCAATGAAGTTTTTATTTTCGTTGATCACTTCTTATTTTCATTTCTTTTATTTCTTATGTTTTCATGTTTTTCACACATAATTACCTTTTTGATTATGACAAAAGGGGGAGTAAATAACTGAAAGTAATATTTTGATTTTGATAATCAAATTCTGGAAAATGTCTCTGGAAAGAGCTACTTACATTTTAACCAATATAAACTTCTGTTTCTAGTATAATTGTTTTCTTTTTTAGGAATCTTGAACTCTGATTAGAATAGAGTTCTGAAAGTGATAATCAAAGTTCTTTGTCTAACTTCTGGAATCAGACTCTGAGAAGGTTAAAGTTCATAATCAGGTTCTGAATTGAGAATCTGGAATCTGCTTTTGTGATGCTAAAACTTCAAGATCTCAATTGACATGATTGGCTTAAAGAATCAAGACTCTCAATATCTGATCTATTGCAACCAGGGGAGTTCTTCTCAAATGGTTCATAATCAGGATATACAAACTTCATCAAGTGTTAGATTCAGGGGGAGTCTCATATATAGGATAAGTAATTCTTACCCTTCTTATATCTGATACATTTTTTGATTATGTACAAAATTGTGTCATTAAAATACATAGTTTTATCATCATAAAAAATGGGGAGATTGTTAGAACAAGATTTGGTTTTGCAATTTTATATGAGTTTTGATGATAACAAAGAGTATGTTTGTATGAACAATTTTGGTACTATAATGTTTGTTATTTTGAGTAATTAACAAACAGGTTTTTCTTCTGATGAAAGATGATGCTAAGATATTAGAAGAGATCAAGTTCACTTCTGAGCTACACATGTTCTGATGAACAATAGAAAAATGATTTAGAAGTTCGTGAAGATGTGACTCTGATACACGTCCAAGAAACCAAGTTCTAAAGATCTAAAGATAGAAGTTTTGACTGAAGTCCAGATGCTAAAGACTTATATTTCTAAAGACAAAGGGTTCTCAAGACCAAGTGTAGAATATTCTGAAGACGAAATTCTGAAGACTCTGAAGACTTGAAGTTCTGATGACCCAAGGTTCAACAAAGGGTTCTCAATACCAAGTGCTAAAGATTCTGAAGACGAAGTTCTGAAGACTCTGAAGACTTGAAGTTCTTATGACCCAAAAGTTATTTTCCTTTTTCTAACTAATGCTTTGATAGAAGCCTCTGAAGTCCAGAAGATAAGAAGATAATGTTACGCATAGTACATGGTACAAACAAAGATTTAATTCCACTACCATGAAGGACATACGCGTTGTACGATCTTGTCCCCTACTATGTTTCAAGCTGCCAACTTTCTGGAAGTTCCAGAAATACCCTCCAACAGATATATTATTTTATTGGCTATATAAAGGCTTGAAGACTTAAAAACAAGGCTGTTAATTCACGTTCTTATAAGACTGTTCATAAGCTTCCTATTTCTTAAGTTTAGATTCTTGAAATATTTTTTACTAATCTGCTTGCTTAGAAGTATATCTTTTGTAAACAAACTTTGTTCAAACAATTGTTTGATTGTTCCTTAAGGGACCAGTTGGTTAGAATCCTTGAGAAGTCTAAGATTAGTGTGTCTTAGAGGTTATAACGTTAGTCACTTACAGTTAGCTTGTGCATTTTAATAATCTATTTAATTATTTGATTAAGACCTTGTTGAGAAAGGCGAAATCACCTTGACGGATGGACTAGACTAGCTTGATTTTTTTCAAGTGAACTAGTATAAATATACCTTGTTCTTTACTTCCTTCATCTTATCTTTATTATCAATAAGTGAAGAAAATCTTTTTCAGTTAAAGGGGATATTTTCAATAAAAAGTTTTTTATTTAAAACCCAATTCAAATCTCCCATTTTCTTGTGTTTTTCACACCTCCGGGCCCCCCCCCCCCCCTTGCAAAATCAACGGTCAATTTTTGCTGGGGTGACACCTCGCAAACCTTCTTCAATTGAACCGCCAAAAATTTTTAAAATAGTTTTTATTTCCCTCCTCAAGTGTTGCAAGGGATGACCCTTCATACATTTGTTTTTTTTTGCTCTTTTGTGAGGGGTGACCCCTCGTAATTATGTTATATTTTTTTATTTTTCTGCATTGCGAGGAGTTAACCACCAACAGTGTTAAAATTTTTTGTGAGGTAGTAAACCCATGCAAAATTTTCTGGCTATATCACTTATTTCTCGTAGTGATGACTGTCGCAAGCCCCTTAATGTACTTCAGCAAGGACTAAAGTGGTTTCATGCTCCTATAAGCCCTTTAACATTGGAGAATCTCTTCCCAATTTTTATAGCCTTCCTTCCATCAAAATGTACCTTGATGTACGTTTGCATATTTTCGTTTCCTCCAATTCATCTTATGGAAATTCTTCTGATTGTAGATAACGTCACCTAACTAGATGATTGGGTGACTTTAACAATGTTGGTCTCGCCCGCCTCAATACTAAGAATGGCGAGCTTCTCCCGAGTTATCGTGCGGTTGTAACCCATTCTTTTCAATTTGGCGAGTTTAGACATGAGATCTTCCCAAAACTTTTGCTCCTTGGTCACAAGCGCTATCTCGAAAGTTTTGAAGCGCTCGGACAAATCACGCACCTTCTTCAAATACCTTATGAGTTATGACTTTTCGTATGATATTCCCTAACAACATGTTTTGCTGCCAAATGGGAATCACTATTTACATTCAGAGTTGATGTGCCTACCTCTAGGGTAAGTGTCATGCTAGTGATGAGAGCTTCATATTCATCTTAATTTTTTCCCTTGAACTCTAATTCAATGATCGCTCAATCAATAGATTGTCTGGTCCTTTAGCTCCATCATTGTGAAATTTCCCTTCATGTTAGAGGCGTCATGTACTAATAACATCCAAATAGGAGAAATCTATTTCCTATCGGCGATCTAAATTCTACTATTAATTCCTTCAATACTTGTAATTCTATGCTCCCCTTAGGTATGTGTTGTACCCCAAAATTTGCCCTCCCATATTCATCAAGAATTATCAAAGTCAAGATCACAAAATGCCCCAAGGGTTGTGCAGCTCAACTGTCTCCTAGACAGTCAAAACTAGGGTTTGAGTTCTGGTCAAGCAAAGGAACTTTTCAAAGGCCCAATCAAGTCTCACATGCTTAAAAAGATGGTCAAATATCCTCATGTCAAGTTTCAAGGCATTCAGCTCAAAATTGCACAGTCAAAACCCTAGATTGCACTACAGTCAACTGTAGGGGCAAAATGGTCATTTGGCAGTCAAAAGTTCAAATTTTTGGTCAAGATACCATTTTGAAGCCACAAACATCATTTGATCAATGCTTGATCATGATTCTCAAAATTTGGCTCAGAAATAATCAAAGATGCAAAAGTTGCTATATTGGGACAGCTGAAAAAGTCAACTGAAATTGACCAGGGCATAACTTTCACATGGATTATCAGAAAAATTCCATCCAAAGCTCATTTTGAAGAGAAAGACATTTCCTACAAGTCATCTTCATGTTCCAAGTCCAAGAAATGCTCTCACAAAAAGTTATCAATTTCAACATTATAGGTCATTTTCAAAAGTCAACAAAAAGTGACTTTAAGTCAAAGGCCATAACTTGAGATTGGTAAATCAAAATGACATGGGACCAAAGGCATTGGTTAGAGGACTCAAAGACCTTTCCAAAATGTCCAAGAACATGTGAAAAGCTTAAAAATTGACCAAGTTATGCCTTGTGGAAGTTGGGAAATTTTTGGGAATTTTGAAAAGTCAACATTGATGCAAAAGGCCTAAAAATGCAAATGGGCCCAATTATCTTCCAAATTTCTTCATACCAAGCCTATGCACGACCACTAGGCCCAAAGGGAAGTATTCTCATATTTTTTAATTATTTATTTGAATTAATATTAATTTATATTCATTTAAATGATTTTAATTCATGAAAAATATAAACCTTAACCTAAAAAATCTTTTTATGCACATTATAACCTCAATATTTCGTGCTTAACTGATTAGGGCAAGTTGTGATAAGAATTGAGCATGATTGATACAAAAACTATGAGAAAAAGATTGGAAAAGATCTTGTGAAATCAAATCTTCAAAAATCATTAAAGCAATGGATTTTCTTCAACTTTGTTGACCTAACATGTTCTATACATACTCAGTACCACAAACCAAAACCCTGGAGACAAGAAGCTGCGCCCAAAGACCCATCACAAACTTGAAAATTTTCATAAAATTCCAAAAACTGAATTCAGTGTTCTAGGTCAATTCAAGGTGCCAAACCTATTCAAGAAGCTTCCTTGGCAATTCCTGAACGCATTCCATTCGAAACCAATAACCAAAGCTCCAGGAATTGGTAGATTGAATGTAAACTGCATCAAGAAATTTTCTTAATCGTGTTTTAATTTTGAAGCATAATCATTGCATTTTGTTTATAGATTATTATTCATGGATGATTTCTGATGCTAACTGCATAGTTCAATTTTGTTTTTGGGCTCCCAACGCGATTTCACCATGATTGAATGTTAGGGTTTACTGAGCTTCTGAATAGGGGTTTTGTAACGATGCAAAATTGGAACTCCAGACCACTGCCAATCAAACCGGCGTGCTCAGACGAAGAATAATCGTCCATCGCGCTGAATTTATATGTAGAGGAGCGCTAATCGCTATTTCCAAAACAAGCATATATTGAGGGGGTTCAGAACCCCCGCTAATTTCTTTTATATTTTCAGGAAATAGACCAAACGGAGAAGATGATGTGCTGGCCGGTGCTGATTGGAAGATTTGAAATTTCGCGCGTTTTGAAGCGCTAACTTTTGTTTTCTCTTATTATATTCATTATTTATTTATATATCAAATGGATTAATTGGCACGGATGGTGGATGCAGGCGCTAGCAATTCCCTTGTCCTGGGTTCGAACCCCAGGACTCATGCTATTTCAGTATTATTTTTCAACGTAAAATCCCATGCAGCGTTATCCTTGACGTACACCATACGTTCACAATCTCAATCGTCCACGCGTCTCACTAGTTCGAATCAAAGGCTTGTATGCAAGGAATACGCTACACTCCAAGTCAATGCATAGCATGCTATCCAGAAAAGTCAGCGAATCCAAGGCTATTGGGCCATAACCTTCCAGGCCTGCCCCTCCAAATTGGGACTATACCCCCCCTGGTTTGCCTTCAATACTTTTTTTATTTTATTTTTCTATTCTTGTTTTAATTGTTATTTATATTTTAATTATTGTTATTTAACTAATCTTTTTTAACCAAAACACAAAAACATCATAAAAAATTTTCAGGAAAAGATAAAAAGTTAATAATTATATTATTTTAGTTATTTTGTTTAGCATGAAAATATTTAATTTAGTTAATTTACAACATTAATTCTTTCAATAAAAATCCAAAAAAAAAACATGTAGAATTAGGTTTAATATCTTTGTTGATTTCCTTTTTTTTATTTCTCACAATACTATTTATTTATTATTTTTATTTTTATAATTAAAAATTGTACATAATAAATTTTAGGTTTAATTTAGACTATGTTTAAATCTTTCATAACAAATAAAAAAATACTAGAATTAGGGTTTGTCTTTTAATTTAATTTCCATTAATTTCTTTTCCTTATTAAAACATTAAAAAATACAAAATACTAAAAAACATTTAATCATTTAATTCTTTTTTTATTATTTTATTTTTAATGCTCATTAACCTTTAATTATTTGCAAAAGGGTCCAACGCCCTAGTGTCGTTTCAATTATTTAATTTCGCGCATTTATCTTTTATCGTTTATATAATCATGTAATTGCCCCAAAGCGTTGTAATTTATTTTTCGCACTTTATTTTCTTCGCACTATTTATTTTCTGTCAAATCGGGTCCTGGTTTAATTTTGGCGATGTGGACCCGCGCCTTTGTAATAGTTGTAGATTTATCTTTTCCGCACTCCTAACTGTTAACAAAAGCATGAAAGAATGTATGGACTTAAATAAAATCAAGCGTAGATCACAATGAACATGACAAGACAAATAAACTGAAACATGACACACAATTCGCACACACCACCCCTAGGGTACGCCTCACTGTTGCCTTTCGAAAGGTGATCGTCGAGTAGAGGATGTCTTAGTAAGTCCTCATGATCCGGGAACCTGGCATGAGGGTAGCTTCTAAGGTGTCTTCCCATTGCTCTGGTGATCACCATGTCCCGAATATCGAATTGACCCGAACACCTCCAACGGTGGTGCTACCTACCTCTCAATGGTGGGATGGCACTACTTTTAAGGACATCTACACAGACGAATTCCTTAGGGTAGGTAGGTTCTCAAGGATACTTGCTCTAATCTCTTTCAAACAAATCAAAATACTTTTCACACCAACACATTTTCAAAAGCTTTCAAAGCAAATTTTTTCAAACACTCTGACGTACGAGTCGATCTGAAATTTTTCAAAAGAAACTTTTAAACCCACATTGAAAAGCAAACAAACCTTTTGAAAACACAAATGAGCAAGTATCTAAGAGCCCATGGATAACCATGGATAGAAAGGGTGCTAACACCTTCCCTTTCTATAATCTACCTCCCGAACCGAGAGCAATCTCTATAAGGAATTTTTCTGTGCTTTTGTCCTTTCCATTTGGAGAAAATAAAAGACGGTGGCGACTCTTGCTTCCGCGACATTTCGCGAACCAGCGTTAAACAGTCAGTTCCAGATCCACCGATCACAGAACTGGCGACTCTGCTGGGGACACTAAACTTAAAGTGAGGTTTACCTTAGGGCTAGCTTATAACTATGTTTTCAATTGTTTTCCTTGTGTGCTTTAAATTGTGGGTTGCTTGGGAGTTCTATAGGTCCTACACCCGGATCTGGGGGATACCTTTCTTAGAAAGTAGCAACAAGGCTGTGAGGGAACTGTGCGGGGTATACCGACACGGTTGAAACAGTCTGCTACGTTGATGTGGCACTTTGGTGTGTACCGGTAACCCTTGAGTTCAGTCAAGGAGAGTACGGGGCCTCCGCGTGGTGTCGTGAAGCATCAACAGACCTTAGGAACCTTAATTGAACTATCTTGGCCTCTTTAGGGTAGTGAGATAACTGACTTTGGTGCAGCCCGAGGTTGGTTGATACTC
This sequence comes from Vicia faba, assembly GCA_948472305.1. Lineage (NCBI taxonomy): Eukaryota > Viridiplantae > Streptophyta > Magnoliopsida > Fabales > Fabaceae > Vicia > Vicia faba. Next base: position 530,590,896 of record OX451735.1, on the reverse strand, counting down.
GATACTACACTCAATGGAGGGTTGCTTTCCTGGAATATTTCGGTCGCCAGTTCAGTGGCTAAATCGAAACGATGAACAATGAAAGCAATCCCGTGATATTGGGAACCTTAGAACCCGGTTACTTTGATTAAGACAGGTTGAACCCACCAACTTCAAGAGGGTAATACCCAGACCTCATGCTGGCCTAAACCCTAAGGGCTCTTTTGTGTGACTTGTGTGCCTTCGTACTTGACTATCTGCATGCTTGTGATCTAACACTCATTTCTTGCAGGTTTTGTTTCAGTCCTTAATTAGGGCTCATAATAGGGTTCACTCACATTACCCCATGCATAGCATAACATCATACCATTGCATGCATCTTGCATACATCCTAACCCATTTCAAGGATCTCAAGGGCTTGTGATGCAGGTCATGATGAACCAACTATCTAGCCAGGGGCAAAGAGGATTTATTTTCCTCTAGCCAAGGTTGTCAGGGGCTATGACCCACTGGATATGGTGAGCCTTTGACCCTTGAAGAAGGACTCTCAACAATATGCAGTGCCTTCAGTCAAGCTACCGGTTCCAAATGCTAACAAAGTCTCTCTGTTTACCCCGCGAGGTCCTTGAAAACATTGCATGCATATCATACATCTCATTGCATTACAGGTATCCCTTTGACAGGTTGCTTACCTTTCTCCGCTGTTTATTTCAGCCGATCGTCATGAATTCTGGATCATCAGCTGAACAGTCCATCAAGGATCTCCAGGCTCAGAACGCCCAGTTCCAAGAGCTGATCCTGAATTTGACCCAGGGGCAACAAGATCTGAAGGCTTTGCTTTTGAAGAAGGATAAGAAAAAGAAGAGGACTGTTCTGTTCAGCCCTAGACGCAGATTTGGGAATACACCACAAGTTGAAGCTGAGAGGACAACCCCATCTGTGGGGAAAAGCAGTCATCATGAGAGAGAGGTTCCCAGTCCAGCGGTCTCCGACAACGAGACAGATTTTGATGAAGAGCAGTATCCTCCTGCTAATGACAGGTATAAGCAACTGGAGAACAGAATGAAAGCTATGGAGGTTCAACAGGTACCTGGGCTGGATTTCGGAGATCTGGGTTTGTCGACTGGTGTGATTATCCCACATAAATTCAAAGCACCAACTTTCTCAAAGTATGACGGGGCGTCTTGTCCCAAGCTGCACTTAAGGTCCTATGTTCGGAAGATTCAGCCGTACTCTGCGGATAAGAATCTATGGATCCACTTCTTCCAGGAGAGTCTTTCAGGGACTCATCTCGAATGGTTCTATCAGCTGGATGGGACCAAAGTTCGTAACTGGGAGGAGTTGGCTACTGCTTTCTACAAGCAGTATCAGTATAATGCCGACCTTGCTCCTACGCGTACCCAACTCCAGGGTATGTCGTTAGGATCAAGTGAAGGTTTCAAAGAGTATGCACAGAAATGGAGAGACCTTGCCGGAAGAGTACAACCTCCATTAACTGACCGGGAACTCGTTGACATGTTCTTGGGGACCCTGTCCGGGCCATTCTTCAACCACCTGATTGGTAACTCATCTGCCGGATTTACCGACCTCATCCTGACCGGCGAAAGAATTGAAGCTGGTATCAAGAGCGGGAAAATTCAAGAGGCCACACCTTCTGATATTCATAAAAAGCCTTACACGGGAAAGAAGGAATCTAATGCTGCATACGGTCAAAAGGGTCGCCGTGATCAACATGCAGGGGCAGTCATGATCTCTGGTTCTGCACCACGCCGCCAACCACAGAGGGGAAACCAGCAAAGGCCGGATGGGCCTAAAAGGCAGTTCACCAATATTAACATGCCATGGTCGCAAGCATTGCAACATATGTTGAAGATGAACCTGATTGCAGTGATCAACCCTCCTGCCAATCCTAAGACCTCCTCTCCAAGCTACAATCCAGAAGCGAGGTGTGCTTATCATTCCGATAGCCCGGGGCACGATACTGAGGACTGTTGGGCATTAAAGTACAAGATTCAGAACATGATCGACGCCAAAGAGATCGAGTTCGAGCCTGCTGAAACCCCCAACGTGATCAATGCTCCATTGCCGAAACATGGCTAGGATTGAGAAATTCTTTTTTGTTCATTTGAATTCAAGTTGTATTTTTCCTTTCTTGTTCAGATAAACAATTATTATGTTAAACTCTTTATTTCATGAATGCATTACACATGTCTGTCTTGATTAATTATGTTTACTACGCTTAAAACTGTTTTCATATTTTGCAATGGTCAGCTCTTAATTGAAAATTCTAAACCTCTTGAGGGAGGATGACGAAAACGATACCACAATCATTACAGTATGCTTTTGAACAGACCCCGCTGATGAGGTACAGGCATTGTTTCGATCCCTAAAACACTGGAGTTATAAGGATGATAAACCCTCGTCAACCCATCTGAGCCAAAGAAGTAGGAGTTTTTATTTTCGAAAATTGAAACCCTTTATCATAACCCAGGGCAGGGTAGTCTTCTCAGTTGATCCAAGTGCATAACGGATAGAGATCCTTACAAAAAAATAGTGATAGTTCAGAACAATCGTAAAGACAGGCAGTTATTATCAAAAAAAAAATCATAAACAAAAAGCCCAAAAAGTCAAAACCTATAAAAGGGACTTATGAAACTGGGGCATCCCGCTGACTGTAATTCCAAAAAAGAAACAGTTCAGGCAAAAAAGAAAGGGATAACAAAATCAAGAAAAGAGGTCTCACAAACCCTCAACAAGAAAGAAATGACTGCCTATTCAAAATAAGTCATCAACATCTGAAACATTATTGGAGCATCAAAGCAAAGACTCAAACAAGGTCTAACGCACGATCAACTGAGTTTAGGTTTGGAGAACATCACGAAGAGCGGGTGGGTACAAATAATTCGAGCCTTTATCCTTTGCTTCTTAAACCGTGAACCCGGCCACGATATAACCCTTAAAAGTCCTAGCTGAAGCATGGGTTAGTTCGAAAGCATACTGTTACGAAGGTATCCTGACTCCTGAAGGTTTGCTGTAAAATATTGAGTGGACATCGCACTATATTACAAAAAAATGCATTTTCAAAATTCAAGACAGACATAGACTTGTGCATTCGTAAAATAACTTTGTTTGCATATGACTATTTGTTTGAACAGCAGGGAAATTCGCACGATGAACACCTTGTGAACAGAAGTACCTCCAATCAAGGGGCACAGTGGGAGCATTGCCCATTACCTGGGGCATGGCAAAATACTTCCAACAGGGGCAACTCCCTACATTCGGAGAGCGTGGACATAGTCGAAAAATGTTACGCACAATCAAGGACCCGCTAGGTTGACACACCTAGGCAAAAATAAGGGCTTCCCGGCGAACCAAAAGGGTTCGGGCAAAATGAAGGGATGAAACGAAAAAACATGTACACCCGACAAGTCGAAAACCTGAAAAGGCGGCTTGGGCAAAAATTAGGGATCAAAGCGTACGACTATGTTCCGGTATCTCCTCACTTGCCTACTCGAAGATTTGTCAATCGCCCACACAGGTATCCTCTTCCCTCATCTCCGAAGCAGGGGCAATAATGAGTTATCCAGGCGATCCAATTACTCTGTCAACCAAAGTACAAAGAAAGGATAAACCTAAGAATGATTACCATCTACCCTTACAAATTCCAGATCGTGGGCTAGCGTCCGAGACCGAACAGGACAATCATCCACTTAATCAAAATCATGCAACCCAACACCGGTTTCTTCTCAACCTTCAGACAAAGTCATACACAGACTCCTTTATTTCAAGATGACCTAACCCCGGTTCATCCAGAAGTTTTTACACAAACTTATCCAAGGTAACCTAACCCCGGTTCCTCCAGAAGTCTCACATGGACCTATCTCAAGATGACCTAACCCCGGTTCATCAAAGTTTTACACAAACTTATCCCGAAGCAACCTTACCCCGGTTCATCAAGAAATCTCACACGGATCTATCTCAAGGTAACCTAACCCCGGTTCCCCCAGAAGTCTCACATGGACTCGCTTCCAGCAACCTTACCCCGGTTCGTCAAGAAATCTCACATGGATTTACCCCAAGGTTCTCCCTTTCCAAAGACGAAGTTTTACACGAACTCATCATCAAAGTAACCCTACCCAGGTTCCTTCTCCATTTCAGATGCGGTTTTACACGAGCTCATCAGCAGGCAACCCTACATAGGTTCCCTCTTTCAACCTACAGCATTACAGTTCAAAATCTCCCCAGGAGAATCCAATCCATTTCCCCAGGAAAAGTTGAAATCCATCTCCCCAAGCAGTAAGCTTATCCCCAGTAGATTCTGAAAGCTTATCCCTCGCAGAGCACGAACGCGTCGTCCCGGCTTGATTTAAAGAGTTATTTCCGTAACAGGATATAACTGGGTTATCCTCAGCCAAAAGCCACGGAAAGAGCGTCCTCAGCAAAGTATCTTCCTACCCCCAGCGAAGTCTATCAACACTTCCAGCACAACAAGGATATCCCCGGCATAACTCGTCAACGGTATCCCCAGCGGAGTTATCTTCATCAACTCAGCAAAGCATCGCTATCCCCACAGAGTAGCATACCCCAGCATGATCGCTAGAGTATCTTTTCTCCCGCAAAATTATTTCATTTTTGCCAAGTTTATTCCTCAACGGAGTTATCTTCTCCTACTGGTATTCTTGCAACAATCATCCACAGCGGTAGCAAAATCTCTTCCTCAACATCAGCCCAGGATATGACTTCCCGGCACCCGTCAAGGATTTATTTTCCTAGACAAAAACATACATGAATCATCACATACATCATTATAGCATGCATAACGTATTGCATCATACAAATCTCATTTATATTGATAACATCATTGCTTGATCCATATCATGCATTGCATATAACTGACCTCTACCTTTCAGGAAGGGTGCAGTTGAAATCCCCAAACATATTTCAAGGATGTCTCTAGTCCAGTTAAATCGACTCCAAACAGATTTTTCTGATAAAGACTCAGTAGAAGTTATGGTCCCCTCTCCAACGGCGTGTGAGGTGGTGATTCCTTCTTCAGATGTTCCCCTCTCCGACGATGAGCGTGAGGTGATATTCTCTTATGGTCCCCTCTCCGACGGTGAGCGTGAGGTGGTAATTCCTTTTTCAAGATGTTCTCCTCTCCGACGATGAGCGTGAGGTGATATTCTTTTGTGGTCCCCTCTCCGACGGTGAGCGTGAGGTGGTAATTCCTTTTTCAAGATGTTTTCCTCTCCGACGATGAGCGTGAGGTAATATTCTTTTGTGGTCCCCTCTCCGACGGTGAGCGTGAGGTGGTAATTCCTTTTTTTCAGATGTTTCCCTCTCCGGCATGAGCGTGAGGTGATATTCTCTTATGGTCCCCTCTCCAACGGCGTGTGAGGTGGTAATTCCTTCTTCAAATGTTTCCCTCTCCGGCATGAGCGTGAGGTGACATTTCCTTCCAGATTATAATTTCCTATAGTTCCCTCTCCAACGTGAGTGAGGTAACTCCCCTTGAGATTATAATGTCCTTTGGTTCTCTTCCCGACACTACAAAGATGGTAATTCTCACCAAGATTTTTCTCAACGAGCGTTGTTGAAGTTAAAATCACCCAAGGTTCACTTATCATTCAGGCTAAGGCAGTAACCATCCCTGGTTCATTCATCAACGTTTGAAGCTCCAGATCCAGCTCCTGTAACCAATCAGGACACATCTATGTCAGGCATCTAAAATCAGCTCCTGCGACGTGTCAGGTACTCATTTTCTCTTTTGCAGGTATGCAGGTTCTAGCGAAGGAACCTCTTACGCAGTCAGCATCCAGATGGCATCTGTAAGCCCATCACCCTACTCAGTAATCTCTAAATGGCATCTATAAGCCCATTCCCCATCACTGTCACTATGTGAGCGCAAATTTCTGGGCACTTTAGTGTTCAATCATCTTCTACCCTCGGATTACGAAAGGCACGTCCGCCAATCTGCATCCTCAGGTCTAAGAAGATTGAACAGGGGCAACTGTTGTACCCCAAAATTTGCCCTCCCATATTCATCAAGAATTATCAAAGTCAAGATCACAAAATGCCCCAAGGGTTGTGCAGCTCAACTGTCTCCTAGACAGTCAAAACTAGGGTTTGAGTTCTGGTCAAGCAAAGGAACTTTTCAAAGGCCCAATCAAGTCTCACATGCTTAAAAAGATGGTCAAATATCCTCATGTCAAGTTTCAAGGCATTCAGCTCAAAATTGCACAGTCAAAACCCTAGATTGCACTACAGTCAACTGTAGGGGCAAAATGGTCATTTGGCAGTCAAAAGTTCAAATTTTTGGTCAAGATACCATTTTGAAGCCACAAACATCATTTGATCAATGCTTGATCATGATTCTCAAAATTTGGCTCAGAAATAATCAAAGATGCAAAAGTTGCTATATTGGGACAGCTGAAAAAGTCAACTGAAATTGACCAGGGCATAACTTTCACATGGATTATCAGAAAAATTCCATCCAAAGCTCATTTTGAAGAGAAAGACATTTCCTACAAGTCATCTTCATGTTCCAAGTCCAAGAAATGCTCTCACAAAAAGTTATCAATTTCAACATTATAGGTCATTTTCAAAAGTCAACAAAAAGTGACTTTAAGTCAAAGGCCATAACTTGAGATTGGTAAATCAAAATGACATGGGACCAAAGGCATTGGTTAGAGGACTCAAAGACCTTTCCAAAATGTCCAAGAACATGTGAAAAGCTTAAAAATTGACCAAGTTATGCCTTGTGGAAGTTGGGAAATTTTTGGGAATTTTGAAAAGTCAACATTGATGCAAAAGGCCTAAAAATGCAAATGGGCCCAATTATCTTCCAAATTTCTTCATACCAAGCCTATGCACGACCACTAGGCCCAAAGGGAAGTATTCTCATATTTTTTAATTATTTATTTGAATTAATATTAATTTATATTCATTTAAATGATTTTAATTCATGAAAAATATAAACCTTAACCTAAAAAATCTTTTTATGCACATTATAACCTCAATATTTCGTGCTTAACTGATTAGGGCAAGTTGTGATAAGAATTGAGCATGATTGATACAAAAACTATGAGAAAAAGATTGGAAAAGATCTTGTGAAATCAAATCTTCAAAAATCATTAAAGCAATGGATTTTCTTCAACTTTGTTGACCTAACATGTTCTATACATACTCAGTACCACAAACCAAAACCCTGGAGACAAGAAGCTGCGCCCAAAGACCCATCACAAACTTGAAAATTTTCATAAAATTCCAAAAACTGAATTCAGTGTTCTAGGTCAATTCAAGGTGCCAAACCTATTCAAGAAGCTTCCTTGGCAATTCCTGAACGCATTCCATTCGAAACCAATAACCAAAGCTCCAGGAATTGGTAGATTGAATGTAAACTGCATCAAGAAATTTTCTTAATCGTGTTTTAATTTTGAAGCATAATCATTGCATTTTGTTTATAGATTATTATTCATGGATGATTTCTGATGCTAACTGCATAGTTCAATTTTGTTTTTGGGCTCCCAACGCGATTTCACCATGATTGAATGTTAGGGTTTACTGAGCTTCTGAATAGGGGTTTTGTAACGATGCAAAATTGGAACTCCAGACCACTGCCAATCAAACCGGCGTGCTCAGACGAAGAATAATCGTCCATCGCGCTGAATTTATATGTAGAGGAGCGCTAATCGCTATTTCCAAAACAAGCATATATTGAGGGGGTTCAGAACCCCCGCTAATTTCTTTTATATTTTCAGGAAATAGACCAAACGGAGAAGATGATGTGCTGGCCGGTGCTGATTGGAAGATTTGAAATTTCGCGCGTTTTGAAGCGCTAACTTTTGTTTTCTCTTATTATATTCATTATTTATTTATATATCAAATGGATTAATTGGCACGGATGGTGGATGCAGGCGCTAGCAATTCCCTTGTCCTGGGTTCGAACCCCAGGACTCATGCTATTTCAGTATTATTTTTCAACGTAAAATCCCATGCAGCGTTATCCTTGACGTACACCATACGTTCACAATCTCAATCGTCCACGCGTCTCACTAGTTCGAATCAAAGGCTTGTATGCAAGGAATACGCTACACTCCAAGTCAATGCATAGCATGCTATCCAGAAAAGTCAGCGAATCCAAGGCTATTGGGCCATAACCTTCCAGGCCTGCCCCTCCAAATTGGGACTATACCCCCCCTGGTTTGCCTTCAATACTTTTTTTATTTTATTTTTCTATTCTTGTTTTAATTGTTATTTATATTTTAATTATTGTTATTTAACTAATCTTTTTTAACCAAAACACAAAAACATCATAAAAAATTTTCAGGAAAAGATAAAAAGTTAATAATTATATTATTTTAGTTATTTTGTTTAGCATGAAAATATTTAATTTAGTTAATTTACAACATTAATTCTTTCAATAAAAATCCAAAAAAAAAACATGTAGAATTAGGTTTAATATCTTTGTTGATTTCCTTTTTTTTATTTCTCACAATACTATTTATTTATTATTTTTATTTTTATAATTAAAAATTGTACATAATAAATTTTAGGTTTAATTTAGACTATGTTTAAATCTTTCATAACAAATAAAAAAATACTAGAATTAGGGTTTGTCTTTTAATTTAATTTCCATTAATTTCTTTTCCTTATTAAAACATTAAAAAATACAAAATACTAAAAAACATTTAATCATTTAATTCTTTTTTTATTATTTTATTTTTAATGCTCATTAACCTTTAATTATTTGCAAAAGGGTCCAACGCCCTAGTGTCGTTTCAATTATTTAATTTCGCGCATTTATCTTTTATCGTTTATATAATCATGTAATTGCCCCAAAGCGTTGTAATTTATTTTTCGCACTTTATTTTCTTCGCACTATTTATTTTCTGTCAAATCGGGTCCTGGTTTAATTTTGGCGATGTGGACCCGCGCCTTTGTAATAGTTGTAGATTTATCTTTTCCGCACTCCTAACTGTTAACAAAAGCATGAAAGAATGTATGGACTTAAATAAAATCAAGCGTAGATCACAATGAACATGACAAGACAAATAAACTGAAACATGACACACAATTCGCACACACCACCCCTAGGGTACGCCTCACTGTTGCCTTTCGAAAGGTGATCGTCGAGTAGAGGATGTCTTAGTAAGTCCTCATGATCCGGGAACCTGGCATGAGGGTAGCTTCTAAGGTGTCTTCCCATTGCTCTGGTGATCACCATGTCCCGAATATCGAATTGACCCGAACACCTCCAACGGTGGTGCTACCTACCTCTCAATGGTGGGATGGCACTACTTTTAAGGACATCTACACAGACGAATTCCTTAGGGTAGGTAGGTTCTCAAGGATACTTGCTCTAATCTCTTTCAAACAAATCAAAATACTTTTCACACCAACACATTTTCAAAAGCTTTCAAAGCAAATTTTTTCAAACACTCTGACGTACGAGTCGATCTGAAATTTTTCAAAAGAAACTTTTAAACCCACATTGAAAAGCAAACAAACCTTTTGAAAACACAAATGAGCAAGTATCTAAGAGCCCATGGATAACCATGGATAGAAAGGGTGCTAACACCTTCCCTTTCTATAATCTACCTCCCGAACCGAGAGCAATCTCTATAAGGAATTTTTCTGTGCTTTTGTCCTTTCCATTTGGAGAAAATAAAAGACGGTGGCGACTCTTGCTTCCGCGACATTTCGCGAACCAGCGTTAAACAGTCAGTTCCAGATCCACCGATCACAGTATGTATTATATGCCGTACTCAGACAAATAGATAGCCTAGGAGACCATTCTTTCTGCAAGATCTCGTTTCTTGAAGACTTGGCAAATATGATAGTTTATTTTTACCATTTCTCTATATCCATGGAAATAAGGTCCAAGCTTCCTTACAGCTACCACCATTGCCAAATCGAGCCTTTCAATCTTCTGATAGCGAGCATTTTCACCTTTGAACACCTTGCTCATGAAATAGACAGGTAGCTCCACTTTATCTGTTTCCTCGACGAGTACTGAGCTTATTGAATGGTCACTAACAAATAAATAAAGGTACAAGGGCGTACTTATTATCAGGAGGGTCAAAATGGCTAGAGATGCTAGGAACACATTTAAATTTGAGAACGCTTCCTCTCATTCTTTCGTCCATTCACACTTCTTCTTCCACTTAGCAAAGAAGTGGAAAGCCTTATTACCTACACAAGAAATAAGACAAGATATCGAAGATAGGTGCATTATTAGTTGTTCAACCTCCTTTACATTAGTGGGACTCCTCATATCAATGATGGCTTAGAACTCACCGGGGTTCGCTTCTTTGCCTCTCTTAGTCAGCATAAAACCAATGAAATTTTTTGCTTGCACGTCGAATTCGCATTTGGTGAGATTCAAATGCATGTTATAATTCCTGAATGAACCTATAACATCACGCAAATATGTCGCATGAATATCCCCTTCTGAATTTTTCACTATCATATCGTCAATATAAATATCCAGGTTGTGCCCTATCTTTTTTTAGAACACCGCATCCATGAGTCTTTGATAGGTAGTGCCTGCATTCATGAGCCCAAAAGGGATGCCATTGTAATGATAGTTACCATGATTGGACACAAATGTTATCTTAGGAGCATCCACGAGATCCATTTTAATTTAATTGTATCCGGAGTAGGAAACCATGAAACTAAGTGTTTTGTAGCCAAAGACCTGTCGATCAAACGTCTATATTAGGCAGAGCGTACAAATCCTTTGGGCATGCAACGTTAATGTCAGTGAAATCGACGTACATGCATTATTTGAACATTTGTTTTACCAAGACCATCTTAGCTAGAAAGGATAGGTATTTTACCTCTGTTATGAACCCGACGCTTGTCAGCTTCTACACTTCCTTATCAATAGCTGCCTTTTTCCCCTCTCCAACCTTGCACTTCCTTTGAGATAATGGTTTAATAGTAGGGTCGATGGCGAGACGATGACACACCACTCTGGTATCTATGCCTGGAATATCTGAAGGCTCCCATGCAAACAAGTCAATGTTCCTCTTGAGCATGGCGATCAACTCTTATTTTTCAATTCCGACAGGAAGGTGCCTAACTTGGTGAATTGGTTATTCATGGGGCCAATATAAGCCTTTTTCAGGTTTTTATTGGGGTAAGCCTTTCATTCTCTACCCCTAAAATAGGGTTCTAGATTGTTAAATTGGCGTCCCATACATCTGGATGAGGGGCGACGCTTATGGCGACGGGTTCCCTCTTTGTTTTCAGGTTATTTTGATAGCTTAAATTGAGGATGGAAAGTACCTTCCATAATAAGTTAAGAGTGAGTTTCCCTAAGATGGCATTTTAATGAGACACGACATCTACCACAAGATACTTTAATTCAATTATTCTAGCATTTGCCTCTGAGTTGAACGTCATTTTAAGCGTTATATGGCTCTTTACTTGTACATGTTTTCCTGAAAGGCCAATCAAAGAATCTTGGAATATTTTTATGTTGTTGGGGTTGAGTTGGAGCCTCTAGAAGGTGTTCCAAAACAAGAAGTCTGCAGAGCTACCAGGGTTATTTAATACTCGTTTCACATCCAATTATCGTATTGGACTGTGATGACCATAGGGTCATTATTATGAGGAATAAAACCAACAACGTCTTTATTCAAGAAGATGATTATTGGTTCATGCCCCTTTCTCGAGATTCTGGCAAAGTTAATAGGTATGACATTTGGTGTAAAAACCCGACAAGTGTATTTTCTCTAGGAGGACTTGATTCTCCTCTGTTGCCGAAGCCTCTGATGATGGTATTGAAGGTGATGTTAGAGCTTTGCTTAAGCCCCCTCACGAGAAGAAGGTGAAAGTTATAGTGAATAACGATGAGTGTGGCCCATGTTAGTTTTACCGTACTCCACGGTGGACGTTAATTATACTTGCTAAAAAGTACAATACATGAGAATTCCTAGTGATTAAAGACTGTCAGATGTTTTTAGGTATGTTGTGTGGTTGAGAGATAGCTCACATAGAGGGTGAGAAGCTCTATGTATTTGGTCTTCTATGTGAGAATCATATTGTATTTCTCAGCTCCATCATCGAGGTATTTATAACAGTACTGAACCTGAATCCTTGGCCCTTTTAAAATAACAACTGTTGTTGACATGATGCAAGAATGGACGGTTAATCCACAACTATTTTTGAGAACATGGTCAAATCTCCCCTTCTTTATTGTTAAGGAATGCGGACATGTCATTCCCCCACTTTCCCATATCGAGCGACCATTCTCAAAAGAGTGACGTGATCAATGAAAAGAACGACATATATAATAAACAGACACTCAAATTAAAAAACTAGCAACTAAAAAAATACTATAAACTCAATTAATGCCTCTTGTCTCTCGCTCTGTCATTTATAAACTCTTTTTTAAGTTATACCAATATAACCTTCAATAAATAACCTTGTATTCTCCAAAAATAGTTATAAAGTAGAAAATAACTTAAGAGGTGTAAATTGTGTTAATTATAGAGGACAAATAAAAAAATTTTAAAATAGTTATGAAAATCAAATGTGATAATATTTAGATAAATAATTTTGTTAAATGTGAAACGTATTATGAGGCAAAGTATATTCTCCGTTTTGTGTTAAATTTAAATTTATTTATTTTTTACTTTCTTTCTCCTTTAATATAAGACGATTGGTAAAATTCACCATGTTTTCCTAATTATCTTACAAAAATATTTTTATTCAAATTGTTATTAAAATTATATAAATTATATTCTCTCTTATAATATCAACACATATATGAATAAATATCTGTTTTTTAATATTAGTGAATGATGTAGGAGAAGCTTATAATTAAGGAGCTCCCATAGATAGATATAATTCATTACCAACTAAGCCATATTTTTTTTAGATGATAAGCCCATATTCTTTTTTATACATACATGAAATCAAGTGGTGTAAATTGTTAACATTACTTTTCCTTATCTTGACTAACCGCCCATTCACATGAAAACTTGAAAAATCACAAAACACAAAGAATCAATCTAGGATCACTCAAAATAATGTCATTGTTGTGCTTCATCAAATAGTCTCACAACTTTTTCATTAAAAATAAAAATGATACATACACCAATAAACAAACAAAAAAATGAAAAAAAAAGTTTTTTTCAAATTTAATATTCATTATAAATATTCATTATAAATTTGAATCTTCTGATATCATAATATCATATATTAATTCTGTTGAAATACCTTCATTAATAGACTAAAATCAAATGATTCATATTATAACGTTTCAACGCATAATCATCTAATCTTAGTGTAAATGTTCTTATAATATTTAGATTACATATTAGTGATGATGAGGATCGGGACCACTTGGACTAAGACGATTAGTCGAATATTGTGTCTCCAACAATTGCTTTCTTCTCGTGATTTCTTTCATCACTTTCTTAACACTCTCAACAAATGCATGGTTTCCATTACTACTTGAAAGAGATGAAGAAGGAAGAGGACGAGCATCATGGCAGATCAAAATTGATGTGAAGAGAAGAACAAAGCATAACAATCTCCAATTTTCCATAGGAGTAAACTAATAGCTTCAAGTTATATAGCAAAAAACCAACCAAAATTGTGAGGAGATTTCACATGGTTGATGGGTCAATATTTATAGGGGCACAAAAATTGTCTTCTTGCTTCAATTGACACGTGTAGGAAATAATGTCTAATCAATATTATTCATTCTGATTGGAAGAAATTGCTTTCTATGTCAGAGTGTTCATTCTTAATTAAACATTGCTTTTTGCAAAGTCAATCACTAATAAGTGCTTGCTTTTTTTATTATCCAATGTCATAAGTCTTACATTTAGCATTCTTTTCCATAAGTAAAGACAAGAAATTTTTTTAGACTATCACAAAAACTCAAATTAATTGATTCAATTGGTATCATTAATTCAACTCAGATAGCAGCAAAATTTGAATTTAAAATTTGTATATATCGGTTGAAGACTAAATTTAAATGTAATATATAAATATATTATTTTTGAGATTTTCTTTTGCTCGGATGATTTTGCAAATCGAACTCATCTCATCATTATTTTATTTTTTTTATAAAAATAAAACAAGTGAGTTATCAGTTTTATAGATATGATTGGTCACATTTTTATGCAGCCATTGTTTACTTTACTCTCGTCAACCATTCAAATCTTATACGTAAAAGTGACAAGCAGATACATCGATTCGTTTAGATTTATCATATAAAATTTAAATTTATTTATTTATTTTTTATAATCTAAAAAAAAATCAAATAATTTTTATCAATTATTCGTGTCATACCCTAAATATAAAATACAATATATAATTTGTGAGTAATGGTATTAAAATAAAAATATAATTTTTCTTGAGAGTGACAATTATCCTAAAAATGTAGTACTAAATTTAAAAGTTTAGAAGATGACGGCATGTGTGTGCATAAGCTTTTGCATTTGTTGATGTCGAGACTTGTCATAAATCATAATAGTTGTTGCGGGTCTTGTCTTGCATATCAATTCATTTCTACACATTATTTTGATTCTACACAACAACACACTAATTATGCTATCACGATATAAGGTGGTGTGGTTTGCCATATGCATAGTGTATTTTGTATAGCTATGTTGGAAGGAAATTACAAGTGCAACATAATAGTTCAATAATACAAATTCTCTTAAATATTAAATGTTACGATAATCAATAAAAATATATTAAATAACACAATACAATTTTAGTATGGAAAAATTTATGTTAATTAAGAGTAAAAAATCACATGATCGGTAGGCTATTTAAAATCTCCACTATAATCAATAATATATATAAACAAAGTTTTCTCTAACACTAGTAAGAAGCATACATAAACATCATCAAGATTTGAAATCAATCTTGGAATACAACATGAATCAAGAGAGACAAAATGTAACGCCCGTAATTTAATTAATTATTTAATTAAATTATTTTTGGAATATTTGAGAAGTTGTGTTGTAATTAATTGAATTTAATTATTTTATTAAGCGGAGAAATAATATTAGAAGTATAATATTATTGATATGAGCTTGTTTTAAAGGAATAGAAGTAATAAGAGGGTGTATTAGTTTTTAAGTCCAATAAGGAATAGAGAATAATAGGTTATTTTATTATTGTTAGAAAGAATAGAAAGAAGAGGCAATAGAAGAATAAGGATTGAGAAGAAGAACGTGAAGCTGCTGGAAAAAGAGGAAAAACGACAGAACGAAGATTCGACCGAAAGATTATAGAGCGAACTTCAATCTCAGGTAAGGGTGAGGTTCTGACTCTATAGTTGGGTTCATGATAATCGGTATGTGGGGTTAGAGGTGATTGTTGTCTTGTTCATGAATTGAATGTTTATGATGTTGTATGATGAAATTGATGAATTTTTAGATGAATGATGACGTTTCGATTTTGTGTAATTGATATAGAATTATAGGATAATTGTAAGTGATGATTATCCATGATTAGATTAAGTTTTTAGGGCTTAAATTATGGAACCTGTAGTGAAAACACATAGAAAATTGCAGAATTTATGCAGGATGGAGCAGTATGCATCGACCCCAAACATGATGTGTCGATACAAGAAGGTTTAGAGACTCAGGATGAGTCGCCACGAAGAGGTTTTGCGTCGATACATGAGTATTTTCAGACTCAGGATGAGTCGATACATAGGAGCATGTGTCGATACATGTTGTGTGTTAGACTCAGTATGAGTCGATACAAGAGAGAATGCGTCGACTCATGTTGTGAGTTCATGTAGTACGCGTCGATCCAAGACGTTTTGCGTCGATCCATGTCGTCTGATTTTGGCAGAGTCAATTCGAGAATGTTGTAACTTTAGTTTTCGAACTCCGTTTGAGGTGTCGTTCGAAGCATTGAATTGCTAACGCGATGAGCTTTATTCTTGAGGATTAAAATGAAGAATAGGAAGTGTAATTCTAGTAGCCAATTTTGGACTAGAGTTAATTCCCGTATTAATTGTTACGTTGATTTTTGTGAAGAGTGACGAAGATGATATGTTTAGAGGCTGCTGTTTGATTTGTAACAGTATGAGTAATGATAGTAATGATGTAAGATTACAGAATAGCATTATGTAGAGGTTTGGTGACTTAGAAGTAAGCCTTAGTTGATTAACTAATTATAGGCAATATCTGTTAGAACATAGTTTGATTCTACAACCCTTGATTAAAGTTTTGATGATAACAAAATACAAAGAATAAATTATTTCAAAGATATATATAAAGAACAATTATGCTCCTTAAAATTATGCTTTGTATATGCAGAAGTTCTGATGGAATCAGCATCAGAATGGATTCAGCATCAGAATGGAATCAGCATCAGAAGATCAGCAACCTATGTTACACGCTGAAACACTGAAGTTTGATGACCAGAATCTGTGCCTAAACAAATACACTCTGACTCTGATCAAAGACATCTTTACCAAGTCATCAACACTCTGAAGCGTTATCAGCAGATACAACAAAGAAGACTCTAAAGCGTTACTGGCCATTCAAGACAAAATTAAATGCTAACGGCTTTCTTCAGACAAAGATCTTCTTCAAAAGGAAAGTGCATTATTATCATTAAACCTGCTTTATGGACAACGTATCCTTGCTTGCCTATATAAACAGGACTGCTTGTGAAAAGAAGCACGTACGTATGCACTCAATTTTTGCTAAGCTATCCAAACCACGCATATTCAAAGCTTAAGTAAAGTCATTTTATTCCAAGCTTATTTTAGTGTAAATTATCACAATTGTGATATACAATTTTGTAAGAAAACAACAACACACTTGTTCAATTCATTTGTAAAAGAAGTTCCTTGAGATTAACCGGATTGTGGTTGTACTCAAGAAGACTTTAACAGTTGTTAAAGTAGCTGTTGTAATTCTTTGAGAATAGTGAATTAAGACCTCGTTGGAGAGAGGCGAAATCACCTTGACGGGTGGACTGGAGTAGTTTGAGATAAAACGAACCAGGATAAAAATACAGTATTGTCAAGCCATTTATTTTAAGTTTTACAATTCAACCCCCCCTTCTTGTGTTTTTCACATCTTCAATTGGCATCAGAGCGCCTGGTTCTGAGCTTTAACACTTAACCGTGTCAGTATAAGATCAAGCGTCAGAAAAACACAATGGCAGGACCAAGTCAAAACATCAGCAATGACAACAATGAAGAAAGGGACAGATTCAGTGGCAAACCTTCAGTCTTTGATGGAGAAAACTTTGACTACTGGAAAGACAGAATTGAGAGTTTCTTTCTGGACCATGATGCTGATCTGTGGGACATGGTAATTGATGAATACACGCACCCAGTGGATGGACGTGGTCAGAAGATTGACATGAAAATGATGTTTGATCAACAAAAGCGTGAGTTCAGAAATCATCACAAGGCCAGAACAATTCTTCTCAGCGCCATCTCATATTCAGAATATGAGAAAATATCAAACAGAGAAACTGCTAAGAATATGTTTGATTCTCTGAGAATGACGCATGAAGGCAACATTCAAGTCAAAGAAACAAAAGCCCTTGCGCTCATTCAGAAGTATGAGGCATTCAAGATGGAAGACAGTGAATCAATAGAAGCTATGTTTTCAAGATTTCAAATTCTTGTTGTTGGTCTAAAAGTTCTTGACAAAGGATATTCCACTGCTGATCATGTCAAGAAGATCATCAGAAGCTTGTCAAAACAGTGGAGGCCAATGGTCACAGCGCTTAAGCTAGCCAAGGATCTCAACAAAATCTCTCTGGAGGAACTTATCAGCTCCCTCAGAAGTCACGAGATAGAGCTAGAAGCAGATGAACCTCAAAAGCAAGGTAAGCCATTAGCATTAAAATCTAATAGAAAATTTGACTCCAAAGTTTTGCAGGCTGTGGAAGAAATCTATGATGGATCCTCATCAGAAGAAGATGAATTGTCTCTTCTCTCCAGAAGGGTGAACCAACTGTGGAAGCAGAGGCAAAGTAAGTTCAGGAATCCCAGAAGATCAGAAAATCAGAATGAATCTTCCTCCAGATACAGAAGGTCAGAATCCTCCTCTGGAAACAAAAGATCTGAAGGCTCTTCAGGATACAAAAATCCAAACTACAAATACATCATCTGCTATGAGTGTAATGAGCAAGGGCACTACAAAAGTGATTGCCCAAAGCTTCAGAAGGAGAAGCCCAAAAAGAAGTTTGGCAAAGAAAAGAAGAAAAGTTTCATGGCTACATGGGATGATTCTGACACATCTGAAGCTGACTCAGAATCAGATGATGAAAGAGCAAACATAACTCTCATGGAAAACATCTCTGAAGACAGTGAAGCTTCTGGTTTAGATTCAGAATCAGATACAGAAGAGGTATTCCCTGACTTTACTATAAATTTTACTAAGGCTGAATTAGCTGAAAGCCTTAATGAAATTCTAGAAAGGTATCAGCAGATCAGAGTCAAATTCAGAAACCTGAAAAGGAATATTGCTTCTGACTCTGATAAGACTGAGAGTCTCAAATTGGAGAATTCTGAGTTAAAAGGTAAAATTTCAAAATTAGAAAATCAATTGCAAAACTCTCAGAAGGAAATAATCCCTGAAACTCCCAGCAATGCTGATGAGATCATCAAAGAGTATGATCACAGCTTTCAGAAGTTTCTAGCTAAAAACATAGACAGAAGCAAAATGGCTTCAATGATCTATGGGGTTAGCAGAAATGGCAGAAAAGGGATAGGATATCAAGGTAAGGTTCCTACACCAAAAAATGCCATGGATTTAGTTATAAAGCGTACTCCACTTGATTCACACTTTATATATGGGCACACACATGACATAAAATATACAAGTAGTGATTACTCTGTCAAACTAAAATTCAACCATAATTTTGGTAAAACTAACAAATCAGGACCCAAGAAAATGTGGGTACCTAAGGATAAAATAATACATGTGGCAAATATCTTTAGCAGCAAAGCAAAGACACCAGTCATGGTACCTGGACTCTGGCTGCTCACGACACATGACAGGAAGAAGGCATATGTTCCAAAGCCTAGAACTTAAGCCTGGAGGCTACGTAGGTTTTGGAGGCAATCAAAGGGGAAAGATTATTGGCTCTGGAACAGTAGGTAATGGAAATCTTCCCTCTATTAGAAATGTTTTATTAGTTGATGGATTAATGCATAACCTATTATCCATAAGTCAATTAAGTGATAACGGTTATGATATAATCTTCAATCAAAATTCATGCAAAGTTGTTAGTCAGAAAGATGGGACTGTCCTATTTAATGGAAAGAGGAAAAACAACATTTATAAAATCAAACTTTCTGAACTGAAAAGTCAGAATGTAAAATGTCTTATGTCTGTTAACAACGAGCAATGGATCTGGCACAGAAGATTGGGACATGTTAGTATGAGAAGAATATCTCAGATTAACAAACTCAATCTGGTCAGAGGACTTCCTAACTTGAAGTTCAATTCAGATGCTCTGTGTGAAGCATGTCAGAAAGGCAAGTTTGCAAATCCTGCTTTCAAATCCAAAAACGTTGTTTCCACCTCTAAGCCATTAGAACTTCTGCACATTGACTTATTTGGACCAGTAAAAACTGCCTCAGTCAGTGGCAAGAAGTATGGGTTAGTAATCGTAGATGACTATAGCAGATGGACATGGATAAAGTTCTTAAGACACAAGGACGAGTCACACTCTGTGTTTGTTACCTTCTGCAACCAAGTTCAGAATGAAAAATATCTTAGAATCATCAAAGTCAGAAGTGATCATGGTGGAGAATTTGAAAATAAAGATTTTGAATTATTCTTTAATGAAAAAGGCATTCTGCATGACTTCTCTTGTCCTAGAACTCCCCAGCAAAATGGAGTTGCAGAACGAAAGAACAGAACATTGCAAGAAATGGCCAGAACCATGATCAACGAGACTAATGTTGCTAAGATTTTTTGGGCAGAAGCAATAAACACAATGTGTTACGTTCAGAATAGAATCTCCATAAGACCTATTCTGGAAAAGACTCCATATGAATTGTGGAAGAACAGAAAACCCAACATTTCCTATTTTCACCCATTTGGATGTACATGTTTTATTTTGAATACAAAAAATTATTTGAACAAGTTTGACTCTAAAGCACAAAAGTGAATTATGTTAGGATACTCTGAACGCTCAAGAGGGTACAGAGTATACAATACAGAAACACAGATTGTTGAAGAGTCAATCAGTGTTCGGTTTGATGATAAGCTTGACTCTCAAAAGTCAAAGCAGAATGAATTCCTTGCAGGTATGGAAGTTGAACTCACAGGTACTGCAGACCACTCAGAGGCTCTCAACAGAGACACTCCCTCAACATCAGAAAGAGTCACTACAAGCAACCCAACATCTTCTGTTGATTAACTCCAGAAAAGACCATCCAGAAGCACAATTGATCACCCAGAAGAAACAATCTTAGGAAGGAAGGAAGATCCAATCAGAACAAGATCTACTTTTAGAAACTCTGAAGAATCCCTCATGGGATTGGTTTCTCTGATTGAACCAACAACAATTGATGAAGCAATTCTGGACAATGACTGGATTCTGGCAATGCAGGAGGAGCTAAATCAGTTCACAAGAAATGACGTATGTGATCTAGTTCCCAAACCAAAAGGATTCAACGTCATAGGAACAAAATGGGTGTTCAGAAACAAACTGAACGAACAAGGTGAAGTCATCAGAAACAAAGCACGACTGGTAGCACAAGGTTATAGTCAGCAAGAGAGGATAGACTATACAGAAACCTTTGCTCCAGTCGCCAGGTTAGAATCTATCAGACTTTTAATTTCATTTGCTGTGAATAAAGGCATCACTCTATATCAGATGGATGTCAAGAGTGCATTCTTAAATGGCTATATAGAATAAGAGGTTTATATGCACCAACCCCCTGGTTTTGAAAGTTCCAAAAATCCAGAATATATTTTCAAACTAAAGAAGTCACTCTATGGTCTGAAACAAACTCCCAGAGCTTGGTATGAAAGACTAAGTAACTTCCTGTTAGAAAAGGAATTCACCAGAGGGAAAGTGGACACAACCCTGTTCAGTAAGACAGTTAAGAATGACATCTTAGTATGTCAGATTTATGTTGATGACATTATATTTGGATCCACTAAACCCTCTTTGGGAAGAGAGTTTGCTAAATGTATGCAAGCAGAATTTGAGATAAGCCTAATGGGGGAACTAAAGTTCTTTCTGGGCATTCAGATTAATCAAACTCCAGAAGGAACCTACATTCATCAGAGCAAATATGTCAGAGAACTTCTGAAGAAATTTGATCTCTCAGAATGTAAGCCCTCAAGGATTCCAATGCATCCCACGTGCATTCTGGAAAAAGAAGAGGTAAGTAACAAGGTAGAACAGAAGGTCTACAGAGGTATGATTGGTTCTCTTATCTATCTGACAGCTTCAAGGCATGACATTCTATTCAGTGTTTGCATTTGTGCTAGATTCCAATCAGATCCTAGAGAATCTCACTTAACAGCAGTTAAGCGAATTTTCAAGTATCTGAAAGGTACTACTAATCTGGGTTTGTTTTATAAAAAATCAAGTGATTACAGCTTAGTAGGATATTGTGATTCTGATTTTGCTGGAGACAGAATAGAACGTAAAAGAACTTCTGGAAGCTACCAGTTTCTGGGAGAAAATCTGATCTCATGGTCCAGTAAAAGACAATCCATAATAGCTTTATCAACAACAGAAGTTGAATACATAGCAGCAGCTGGATGTAGCACGCAAATGCTCTGGATGAAAAGTCAACTTGAGGACTTCAATATATTTGAGAGTAACATCCCTATCCTCTGTGACAACACTTCTGTTATTTGTCTCAGTAAAAATCCTATCTTGCATTCTAGGGCTAAGCATATAGAAATAAAACATCATTTTATTAGGGACTATATTCAGAAAGGGATTCTCAATTTAAAATTTATTAACACACACCATCAATGGGCTGATGTATTTACAAAACCTCTTTCTGAAGATAGGTTTAACTTCATTCTGAAACATCTCAGCATGAAGCCTTGCCCAGAATAAAACTGTTTTATTTCCATATCTTAACCTTCAGAATTTTGGTTATTTTCTGTGAACTACTGATCAACCTGCCTTCAGATCTTTAGAAGTACAGACTGTATCAGAATCTATCCATGAAGATCTGAGCGCTTCATTTCAAGGATAGAAATGTGTTGTTCACTCAAGCAAACAGTTGTCATCCATTCATCAGCTACTTTCTTAGGCTGAACACGCGTTCACTTTTCTGAAAGGTCAAAAGCGCTGATTGGATGCATTGGGACACATGTCATGGGTAACCGTTCCAATATCTTTCTGAATCCCCCAAAATCAGCTGTCATTAATGCTCATAATCATTATAATTTATTTCTCTCTCTTGCCGTTTACGTTTTCAAAATCTTTTTCAAAATCTATTTAAACACATTTCTCATTCTTTACACTCTTTCATTTTCACTCTCTCTACAATCTAATTGATTTCAGTTTGCATCTTTCTCAAAACCCTTTCAATTTCTTCTCAAAACTTTCTGTGTGAACATGGCTTCCTCAAGCAACCCAACTACCAGTACTCAGAGAACAGATTCCTCAAAACAATATGAAGAACCCTTCAGAACTCTTCTCACTCCCATTAAAAATCTAGGAGTACTCTCAGAATTGATTGTGGACTTTAACAGTCTTCAAGAGAACGGGTTCAATCTCTCTGAAGAAGTAAAGGCTCGAGGATGGAACAGGTATTTTGACCGTCTAGTAGGTCCAACATTCCCAATCCTTGTGAAGGAATTTTGGATTCATGCTTCATCTTCCAACCATCAAGTTACTTCATATATAATGGGGAAGAAGATAGTCATAACTGAAGACCTTATTGTAAGATTGATAGGCTACAGTGGTGGGGGCGTAAGATGCATAGACATGGCTGAAAGATGTGCTGATGTCGCCCTAATTACTAGAGAAATCTTCACTCTGGGTCTTCCCTCCAGCAAGATAAGGGATCTGAAAGACCATCACAGAATATGGGCTAAGATTATTCTGGGATGCATAAACCACAGGAAGCCAACCAGCTCTTCTGACTACATCAACATTGATCAGCAATTTCTGATCTACTCCATCTCCCAGAAGATTAAAGTGAATCTGGCTCATTTGTTGTTCAACCATCTAAGGAATAGTGTTAAGGAGACCAGAGAAAAGGAGCGCACAAAAAGGGACTGGATACCCCTAGGAAGGCACATATCATATATTCTAACAGAGAATAAGCTGATAGTTCATCTAATAGAAGCTCAGGAAATCAACACTTTAGAAGCAACTGTTGGAAAACAGTTGAATGCAAAGAATCTGAAGAAGATGAAGATCATTGAGAACATCAAGAAGGAACCCAGTGTCACTTCTTTTGCAACAATCTCCAGCAGAAGAATCCCTCTGGATAACTTTCCCATGTTCTCAGAAATTGATTCTAAACCTGAGATAATAGTCAGATATCTGGATGCATGCAAGGCAGATGGTACAACACCAGATTTAAACATTCAGGATCTGCAGCAGAAGGCTCCAGAAGTTGTGCTGAAGAAAAATAAGAAAAGGAAGGCTGCAATAGAAGGATCATCCCAATGCACTCCTAAAGAAGCTAAAAAGAGAGGTAATCCTTCTTCTGTAACTGTTTTAGATTCAGTATCTGTATCAACATTTGTACCAGTCCCCACTCAATAAGAAAACCCTACTCCACAAACACTTGATGACTTTGACATTGAATTTGACCCCTCAAAAACTTTAACTCTTAGAGGATCTCACTCCCTACCTTTAAATCCAAATATTGAAGTAACTCAACAAGAACTTGCAAAAGTTCTATCAGATATTGAAACCTTTGACCAGCATATATCTGCTCCCATACCAGTAAATCCAAACTCTGAAACCATTTCAGAAGCACCTCAACCAGAAATTCCACTCTCTCCTCTACCAGAAACTCATCCACCTTCTCCACAACCTGAACCATTACAACCTGAAGTGCAAACTTTTGAGGTCCAACCCCCTGAATCCTGTGAACTAGAACTTCATTACCATCAATCCAACCAAATTATTGTTTATGATCCCATTCCCATTCATGGAATCACTGAACCTCTGAACATCAGTATACCCCTGACCATTCTGGATATTCCCCAAATTCCCTCTTCACTAGAATCAACTCCACCAAACTCCCCAACAAGTCCAATAATCATTCCAGACTCTCCCACTCCCTCAACAAAGATCAATCCAAATGACAACACCAAAACTGTCATTGATTTAACTATTTTTGAATGCCTGGCTGCCATAACCAACAAAACAACCATTCCAAAACCAAAACCATCTGAACCTACACCAGATGTTGGTACCAGGTTATTGATATTTGAAACAGAAATGCAGAAGTGGATAACTTCACTGAAGTAAGCTAGTCTTGAGCTGATTGATCCTGCTGCATCAGATTATCTTTGGACAAGTTTCAGAAAATGGGTATGTTCTGAAACTCATAAAATGCAAGAACAGAGCTACGGAAAAGTTCAACAGAACTTCAGTAACCTGCTAAAAGTTTTTGAAGATCAAGTTCTGAGCCAGCTACTCAAGGAAGAAGTTCTCCCTCTGGACAATGCTCCCTGGTCTGAACATCGTCCAACAGACAAAGCTCAACCAGAGTCAGAAGATCTCAATCTGACTGATACTCCAGAGCAGATGATTCATGCTGAAGAACTGGGTCAAAAAGAGGACATGGAAGAATGCTCTGAGAAGCATCCAGTTGCTGAAGATCCTCAAGCTTCCTCCTATGAAAGGCAGACTTTAGAAGACCTGAAGAGATCAGATATTTTGATGCAGGAAAGAATGGATAAACAGGATGACAAAATTTCGGAAATCAAGAGCATGCTAACCAAGCAAGAGGAAACCAATATCCAGATCAAGGGCTTGTTGGAAGCTTTGTTCACGCGTCTTCCTCCTCCCTCTTAGATTTTCCTCTGTTTAAAAATTTGTTTTTCTGTAATATTCTCAACATATCTCTGAACTTATCATTGATTTTATTTTTTAATATCAACTCATTTTGGCTCTGATTATTTGTTCTTTTTGATAACTGACAAAAAGGGGGAGAAAGAAAAAGATATTTTCAATAACGGATTACTGAGACATAAGTCTCAAACATTCTAATCTACTTAAATTCTCTCTTCTAAAAAGCTTGAACAAGTATAAAACTCTGCTTAAAGATACAATAAGATTCTGATGCTCAAAGACTCTTAGAATTAAAAGGAAGTAATCAACTCAGGGGGAGTTTTTCTAATTAATTCTATACTTTTTATTCTTTATTATTTATTGAAAAAATCTTGTTTTTGTCATCATCAAAAATGGGGAGATTGTTAGAACATAGTTTGATTCTACAACCCTTGAATAAAGTTTTGATTAAAGTTTTGAGGATAACAAAATACAAAGAATAAATTATTTCAAAGATATATATATATATATATATATATATATATATATATATATATATATATATATATATATATATATATATATATATATATATATATATATATATATATATATATATATATATATATATATATATATATATATATATATATATATATATATATATATATATATATAAAGAACAATTATGCTCCTTAAAATTGTGCTTTGTATATGCAGAAGTTCTGATGGAATCAGCATCAGAATGGAATCAACATCAGAAGATCAGCAACCTATGTTACATGCTGAAACACTGAAGTTTGATAACCAGAATATGCGCCTAAACAAATACACTCTGACTCTGATCAAAGACATCTTTACCAAGTCATCAACACTCTGAAGCGTTATCAGCAGATATAACAAAGAAGACTCTGAAGCGTTACTGGTCATTCAAGACAAAATTAAATGCTAACGGCTTTCTTCAGACAAAGATCTTCTTCAAAAGGAAAGTGCATTATTATCATTAAACCTATTTTATGGACAACGTATCCTTGCTTGCCTATATAAACATGACTGCTTGTGAAAAGAAGCACATACGTATGCACTCAATTTTTGCTAAGCTATCCAAACCACGCATATTCAAAGCTTAAGCAAAGTCATTTTATTCCAAGCTTATTTTAGTGTAAATTATCACAGTTGTGATATAAAGTTTTGTAAGAAAACAACAACACACTTGTTTAATTCATTTGTAAAAGAAGTTCCTTGAGATTAACCGGATTGTGGTTGTACTCAAGAAGACTTTAACAGTTGTTAAAGTAGCTGTTGTAATTCTTTGAGAATAGTGAATTAAGACCTCGTTGGAGAGAGGCGAAATCACCTTGACGGGTGGACTGGAGTAGTTTGAGATCAAACGAACCAGGATAAAAATACAATGTTGTCAAGCCATTTATTTTAAGTTTTACAATTCAACCCCCCCTTCTTGTGTTTTTCACATCTTCAATATCGTGTATAGGCCTATGGCCAATGTCATGAAATTGATGAGTTACTGTCGTATTAATGTACAACTGAGTTGTTGATGAGATGTTATTAATGAAGTTGTGTTTAATAATTTATGATGAATAAATGATGTTTGATGAATAAATGATGTTTTATGAATAAATTATATTTGATGAATAAATGATGTTTGATGAATTAGTATGATGATATGAGATATTGATAAAGAGATGTTGAGATGTTTTTGAGATGTAGGCCTTTGGCTAACAATGGGGTTGTATTGAGATGTTGTCAATTATGGTGTTGTCATTACATTCATGATTGTGTCGCATACATTGCATTTCGAGATGAAGCTTATGCTTGTTGAGATGGTCGGTATTGGCGAATATTGAGGTGAAGGCTTATGCCTTGTTGATGCCTCTATTA
Organism: Vicia faba; assembly: GCA_948472305.1. Taxonomy (NCBI): domain Eukaryota; kingdom Viridiplantae; phylum Streptophyta; class Magnoliopsida; order Fabales; family Fabaceae; genus Vicia; species Vicia faba. The sequence goes on along the minus strand of OX451735.1, from coordinate 530,564,061 downwards.
ATTGGCAAATTTTTGAGATGGGAGTTCTGCTCCAATGGTACCACATGCATTTGCATTATATTGAGTCGCATTATATGATTGCATAAAGAAGTGTGTATTGATGTTGTGAATGTCTATTATTGTTGTGATTATCGTTGATTATGAGATGAGAAGTGGTGATGTTATGTGATCTAATTTAATATATTAATTATCATGCACTTTATTATATTATTAGACATCTCACCCCTTCTGTTTGAATGTTGCCCTTATGTTGGTAACATGCAGTTAATCGAGAGTGAAGGTTGTATACCTTCAATAGTTCGAGTCGGTGTCATTGCTCTGATATGTAACACTCGGGGGGATGAACGCTTGTTACTTTTGATTGTTGATTATTCAGTCGTTGGACCTTAAGTTGATTATTATTAAGTATGTGTTGTTTTGAAGTTGCTGTAACGATGATAAAGATGTTATTAAGAATTCCGCTGCGTAGATGTTGAGTTATTTAATAAAAGTTGTTATGATAATGGTTCATCCGATGTTTTAAAAGTGTTATATATCCATGATGAATGCAATGAATTTTTATAGAAGAATTTGTGGCATCCCGATTCGTTTGCATGAATGATTTTTATAACTCTGATTTATTCATATAATTTTCTGGGGTAGAATTGGGGTGTTAAAAAGTTGGTATCAAAGAAAAAGGTTAGTCCGACCTTGTCGTCGAGTCGTAGTTGTCTAACAATCGAGTATTGTTATTTTGAGTTCTAACCGTTGTTTATGTTGTAGTGATAAGTTAAGATGGCTGGAAGGAATGATGCCGCACTTGCTGCTGCTTTAGAAGCAATGGCTCATGCGATGGAGAATCAGCCGAATGCTGACGGGAATGCTGGATCTCGTAGTTTGGCGACTTTCAAGATAGAGAATCCGCCTACGTTCAAGGGAAAGTATGATCTTGATGGAGCATTGGAGTGGTTGAAAGAGATTGAGAGAATATTCCGTGTGATGGGTTGCACTCCAGCGCAGAAGGTTCGTTATGGTACTCATATGCTAGCAGTCGAGGCTGATGATTGATGGCTAGAGACTTGTCAAAGGTTGGAAGCTGCAGGTGAGAATGTCACTTGGGCTGTGTTCCGTAGGGAATTTTTGAGGAAGTACTTTCCTGAAGATGTCTGTGGTAAGAAGGAGATTGAGTTCCTTAAGCTGAAGCAAGGGAGTATGTTGATTGTTAAGTATGCTTCCAAGTTTGTTGAGTTGGCTGTTTTATCCGTACTACGCTGAGGTAGATGCTGAGTTTTCAAAGTGTATCAAGTTTGAGAACGGGTTGCGCCCGGAGATCAAGAAGGCAGTTGGATACCAGAAGATACGTGTCTTTACTGATTTGGTTTATAGTTGTCGTATTTATGAGGAGGATAATAATGCTCATTACAAGATTATCAGTGAGAAGAGGGGTAAGCACCAATAGAATCGTGGTAAGACTTATGATGCCCCAGCTGGTAAAGGTAAACAGAAATTTGCTCAGAGTCATAGGACTAGTGGGGGAGATTCTCCTACTGGTGTGGTTTGTTTTAAGTGTGGAAAACCTGGGCATAAGAGTAATGTGTGTACTACTGAAGTGAAGAGGTGTTTCCGTTGTGGTAAGAACAGACATGTTGTATCTGAGTGTGAACATAAGGATGTGATTTGTTTCAATTGTAGAGAAGAAGGGCACATTGGTAGCCAATGTCAGAAACCAAAGAGGGCTCAAACAAGTGGTAAAGTGTTTTCTTTGGTTGAGGATCAGACAGTTGTTGAGGACAAAATTATCAGAGGTACATGTTTCATTAATAGTACTCCTTTAATTACTATTATTGATACTGGTGCTATACATTGTTTTATTGCTGCTGATTGTGTTGAAAGATTGAGTCTTGTGTTGTCTTCTTTGAATGGATAAATGCTCCTCGATACTCCAGCCAAGGGGTCAGTGACTACTTCTTTTGTGTGTTTGAAGTGTCCCTTGTCGATCTTTGACAGAGACTTTACTGTTGATTTGTTTTGTTTACTGTTAAGAGGTTTGGATGTGATTTTGGGTATGAACTGGTTAGAGCATAACTGTGTTCATATTAACTGTTATGACAAGTCTGTGAGGTTTTCTACTCCTGAAGAAGAGGAAGTTAGTCTGTTGTCTGCTATACAGTTGAGGAAGTTGATGCAAGAAGAAGTGCAGATGTTCTCGTTGATGGCGTCACTATCTGTAGAGACTCAAACTATAATTGAGGAATTGCAGGTGGTGTGTGAATTTCCTGAAGTTTTCCCTGATGAAATTCCTGGTGTACCTCCAGAGAGGGAAGTTGAATTTTCTATTGATCTTGTACCTGGTACCAGACCTGTGTCTATGGCACCATACATGATGTATGCATCTGAATTGTCAGAGTTAAATAAGCAATTGGAGGAGTTACTTAAGAAGAAGTTTGTAAGACCAAGTGTATCGTCGTGGGGTGCTCTAGTGTTGTTAGTAAAGAAGAAAGATGGAATCATGAGGCTTTGTGTTGATTATAGACAGTTGAATAAAGTGAAAACTAAGAACAAGTATCCGCTCCCAAGAATATATGACTTGATGGACCAATTGGTGGATGCTCGTGTGTTTAGTAAGATTGATTTGAGGTCGGGTTATCATCAGATTAAAGTGAAGGATGAAGATATCCAGAAGACGGATTTCAGAATGCATTATGAACATTATGAGTATTCGGTGATGCCTTTCAGTGTTACTAATGCGCCGGGAGTATTCATGGAATACATGAATCGTATCTTTCATACTTATTTGATCAGTTTGTAGTGGTGTTCATTGATGATATTTTGATTTACTCTAAGTCAGAAGAAGAGCATGATGAACACTTAAGAGTAGTATTGCAAGTCTTGAAAGAGAAGAAGTTGTATGCAAAGCTGTCCAAGTGTGAGTTTTGGTTAAAGGAGGTTAGTTTTCTTGGTCATGTGATTTCAGGTTGTGGCATTGTTGTAGATCCATCGAAGGTTGATGTTGTGTTGCAATGGGAAACTCTGAAGTCAGCTACTGAGATTAGAAGCTTTTTGGGATTAGCTGGTTACTATAGAAGGTTTATCGAAGGTTTTTATAAGTTGGAACTTCCGTTGACTAAATTGACTTGTAAGGATAGAGTTTTTGTGTGGGATATTCTGTGCGAAGAATGTTTTACGGAATTGAAGAAGAGGTTGACGTCGGCTCCGATTTTGACGTTGCCTAATCCAGGAGAGCCTTTTGTGGTGTATTGTGATGCTTCTAAGAAGGGTTTAGGAGATGTACTTATGCAGAGTGATAAGGTAGTTGCTTATGCGTCAAGGAAGCTGAGGACTCATGAGAAGAACTATCCTACGCATGATTTAGAGCTTGCTGCAATTGTTTTTGTGTTGAAGATTTGGAGGCATTATCTTATGGTTCTAGATTTGAAGTGTTTAGTTACTATAAGAGCTTAAAGTATTTATTCGATCAGAATGAGCTGAATATGAGGCAACAAAGGTGGTTGGAATTGTTAAAGGATTATGATTTTGGTTTGAATTATCATCCAGGAAAAGCGAATGTGGTAGTTGATGCATTGAGTCGAAAGACTTTACATATGTCAGCAATGATGGTTAAAGAGTTGGAATTGATTGAACAGTTCAGAGATATGAGCTTAGTTTGCGAGGTTATGCCGAGAAGTGTTATGTTGGATATGTTGAAGATTAATAATGAATTTCTAGACAGTATCAGAGAAGCTCAGAAGTTGGATGTTAAACTGGTAGATTTGATGGTTGGAATCGACCAGTCTGAGAATAGTGATTTCAAGTTAGATGCGCAAGGTGTGCTGAGATTTCGTAACCGAATTTGTATTCCCGATGATGCTGAGATGAAGAAAGTGATACTGGAAGAGAGTCATAGAAGTAAGTTAAGTATTCATCCAGGAGCTACAAAGATGTATCAAGATTTGAAAGGTTTATTTTGGTGGCCTGGGATGAAGAGTGATGTGGCTCGGTTTGTGTATGCATATTTGACTTGTCAGAAGTCAAAAGTTGAACATCAGAAGCCTGCAGGGTTGATGCAACCGTTAGAAGTTCCAGAATGGAAATGAGATAGAATTTCGATGGACTTTGTGACGGGGTTGCCTAATAATTTAAGAGGACATGATTCAATTTGGGTGATTGTTGATAGGCTTATGAAGTCAGCTCATTTTATTCCTATTAACATCTATTTTCCAGTGTCGAAGTTGGATGAGATTTACATTAGTGTGATTGTGAAGCTGCATGGTGTTCCTTTGTGCATTGTATCAGATAGAGATCCAAGATTTAGTTATGATTTTTGCAAGAGTTTGCAAGAAGCATTGGGTTCTAAGTTGAGGTTGAGTTCAGCATATCATCCTCAGACAGATGGTCAGACTAAACAAACGATTCAATCGTTGGAAGATTTGCTGAGGGCATGTGTTCTTGAGTAGGGAGGTTCATGGGATACTTATCTTCCGTTGATAGATTTCACTTATAATAATAGTTACCATTCCAGTATTGGGATGGCACCTTTTGAAGCGTTGTATGGTCGAAGATGTAGAACTCCGTTATGTTGGCATGAATCTGGTGAAAGTGTAGTACTTGGACCTGAACTTGTTCGTGAAACTATTGAGAAGGTGAAGTTGATTCGTGAAAAGATGAAAGCTTCCCAAAGTAGACAAAAGAGTTATCATGAAAAGCGATGAAAGGATTTAGAATTTCAAGCTGGTGACCATGTGTTTTTAAGAGTTACACCTGTGACTAGTGTAGGGCGAGCATTGAAGTCTAAGAAGCTCACTTCTCGTTTTATTGGAAAAAATCAGATTTCAGAGAGAGTGGGAAATGTTTCTTATATAGTGGATTTACCGCCCAATCTTTCAAATTTGCACGATGTGTTTCATGTGTCGCAACTTCAGAAGTATATTTCAGATCCATCTCATGTGATTCATATGGACGATGTGCAAGTACGTGATAATCTTACGGTGGAGACGATGCCTGTACGGACCGCCGATCCTGAAATAAAGACTTTGAGGGGCAAAGAGATTGCTTTGGTTAAAGTGGTTTGACTAGGATCTGCCGGAGAAAGCATGACTTGGGAGTTGGAGAGCAAGATGCGAGACTCCTACCCTGAATTGTTTGATTGAGGTAAATTTTCGAGGACGAAAATATTCTAAGTGGGGGAGAGTTGTAACGCCCGTAATTTAATTAATTATTTAATTAAATTATTTTTGGAATATTTGAGAAGTTGTGTTGTAATTAATTGGATTTAATTATTTTATTAAGCGGAGAAATAATATTAGAAGTATAATATTATTGATGTGGGCTTGTTTTAAAGGAATAGAAGTAATAAGGGGGTGTATTAGTTTTTAAGTCCAATAAGGAATAAAGAATAATATGTTATTTTATTATTGTTAGAATAATAGAAAGAAGAGGTAGTAGAAGAATAAGGATTGAGAAGAAGAACATGAAGCTGCTGGAAAAAGAGGAAAAACGGCAGAACAAGGATTCGACCGGAAGATTATAGAGCGACCTTCAATCCAAGGTAAGGGTGTGGTTCTGACTCTATAATTGGGTTCATGATAATCGGTATGTGGGGTTAGAGGTGATTGTTGTCTTGTTCATGAATTGAATGTTTATGATGTTGTATGATGAAATTGATGAATTTTTAGATGAATGATGTCGTTCTGATGTTGTGTAATTGATATAGAATTATAGGATAATTGTAAGTGATGATTATCCATGATTAGATTAAGTTTTTAGGGCTTAAATTATGGAACCTGTAGTGAAAACGAAGAGAAAATCATAGAATTTATGCAGGATGGAGCAGTATGCGTCGACCCCAAACATGATGTGTCGATACAAGAAGGTTTAGAGACTCAGGATGAGTTGACACAGAGAGGTTTTGCATCGATACATGAGTTCTCTCAGACTCAGGATGAGTCGATACATAGGAGCATATGTCAGTACATGTTGTGTGTTAGACTCAGTATGAGTCGATACAAGAGAGGATGCATCGACTCATGTTGTGAGTTTAGTGCAGTACTCGTCGATCCAAGACATTTTGCATCGATCCATGTCATCTGGTTTTGGATGAGTCAGTTCGAGAATGCTGTAACTTGAGTTTTCGGACTCCGTTTGAGGTGTCGTTTGAAGCATTGAATAGATATCGCGATGAGCTTTATTCTTGAGTATTAAAATAAAGAATAGGAAGTGTAATCCTATTAGCCAATTTAGGACTAAAGTTAATTCCCGTATTAATTGTTACATTGATTTTTGTGAAGAGTGACGAAGATGAGTTGTTTAGAGGCTGTTGTTTGATTTGTAACAGTAGGAGTAATGATAGTAATGATTTAAGATTACAGAATAGCAGTATGTAGAGGTTTGGTGACTTAGAAGTAAGCCTTAGTTGATTAACTAATTATAGGCAATATCTTGTATAGGCCTATGGCCAATGTCGTGAAATCGATGAGTTACTGTCGTATTAATGTACAACTGAATTGTTAATGAGATGTTATTAATGAAGTTGTGTTTGATAATTTATGATGAATAAATGATGTTTGATGAATAAATAATGTTTGATGAATAAATGATGTTTGATGAATAAATGATGTTTGATTAATTAGTATGTTGATATGAGATGTTGATAAAGAGATGTTGAGATGTTTTTGAGATGTAGGCCTTTGGCCAACGATGGGGTTGTTTTGAGATGTTGTCAATTATGGTGTTGTCATTACATTCATGATTGTGTCGCATACATTACATTTCGAGATGGAGCTTATGCTCGTTGAGATGGACGATATTGGCGAATATTGAGATGAAGGCTTATGCCTTGTTGATGCCTCTATTAATTGGAAAATTTTTGAGATGGGAGTTCTGATCCAATGGTACCACATGCATTTGCATAGTATTGAGTCGCATTATATGATTGCATAAAGAAGTGTGTGTTGATGTTGTGAATGTGTATTATTGTTGTGACTATAGTTGATTATGAGATGAGAAATGGTGATGTTATGTGATCTAATTTAATATATTAATTATCACGCGCTTTATTATATTGTTAGATATCTCACCTCTTCTGTTTGAATGTTTCCCTTATGTTGGTAACATGCAGGTAATCGAGAGTGAAGGTTGTATACCTTCAATAGTTTGAGTCGGTGTCATTGCTCTGATATGTAACACTCGGGGGGATGAACGCTTGTTGCTTTTGATTATTGATTATTCAGTCATTGGACCTTAAGTTGATTATTATTAAGTTTGTGTTGTTTTGAAGTTGCTGTAACGATGATAAAGATGTTATTAAGAATTCTGCTGCGTAGATGTTGAGTTATTTAATTAAAGTTGTTATGATGATGGTTCATCTGATGTTTTAAAAGTGTTATATATCTACGATGAATGTAATGAATTTTTATAGAAGAATTTGTGGCATCCCGATTCGTTTGCATGAATGATTTTTATAACTCTGATTTATTCATATAATTTGCCGGGGTAGAATTGGGGTGTTACACAAAAAAATCCAAAAACATCAAGAAATTCAGACCTCAAAGATGGACTCAACAGACCGACTTAGAAATCTCCTAATCCAATGAAAATCGTTCAGAATATGCTCATATGAGTCTTGAACGTTGTGTCAAAATTTCAGGATGATCCGACTGTTGGATTTTGTGCAAGATTCGATTTTCTGGGACTGATTTGTGCATATTTGGGATTGCAGAAATATGATTTCTCTCTAGCTTTTCTTGTTGTTTTTCTCATACAATAAATGAATTACCTCATTCTCTTTGTTGGGTAATAAAATAATCATAGACACACATGGACCACTAACCCACATCCATTTGGACCTCTTCAAATAGGAGGGATTACCCAACAAACTCCCCTGACCGACTAGTTGGAGGACAACATCAATCCGACTACCGTGCGACAAAATTCAAACTTTCCTCTAGGAAACACCTTCGTCAACATATCTGAACCATTGCCATCAGTGTGAATCTTCTCAAGCTCCATCAACTTGGAATCTAATGCATCACAAGTATGATGATAACGAACATCAATATGCTTCGACCTTGAGTGAAAGGAGAAATTCTTCGATAAGTGAATGACACTTTGATTATCACAAAATAAGACATATTTTTCTTATTTCGCACCAAGTTCTATTGCAAATTTCCTCAACCTTAGCAATTCTTTTGACGCTTCCATGACGACTATAAACTCACTTCGATAGTAGAGAGTGCAACACACTTTTTCAACTTTGATTCCAAGCCATGGCTCCCCGGCAAAAGTCACCATATATTTCGAAGTGGATTTTCGATCATCTAAGCTTCCGACCAAATCTGAATCTATATATCTAACCAACTTAGGCTTCTTAAATCCTAAAGTTAGTCTCAAATTCGAAGTGCCTTACAAATATCTCATCACCCACTTCACGGTCTCCCAATGATGTTTTCCCGGATTTGAGAGATAACGACTCACCATTCCCATGACATGAGGAATATCTGGTCTTGTACAAACTATAGCATACATAAAACTACCAACAGCTAACGAGTACGGAATGTTATTCATACTCAACTTTTCTTCATCCGTAGATGGGAATAGTTTATGACTAAGCTTGAAATGAGAAGCAAGTGGAATGCTCGCCTCTTTAGCCTTACCCATACTAAAACTCCGAAGGACTTTATCCATATACATTTCTTGTAACAAGTACAACTTCTTCTCATTTTGATCTCGAACAATTTCAATACCAAGAATTTTCCGAGCCTCTTCTAAATCCTTCATAGAAAAAGATTCACTCAAAGTGTTCTTCAACTCTTTAATTCTTGAAATATTCTTTCCAACAATTAGCATATCATCCACATAAAGCAAGAGAATAATGAAATCACCTTTGAAGAAATTCTGGAAAAACACACAATGATCGACCTTAGTCATCTTGTACTCATGTTCAATCATCACTGAGTTGAACTTTCAATACCATGGGCGAGGTACTTGTTTCAAGCCATAAAGACTTTTTACCAATTTGCAAACATAATCTTCTTAGACTTTCTCTCAGAATCCATCTGGTTGCTCCATATAAATTTCTTTATGTAGATCACCATGAAAGAAATCCGTTTTCACGTCTATTTGCTCTACTTCCAAATCAAGACTAGCAGCTAGCCCAAGTACCACTTGAATATATTGTATCTTTATAACCAGAGCAAAAATCTTGCCAAAGTCAACACCTTATCATTGTTTAAAACCTTTTACCACCAAGCGATCCTTGTATCTTCTTTGAGAAGTACACTCATCTTGCTTAATCCGATAAACCCATCTATTATTCAATGCTCTTTTACCCTTAAGCAACTTCACTAACTCAAAGGTATTATTCTCACGAAGTGATTTCATTTCACCCTCCATGGAATCCATTCACTCCTTTTTGTTCTCACCCTTCAAAAATTCTTTAAAGCTTTCGAGTTCTCCACCATCGATAAGAAAAATATACTCGTTCGAGGGGTATCGAACACATGGCCTTTTATTACAAATAGGAAGCCTTAACTCATTAGAAACAACTGGTTGCTTAACACTTTCAATCTCTTGATCAACCTCATTTTCAACAATGTCTTCCGTAGAACCTACATCAATAATATCATTAGGAATTAAAACATTATCAACATTCAAATCCATACCTTGATTTTAAATTGGAACATCTTCGAAAGTGATAAGGGTTGGAGCAATAATATTTGAGTTCGTATCAACAATTTCTTCATCTTCAAAAATCAGATCTTTATTCTCAACTTTATCGATGTTCTCAATGGTATAATCCTCCATGAATATGACATCACGACTACAAATAAACTTCCGTTTAACTGGATTAAATAATCAATATCCAAACTCATTAAGTCCATACCTAACGATCACACATTTCTTTGACTTCTCATCCAATCCAATTTCGATCTCTGATCCTTCAAAATATGCACATAAGCCATGCACCCAAACACTCAAAGACGGTAGTAGGAAACATCTTTACCACTCCAAACACGATTTGGAACATCAAACTTTAACAAAACACATGTAATGAGGTTTAAAAGATGTACAATCATGCTCAATGCTTCTCCCCAAAAATACTTCAACAACTTTGATTGATAAAGTAAACATCTCACCCTTTCCACCAAAGTTCTATTCATTCTTTCAGCTAACCCATTCAATTATGGTGTCTTTGGAGGAGACTTTTGATGACATATACCTTGATCTTGACAATACTTGTCGAAGGGTCCAACATACTCTCCCCCGTTATCGGTTCAGATACACTTGAGCTTTTTCCCCGTTTCTCTTTCAACTAATGCTTGAAATGACTTGAAGGTATCTGTGATCGGTGGAAATAGAACTGATTGTTTTGAAATGCTGGTTCGCGAAATGTCGCGGTACGCAAGAGTCGCCATCGTCTTTTATTTTCTCCAACAAGGAAAGGACAAAAGCACAACAAAATTCCTTTTCGAGATGTTTCTCGGTTCGGGAGGTAGATTATAGAAAGGGAAGGTATTAGCACCTTTTCTATCCGTGGTTATCCACGGGCTCTTAGGTACTTGCTCACTATGTTTTCAAAAATGTTTGCTTTTCTTGTGTTTGTGGGTTTTGAAAAAGTTTATTTGAAAACTTCGTTTTAACTCTTGTATCAGTCCTCAAGAGTGTCATGAAGTATTTGTTTGAAAACTTTTGTCAGAAAAGTGTAAGTGCGAAAAGTTGTTTTCATTTTGAAAGAGCAAGTATCTAAGAACCTCTACCTACTCAAAGGAATTAAGCTGTGTAAATGTCCTTTAGACAGTACTATTCCACTATTGAGAAGTAGGTAGCACCGTCGTTGGAGTTATTCGGGTCAATTCGATTATAGGGACATGTGTGGTCACCAAAGCAATAGTAGGACGCCTTAGCGGTAACCCTAATGTCCTAGATCCTTTTTTATCCGAGGCAACCGTTTCGAGGCAACTGGATCTTTAGACAGGAGGGAGACCTCTAAAACACCCTATACTTAATGACCACGTCGAGGCAACCAAGTGAGGCGTACCCTAGGAGTGGTATGTGCGAGTGTGTCAGATTTCATGTTAAGTTATCTTTGCACATTTATCATGGTGAGCTACATTTTGATTTTTATTTTCAGGCAAGTCTTGTCATGCATAGTTAACAGTTAATAATTTGTGGAAAGTAAATTGTGGAAAGTAAATCTACGCTATTACAAGGCGTCGGGTATTTACATCGCCAAAAACATAACCCTTGAAAAGATAAATTGTGAGAAAATAAAGAAAGCGATAAAAGTCCTAATTATGCTATTACATCCTCGGAGCAGTTACATAAATATGATAAAAAATTAATACGCGAAAAGAAATTTAATCGGAAAAAGTCTTAGGGTGTTGACCCTTTTTTGAGAAAAGAATGAATTTTGGTCCTTTTTGCATTTTAATTAAACCTAATTCTAATTAATTAAATAAAAGAAATTTTTTTAAAGTTTTTTATGTTTTAATGAAAATAAAATAAAAGAAAAGAAAAGAAAACATGATTAAAAGTTGTCAAAAACCTAATTCTACATGATTTTTATCTATTGCAAAAATTGTTGAAATTAACCTAATTAAAAGACTAAATTAATTATTACATTTATTTACAAAAATAATAAATTAAAAGTGAAATTAATAATAATAAGAAAAATATTGTATTTTTTGTGTTTTCTGAATTTTATTATAAAAATAATTAATTTGTTAATTAAATACTAATAATAATAATAATTAATGAAAAGATTAAATGGAAATTAAAAAAGAAAAGAATAAAGAAACCAGGGGGGTGATGGGCCAATATGGAGGTGAGAAAGTAACTTTCAGGCCCATTCGTTTGCCAGTCCGTTTGACTTTTTGGATTAGCTGCATGTTCGTTGACTGGGAGTATGGTAGTCACTCACGTTTGGCCTTCAGATATGGGCTTAGAGACACATGGCGCTTGGATGTTTGCAGTACATGGTAGACACTATTGAGGAACCTGCATGTGAACCTATTATGAAAAATATTATAAGAGTTTTGGGGGACCTGGGATTCGAACCCAGGTCCCAATGATCACCAGACAGCGCATCCACCACCAAGCCATTTGCACGCGTTTGTTAATATGATACTAAGCAAATATAATATATCAAAATTAATGCATATGCTATAAGACAAAAAATACGCGCGTTTTTTAAACGAACCAATGACACATCAACACATCATCGTCTTCCTCGTTTTCCTGTAAAAAACAAAGTTAGATAGCGGGGGTTTTTAACCCCCACAACCTGCAATGACCAATAATAGCGATTAGGGCTAAATGAATATAAATATTTCGTGATGGTGCCAACGTGTTCGTCTTGTTCTGACGGTTTCAACCATATGCCTTAGAGGTTCTAATTTTTCCTGGATAATAAAGCCCCAAACCCAAAGCTCATGAACCCTAGAATTTGTCAATGGCAATTCTTGATTCTGTGCATCATAATTCAATTAACCTGTACCATTAGCTTCGTATGGATTCAAGCAATGCAAAACAAACAACAAATCATGTTAATGATGCATGAATTAAGCTATTCGATTTTCAAAATAACAAGAAAACCGTGAAACTGTTCTTGGTGATTTCTTGAGCTTCAACGCTTGGTTTTGATTCCTACACGTTCCTGGGGACCCCTGCAATGTGTTAGAATCAATAAAAAGCTTTGAATTAGCCTGGAATATGGAAATCAGTTTTCAAGTTTTCTTGAATTTTTTCAATGTGCTTATGGCTTTGTTTGCAGCAATTTCACGTCTGTGGCATTAGGGTTGGCTTGTGTACTTATAGTAGAATAGAATTTGGTCACAATCCTGCAAAGAAATCCATGGAATTGATGTTTCAATATTTGATTGAAAATCAAATATTTTTGAATCTTTTTTATTGGAAAAAGTTGCTAAATTGGGAGATTTTGATATCCTTGATTGGCACACGAAATTCTCAGCATATCTTGACCACATTTGCTTCACCAAAAGATTGAAAAATCAAATCTTTGTATTTCCTACATTTTAAATTAATTAAATGAATTAAAATCAATTAAAAATCCAATTAATTAATAAAAAATAAGAAAATAAATTCAAATAATCTCAATGGGTCGTGCATAAGCCTTGGATAAAGTTTCAAGAAGAAATTTGAGGCCCATTAGCAAAAACAAAGTGTTTTGAGCAAAGTTGACTTTTGCAAATTCACGAAAATTTCCCAACTTCTCCAATGCATATCTTGCTCAATTTTGATCATATGAACATGTTCTTGGACATTTTGGAATGTTCTTGAAGCCCTCTAACCAATGCCTTTGGTCCCATGTCATTTGGATTTACCAATCTCAAGTTATGGTCTTTGACTTAAAGTGCATTTTTGTTGACTTTTGAAATTGACCTATAATGTAGAAATTGATAACTTTTTGTGAGAGCATTTCTTGGACTTGGAATCTGAAGATGAGTTTTAGGAAATGTCATCCCCTTCAAAATGAGCATTGGATGGTATTTTTCTGATGAACCATGAAAAAGTTATGCCTTGGTCAAGATACAGTTGACTTTTCTACTGTCCAAAAATAATAACTTTTTGCATCTTGATGATTTTTGAGCTACCCTTGTGGAATCATGATCAAGACTTGATCAAATGATGATTGTGAGCTCAAAATAAGTTGTTGACCAAAAATTCTGACTTTTGACTGTAAAATGACCATTTTACCCCTGCAGTTGATTGTGAAGCAAATGGAGCTTTTGATTGTGCAACTTGACACTGTGAGTCTTGAAACTTGCCATGTAGATGCTTGAGGATGTATATAGGCACATGAGACTTTATTTAGCCATTGAAAACCTCAAATTCCTTGAAAGAAACAAAACCCTTATTTTGACTGGCTTAGGAGGCATTTGGACTGTGCAACCCCTTGAGAAATCTTGAGCCATTTGAAGATGACTCTTGACAAACTTTGAAGAATATGGGAGGGAAAATTTTGGGGTACAACAGTTTCCCCTGTTCAATCTTCTTAAACCTGAGGATGTAGATTGGCTTGTGTGCCATTCGTGATCCGAAGGTGGAAGATGATTGAACACTAAAGTGCCCAGAAATTTGCACTCGCATGGTGTAGTATTAGCAATGTGATGTCGAGAATGGGCTTACAGATGCCAATTGGAGATATGACGGATAGGAGGATGGGCTTATAGATGCCACCTGGAGATTGTTGATAGGTAGTTTTGTCTTTGTTGACGGGTTGCCTTCATTGACAGATTGTCTTCATTGACGGGTTGTCTTCATTGACAGGTTGTCTTCATTGACAGGTTGTCTTCATTGTCAGGTTGTCTTCATTGACAGGTTGTCTTCATTGACAGGTTGTCTTCATTGACAAGTTGTCTTCATTGACAGGTTGTCTTTATTGACAGGTTGTCTTCATTGACAAGTTGTCTTCATTGACGAGTTGTCTTTATTGACGGGTTGTCTTCATTGACAAGTTGTCTTCATTGACAGGTTGTCTTCATTGACGGGTTGTCTTCATTGACAGGTTGTCTTCATTGACAGATTGTCTTTATTGACAGGTTGTCTTCATTGACAAGTTGTCTTTATTGACAGGTTGTCTTTATTGACAGGTTGTCTTCATTGACAAGTTGTCTTTATTGACGAGTTGTCTTCATTGACGGGTTGTCTTCATTGACAAGTTGTCTTCATTGACAGGTTGTCTTCATTGACAAGTTGTCTTTATTGACAGGTTGTCTTTATTGACGGGTTGTCTTTATTGACGGGTTGTCTTCATTGACAGGTTGTCTTCATTGACAGGTTGTCTTCATTGACAAGTTGTCTTCATTGACGAGTTGTCTTCATTGACGAGTTGTCTTCATTGACAAGTTGTCTTCATTGACAGGTTGTCTTCATTGATAGGTTGTCTTCATTGACAGGTTGTCTTCATTGACAAGTTGTCTTCATTGACAGCTTTTATCTCTTTTGACTGGACTTGTCTCTTTTGACTGGACTTGTCTCTTTTGACTGGATTTGTCTCTTTTGACTGGACTTATCTCTTTTGACTGAACTTGTGTCTTTTGACTGGATTTGTCTCTTTTGACTGGACTTGTCTCTTTTGACTGGATTGTCTCTTTTGACTGGACTTGTCTCTTTTGACTGGATTGTCTCTTTTGACTGGATTTGAGAATTTGACTGCATCTTTCCTGAAAGATAAAGGTCAGTCATATGCAATGCATGATATGGATCAAGCAATGATGTTCTCATCATAAATGAGATTGTATGATATGATTGCGTATATGCATGTATCATGATGTATGAAAATGTGATGTTTTAGTTGGGGAAAATAAATCCCGGATAACTACTGGAGAATGATGTTGAATTCTTCATTTCCGTTGGGGATGTTGATTGTGTGAATAAACCGGTAGGAGAAGATGACTCCGTTGGGGAATAAACCTGGTGACGAGATTGCTCTGCAGGGAATTACTCTGTGGGGAGAGATGCCTCACTGATATTTTAATGGTAACTCCGCTGGGGACTCCGTTGATAAGTTTTGTTAGGTATTTTGATGAACTCCGCTAGGGATAGGAAGAACTTCGCCGAGGACGATCTTTCTCTTGCAATTTGCTGAGGATAACCCAGTTAGACTCTGGTGGGGAATAACCTTTGAATATGGCCGGGAGAGATGCGTTAGTACTCTACAGGGGACAAGCTTCCAGAATCTACCGGGGAGATGGTTCAACTCTCCTAGGGAAACTTTTTGGACTGCACTGGGGAAATGGCTCCACTGGGGTGTCTGTATTCCACCGGGGAACAATCTTATCTTTATGTCGAGGAATATTAAGACTGTCGGGGATGCTTGCTGAGGAATATCTATACTCTGCTGGGGAATATTAGGATTTTCTGGGGATACCCAACTCCTCTTTAAGGCTGACAGTAGACTAACTCTACTTGGGGAGAGTATTGCTGACTTGCTGGGGATACCGTGCCTTTTTAGGGCTGACGGGAGACCAACTCTGCTTGGGGAGAGTATTGCTGAATCTTGCCTTACTCTGCGGGGAATGAAGGTATCCTGGTTAAATTCTTCAGTTGAATCTACCTTTGTACCTGGTGAGCAAAGCAGCTGTACAGTTTGGACAACTCTTATTGCCCCAGCTTTTATGGGAGAAGGTATCTATGGAGGTCTTGATAATTGCCGATTTGACAAATCTTCTTCTGGTAGGAAAGTGACGAGATGCCAGGACATAGTCGTACGCTGTAATCTCTAACTTTTGCCTGGACCTCCCTTTCGGGTTTTCAGTCCACCGGGATACCCATTTTTTGCCCAAGCCGCCTTTTCAGGTTTTCGACTTGCCGGGTGTACAGATTTTTCATTTTCATCCCTTATTTTTGCCCGAACCCTTTTGGTTCGCCGGGAAGCCCTTATTTTTGCCTAGGCCAGTCGACCTAGCGAGTCTTTGATTATGCGTAGTATTTTTTCGACTATGTCCACGCTCTCAGAATGTAGGGAGTTATCACTGTCAGTAGTGTAGTGTTGCCGTACAGAAAATGTTTGATCGTGCAAGATTTGTCGCTGGAATTCATGTCCAATGCCCCAAGTGACTCGGGCGGAGATTTTCCCCTGGCTATTTGGCATTTTTGAGAGATTCTTTGAATCTTGACTGGACTGCCCCAGATGATGGACCATGGTTATGTCTGCCCCTTGGTTGGAAGTGTTGTTCCACTTGAGGTGACCTTTTTGTTGAGAAGATTTTTGTTCACTGGATATTCATCGTGCGAATTTCTCTGCTGTTTGAACAAATAGTCATATTCAAACAATGTTATTTAAAAATGCAAAGCTTATGTCTGTCTTGAAGTTTTTTTTTTTTGAAAATGCAGTTTTCAATAAAACCAGTGATTTTTTTGTAAAATATGATGTCAACTCATGATTTTACCGCAAGCCCTACATGAGTCAGGATACCTTTTGTAACAGTATGCTTTCGAACTAAACCCATGCTTCAGCTAGGACTTTTTAAGGGTTATAGCGTGGCCTGGTTCACGGTTTAAGAAACAAAGGATAAAGGCTCAAAATTTATTTGTACCCACCCGCTCTTCGTGATGTTCTTCAAACCTAAACTCAGCTAATCGTGCACTAGATCTTGTTGAGTCTTTGCTCTGATATTCCGGTGATGGTTCGGATACTGAAAGTTTATTTTGAATAGGCAGCCATTTATTTTTTTTTTGTTGAGGGTTTGCAGGACCTCTTTCTTTTTGATTTTATTATCCCTATCTTTTGCCTGAACTGTTTCTTTTTGTGATTACAGTCAGCGGGATGCCCCAGTTTTGTAAGTCTCCTTCATAGGTTTTGACTTAATGGGCTTTTATTTCTGAGAGATAATGACTGCTTGTCTTTATGATTGTATGGAACCATCATTGTCTTTTGTTTCGGAAGGACTCCTTTGATGCCATTCGTTGTGCACCTGGATCAACTGAGAGAACTACCCTGCCCCAGGTTATAGTTAAGGGTTTTAATTTGTAAAAAGAAAAACTCTAACTTCTTTGGCTCAAAGGGGTTGACTAGGGATTATCTTCCTTATAACTCCACTGTTTAGGATTTGAAACAATGCTTGTACCTCATCAGCGGGGTCTATTCAAAAGCATACTGTAAAGATCGTGGTATCGTTTTCGTCATCCTCCCTCAAAAGGCTTAGAATTTTCTAATCGAGAGTTGAACATAAAAAAATGAAAGCAGTTTTAAGCATAGTGAACACAATTACTTCAAAACAGACACGTGTAATGCATTAATGAAATAAGAGAGTTTGACATGATAATTGTTTGAATAAGCAAAGAAAAATACAATATCAGAATTCAAATGAACAAAAGTCTCTCAATCCTAGCCATGTTTTGGCAAGGGAGCAGTGATCGCATTGGGAGTCTCGGGCGCTTCGAACTCGACCTCCTTTGCATCGATTAGGTCCTGAACCTTGTTCCTCAAAGTCCAAAAATCATCTGTAGCATGCCCCGGGCTGTTAGAATGATAAGCGCAGCAGGCGTTGGGGTTATACCTTGAAGGTGTAGTGTTCGGATTCTTAGGAGGGTCCCTTAGAGTTACCAAATTAGTCTTCAGCAACTGTGGCAATATCTGGGACAAGGTCATGCTGAGGGGAGTGAATTGCCTTCTAGGTCTCTCTTCCCTTTGTTAGTTGCGATGTTGAGGAGCACTGGCCAGTTTTGAAATAACTACCGCGTTGACATCTTGGCGGTGTTCGGACCTATTCTGTCTTCTTGAACCATAGACAGCACTGGATTCTTTCTTGAATGGTTTTTTCTCAGTGTTCGAGGAGTCACCTTTCTGTATCTTCCCAGACTTGATACCAGCTTCAATTCTCTCCCCAATCAAGATAAGGTATGTAAACCCGACTGAAGAATTCCCAATCAAATGGTTGAAGAATGGACCAGACAGGGTCCCCAGAAACATATCGACGAGCTCACGGTCAGTTAAAGGTGGCTGCACCCTTCCAGCAAGGTCTCTCCACTTTTGGGCACATTCTTTAAATCCTTCACCCGTCCCTAGTGACATACCCTGGAGTTGGGTACGCGTAGGAGCGAGGTCGGAATTGTACTGATACTGCTTATAGAACGCAGTAGCCAAATCCTCCCAGTTATGAATACTGGCTCCATCCAGCTGATAGAACCATTCGAGTTGAGTCCCTGAAAGACTATCCTGGAATAAATGGATCCACAAATTCTTTTCAGCTGTATACGGTTGGATCTTCCTCACATACGACCGAAGGTGCATCTTAGGACAGGAAACTCCGTCGTACCTTGCAAAAGCAGGTGCCTTGAACTTATGTGGGATCACCACCCCAGAGGATAAGCCTAGATCTCCAAAGTCCAACTCGGGCACATGTTGAATCTCCATAGCACTTAAGCGGTCCTCCAGCTGTTTGTACCTATCCTCAGCAGGAGGGTACTGTTCATCGTTATAATCCGTCTCGTTGTGGGAGACCACGGGACTAGGAACCCTTCTCTCTTGGGGACTGTCTTTGCCTACAGATGAGGTAGTCAGCTCAGCCTCATTCTGTAGTCCATTCCCAAATCTGCGTCTAGTGTTGAACAAAACAGTCCTCTTCTTCTTCTTCTTCCTCTCTTTCAGAATCAGAGTTTTCAAGTCCTGTTGACCCTGGGCTAGGCTCATAACCAACTCCTGGAACTAGGCATTCTGGGCCTGGAGGGCCTTGATAGCTTGTTCAGCGGAAGGTTCAGTAGACATGATGATTGCGGAAATAAACAACGAAGAAGATAAGTGACCTGTAAAAAGGGTACCTGTAATGCAATGATATGTATGTATGCAATGTTTTCAAGGATCTCGCGGGGTAAACAAGAAAATTGTTAAAATTTTGAATTTTACAGCTTGATTGAAGGAACTTCATGTTGTTGAGAGTCCTTCTTCAAGAGTCAAGGCTCACCATATCGAGTGGGTCATAGCCCCTGACTCAAGTTGTCATGTTTTGATCTCCAAACAACCTTGGCTAGAGGAAAATAAATCCCCTTTGCCCCTTGCTAGACATTTGGTTCATCATGACCTGCATCACAAACCCTTGAGATCTTTGAAATGGGTTAGTCCTTATGCAGGATGTATGCAATGGTATGATGGTATGATGTTATGCTATGTGTGGAGTGATGTAAGTGAGCCCTGTAATAAGTCCAGATTAAGGACTGTAAACAAAACCTGCCAGGAACTCATGTGTTAGATAACAAGAATGTGTAAGTAATTCAAGTTTGAAGGCACACAAGTCACACAAAAGAGCCCTTAGATTTCAGGCTGGCATGAAGTTTAGGTACTACCCTCTTGAAGTTGGTTGGCTCAAAACCTGTCATATGAATAGTAACCGGGTTCTAAGGAGCTCAATATCATTGGATTGTTTTCTATGTTCATTGTTTTGATTTAGCCACTGAACTGGCGACCAAAATATTCCAAGAAAACAACCCTCAATGAGTGTAGTATCGAGTATCTACCAACTTCGGACTGCACCAAAGTCGGTCATCTCACTACCCCTAAAGAGGCCAGGATGGTCAAGTAAGGTTCTTAAGGTCAGTTGATGCTTCACGACACCACGCGGCGGCCCCGTACTCTCCTTGACTTGACTCAAGGGTTACCGGTACTCACCAAAGTGCCACATCAACGTAGCAACTGCTTCAACCATGTCGGTATACCCCGCACAGTTCCCTCACAGTTTGTTGCTACTTCTGAAAGGGTATCCCCAGATCCAGGTTTGGATCTATGAAACTCCAAAACAAGCCCACAATATTAAATCAAACAAGGCATACAAGTGAAAACATAGTATGATCTAATCCTAAGGTACACCTCACTTATTAAGTATCTCCCTAGCAGAGTCGCCAGTTCTGTGATCGATGGAAATATAATTGACTGTTTTGAAATGCTGGTTCGCGAAATGTCGCGGTAAGCAAGAGTCGCCACCGTCTTTTATTTTCTCCAACAAGGAAAGGACAAAAGCACAGCAAAATTCCTTTTCGAGATGTTTCTCGGTTCGGGAGGTAGATTATAGAAAGGGAAGGTATTAGCACCCTTTCTATCAGTGGTTATCCACGGGCTCTTAGGTACTTGCTCACTATGTTTTCAAAAATGTTTGCTTTTCTTGTGTTTGTGGGTTTTGAAAAAGTTTGTTTGAAAACTTCGTTTTAACTCTTGTATCAGTCCTCAAGAGTGTCATGAAGTATTTGTTTGAAAACTTTTGTCAGAAAAGTGTAAGTGCGAAAAGTTGTTTTTGTTTTGAAAGAGCAAGTATCTAAGAACCTCTACCTACTCAAAGGAATTAAGCTGTGTAAATGTCCTTTAGACAGTACTATCCCACTATTGAGAAGTAGGTAGCACCTTCGTTGGAGTTATTCGGGTCAATTCTATTATAGGGACATGTGTGGTCACCAAAGCAATAGTAGGACGCCTTAGTGGTAACCCTAATGTCCTAGATCCTTTTTATCCGAGGCAACCGTTTCGAGGCAACTGGATCTTTAGACAGGAGGGCGACCTCTAAAACACCCTATACTTAATGACCACGTCGAGGCAACCAAGTGAGGCGTACCCTAGGAGTGGTATGTGCGAGTGTGTCAGATTTCATGTTAAGTTATCTTTGCACATTTATCATGGTGAGCTACGTTTTGATTTTTATTTTCAGACAAGTCTTGTCATGCATAGTTAACAGTTAATAATTTGCGGAAAGTAAATTGCGGAAAGTAAATCTACGCTATTACAAGGCGTCGGCTATTTACATCGCCAAAAACATAACCCTTGAAAAGATAAATTGCGGGAAAATAAAGAAAGCGATAAAAGTCCTAATTATGCTATTACATCCTCGGAGCAGTTACATAAATATGATCAAAAATTAATACGCGAAAAGAAATTGAATCGGAAAAAGTCTTAGGGTGTTGACCCTTTTTTGAGAAAAGAATGAATTTTGGTCCTTTTTGCATTTTAACTAAACCTAATTCTAATTAATTAAATAAAAGAAATGTTTTTTTTAAAGTTTTTTATGTTTTAATGAAAATAAAATAAAAGAAAAGAAAACATGATTAAAAGTTGTCAAAAACCTAATTCTATATGATTTTTATCTATTGCAAAAATTGTTGAAATTAACCTAATTAAAAGACTAAATTAATTAATTACATTTATTTACAAAAATAATAAATTAAAAGTGAAATTAATAATAATAAGAAAAATATTGTATTTTTTGTGTTTTCTGAATTTTATTATAAAAATAATTAATTTGTTAATTAAATACTAATAATAATAATAATTAATGAAAAGATTAAATGGAAATTAAAAAAGAAAAGAATAAAGAAACCAGGGGGGTGATGGGCCAATATGGAGGTGAGAAAGCAACTTTCAGGCCCATTCGTTTGCCAGTCCGTTTGACTTTTTGGATTAGCTGCATGTTCGTTGACTGGGAGTATGGTAGTCACTCACGTTTAGCCTTCAGATCTGGGCTTAGAGACACACGGCGCTTGGATGTTTGCAGTACATGGTAGACACTATTAAGGAACCTGCATGTGAACATATTATGAAAAATATTATAAGAGTTTTGGGGGACCTGGGATTCGAACCCAGGTCCCAATGATCACCAGACAGCACATCCACCACCAAGCCATTTGCACGCGTTTGTTAATATGATACTAAGCAAATATAATATATCAAAATTAATGCATATGCTATAAGACAAAAAATACGTGCGTTTTTTAAACGAACCAATGACACATCAACACATCATCGTCTTCCTTGTTTGCCTGTAAAAAACAAAGTTAGATAGCGGGGGTTTTTAACCCCCACAACCTGCAATGACCAATAATAGCGATTAGGGCTACAATGAATATAAATATTTCGCGATGGTGCCAACGTGTTCGTCTTGTTCTGACGGTTTCAACCATATGCCTTAGAGGTTCTAATTTTTCCTGGATAATAAAGCCCCAAATCCAAAGCTCAGGAACCCTAGAATTTGTCAATGGCAATTCTTGATTCTGTGCATCATAATTCAATTAACCTGTACCATTAGCTTCGTATGGATTCAAGCAATGCAAAACAAACAACAAATCATGTTAATGATGCATGAATTAAGCTATTCGATTTTCAAAATAACAAACAAACCGTGAAACTGTTCTTGGTGATTTCTTGAGCTTCAACGCTTGGTTTTGATTCCTACACGTTCCTGGGGACCCCTGCAATGTGTTAGAATCAATAAAAAGCTTTGAATTAGCCTAGAATATGGAAATCAGTTTTCAAGTTTTCTTGAATTTTTTCAATGTGCTTATGGCTTTGTTTGCAGCAATTTCACGTCTGTGGCATTAAGGTTGGCTTGTGTACTTATAGTAGAATAGAATTAGGTCACAATCCTGCAAAGAAATCCATGGAATTGATGTTTCAATATTTGATTGAAAATCAAATATTTTTGAATCTTTTTGATTGGAAAAAGTTGCTAAATTGGGAGATTTTGATATCCTTGATTGGCACACGAAATTCTCAGCATATCTTGACCACATTTGCTTCACCAAAAGATTGAAAAATCAAATCTTTGTATTTCCTACATTTTAAATTAATTAAAAGAATTAAAATCAATTAAAATTCCAATTAATTAATAAAAAATAAGAAAATAAATTCAAATAATCTCAATGGGTCGTGCATAAGCCTTGGATAAAGTTTCAAGAAGAAATTTGAGGCCCATTAGCAAAAACAAAGTGTTTTGAGCAAAATTGACTTTTGCAAATTCACGAAAATTTCCCAACTTCTCCAATGCATATCTTGCTCAATTTTGATCATATGAACATATTCTTGGACATTTTGGAACGGTCTTGAAGTCCTCTAACCAATACCTTTGGTCCCATGTCATTTGGATTTACCAATCTCAAGTTATGGTCTTTGACTTAAAGTGCATTTTTGTTGACTTTTGAAATTGACCTATAATGTAGAAATTGATAACTTTTTGTGAGAGCATTTCTTGGACTTGGAATGTGAAGATGAGTTGTAGGAAATGTCATCCCCTTCAAAATGAGCATTGGATGGGATTTTTCTGATGAACCATGAAAAAGTTATGCCTTGGTCAAGATACAGTTGACTTTTCTACTGTCCAAAAATAGTAACTTTTTGCATCTTGATGATTTTTGAGCTACCCTTGTGGAATCATGATCAAGACTTGATCAAATGATGATTGTGAGCTCAAAATAAGATGTTGACCAAAAATTCTGACTTTTGACTGTAAAATGACCATTTTACCCCTGCAATTGATTGTGAAGCAAATGGAGCTTTTTATTGTGCAACTTGACACTGTGAGTCTTGAAACTTGCCATGTAGATGCTTGAGGATGTATATAGGCACATGAGACTTGATTGAGCCATTGAAAACCTCAAATTCCTTGAAAGAAACAAAACCCTAATTTTGACTGGCTTAGGAGGCATTTGGACTGTGCAACCCTTTGAGAAATCTTGAGCCATTTGAAGATGACTCTTGACAAACTTTGAAGAATATGGGAGGGAAAATTTTGGGGTACAACAGTATCTAACACCTGATCTTTCTTCTTCAAGGTATAAGCCCATGTTTTCCGAGAACAATTGTTGTACCCCAAAATTTGCCCTCCCATATTCTTCAAGATTTGCCAAGATCAATCTTCAGATGATTCAAAATCTCTCAAGGATTGCACAGTCCAATTGCCTCCTAACACAGTCAAAATTAGGGTTTTGGTTCTTGCAAAGAAATTGAGGTTTCCAAGGGTCCAATCAAGTCCCATATGCCTACATACATTGTCAAG
This sequence comes from Vicia faba, assembly GCA_948472305.1. Taxonomy (NCBI): domain Eukaryota; kingdom Viridiplantae; phylum Streptophyta; class Magnoliopsida; order Fabales; family Fabaceae; genus Vicia; species Vicia faba. The sequence goes on along the minus strand of OX451735.1, from coordinate 530,539,816 downwards.
CATCCATATGTCAAGTTTCAAGACTCATAGCATCAAATTGCACAGTCAAAAACCCTAAATGCTTCACAATCAACTGTAGGGGCAAAATGGTCATTTGACAGTCAAAAGTCAAACATTTTGGTCAACATCTTATTTTGAAGCCACAAACATCATTTGATCAATTCTTGATCATGATTCTCAAAGCATGGCTCAAAAAGTCTCAAGATGCAAAAGTTTCTATTTTTGGACAGTTGAAAAGTCAACTGCAAATTGACCAGGGCATAACTTCTTCATGGTTTATCAGAAAAATTCCATCCAAAGCTCATTTTGAATAGAATGACATTTCCTACAACTCATCTTCACACTCCAAGTCCAAGAAATGCTCTCACAAAAAGTTATCAATTTCAACATTATAGGTCATTTTCAAAAGTCAATAAAAAGGCACTTTAAGTCAAAGACCATAACTTGAGATTGGTAAATCAAAATAACATGGGACCAAAGGCATTGGTTAGTGGACTACAAGACCTTTCAAAAATGTCAAAGAACATGATCATAGCTTAAAAATTGAGCAAGATATGCATTGGAGAAGTTGGGAAATTTTTGGGAACTTTGAAAAGTCAACTTTGCTTCAAAAGCTTCAAAAATGCTAATGGGCCTCAAATTCTTTCTTGAATCATTACACAAGGCCTATGCACGACCCATTGAGCTAAAAATGATTTATTTTCTTATTTTTAATTAATTAATTGAATTTTTATTCATATTAATTCATTTAATTAGATTTAAATATGAGAAAAATATCAAATAATGCTTTTCAAATCTTTTTGTACAGCAAATATTCTCATTATAGGCTAAAGATTTCATGCACCAATCAACAAGACAAGATCATCCATATTTGGCAAGATTTGCATGAAAAAATATTGGAAAAGATATGAAAAAATCAAATATTGAAATCATCAATTCATGGATCTTTGGGCTTGTTTTTGATCTAGAATGCTTCACATACATATGCACAAGGAAACCTAATTCAAGCACACACGAAAAACTGCTCACAAACTCAGAACAAAGTTGCAATTTTTCATCAAAAATTTGGAAACTGAAATCATAGTTGCAACACGTTTCAAAGCCTAAAAATAATTCTAACACATTGCTAGACCTTCCAGGAGTCTAGTAGCATCAAGAATCATTCCAAACGCACAAAGAATTGAAGAATACAGATCACACGGTTTGCCTTTTTTTTCAAAGTTGCACATCACGATTCATGCATTATTAAAACATATGGTTGATTGTTTTGTGTTCACAGCACTCAGGCAAAGCTTTCTGTATGATTCAATTCCATTAATATGCCTTGAAACGAAATTCACCATTGTTGAAACCTAGGGTTTCAGAAGCTCCAAAATAGGGCTTTCCTTGTATGGAAAAATTGGACCTTGAGACCTATGCCATTGAATTCAGGAGCTCCATACGAATTCAACGATGACCTCGCGCTCAATTTATGTTAACGCATCCTCTAATCGCTATTTTTGTGGCTGTGTTTAGTAGGGGTTTAAAACCCCCGCTATTTGTTTTCTATTTGCAGGAAAAACAAGGAAGAAGATGGATGTGGCCTGATGCTATAGGATAATTTAAATCTGGCGCGTAATTTTTATCTTATACCACTAACCATTGTTTTGTATATATTATATTGTCTATCCATTATGTATACAAAGAAACGCAGTAGCTCAGTTGGCTGGAAACGTGTCCCTCCAGCGTTGGGACTTGGGTTCGATTCCCAGGTCCTCCCATATACTTAATAATTTTTATTTCAATATCTTCTAGCGCAGCACATCCTCAAAGGTTCACCGTATGCACTCACGCTCAGGCTTGCCACATACTCATGATGATCAATCTGAAGGCTACAAAAGGAGGTCCATCATATACCTCAGTCAATGGATGAACACACAAACATGGAAAGTCAAACAAGGCTTTGTTCCAGTGGGCCTGAATTTCTCACAATTAACCTCCCCTTGGGCCTGATACCCCCTGGTTTGCATCTTTTTAATTCTAATTTTGTTTAAATTGTTTTAATTCTTTTACTTATTTTTATTTAATTCACAAATAATCAATTTTTATAATAAAAAATCAGAAACTAAAATTTTTTTTAATTAATATTTAATTTCACCATCAAAATATTTTTTGTAAATAAAGGTTAAGTAATTAATTTAGTTAAATTAGGTTTCAATTTTAACACTTTTTCTTAATAAATAAAAAATATGTAGAAATTAGGTTTTTTTTGACATTTTTCATCCTTTTCTTAATCAATTTTTTCTCTTTTATTTATTATTATAATTACTATTTATTTTTGTAAATAAACATGTATATTAATTAATTAGTAAATTAGAGTAACTTTAATATTTCTTTTCATTAATAATTAAAATATGTAGAATTAGGGTTTCTCTTGAATTTCAATTTTCTTTATTTCATAAATACAAAAAAAACATAAAAAACAATTTCTTTTCTTTAATTAAATAATTAATCAAGTCTTAATTTCATTTAATTTCATGCAAAGGGTCCAACACCCTCGAACGGTCAATTATTCTTTTCGCGCATTTATTTTCTCTTCGAATATTATGTAACTGCTCAAGGATTGTAATAGTAATTAGGAATTTATTTACTTTCCGCACTTTTTACCAAACGGGTCTTTGTAATTTGGCGATGTATAGACCCGCGCCTTGTAATAGCGTAGGATTTATCTTTCCGCATTTAAATTTCCGCACTCTTAAATTCTAAACTTTGCATGAAAGAATGTATGGCTAATTAAAAACAAGCGTAGCTCACAATGCCCTGATCAAAGATAAATTTAACATGAAAACAACACACAAATTCACACACCACTCTTAGGGTACGCCTCACCTGTTGCCTTCGAAACGTGGTCGTCAAGTATGGGACGTCTTAGTAAGTCCTTATGTCCATGATCCAGTTGCCTCAAAACAAGTTGCCTAGAAACGGTTGCCTCGGAATAGTTGCCTCGAAACGGTTGCCTCAAATGAAAAAGGATCAAGGACATAAGGGTAGCTTCTAAGGTGTTCTAACTGTTGCTTCGGTGACCACATTGTCCCTAAACTCGAATTGACCCGAACACTTCCAACGGTGGTGCTACCTATCTCTCAATGGTGGGATGGCACTACCTTAAGGAGATTTACACAGCCTAATTCCTTAGGGTAGGTAGATGACTCATAGATACTTGCTCTATTCAAAAAACAAATTAAAACTCTTTTCACACCGACACTTTCAAAAAGCTTTCAAAACAATTTTTCAAACACTCTTGAGGACATATACAAGAGTTATTCAGAAATCTTTCAATGAAACTTTTTCAAAACCACTCACACTTGAAAAGCAAACACTTTTGAAAACGCAATGAGCAAGTATCTAAGAGCCCATGGATAATCATGGATAGAAAGGGTGCTAACACCTTCCCTTTCTATAAATCTACTTCCCGAACCGAGAAACAATCTCATAAGGAATTTTGCTGTGCTTTTGTCCTGTCCATGTTGGAGAAAATAAAAGACGGTGGCGACTCTTGCTTCCGCGACATTTCATGAACAAGCGTTAAACAGTCAGTTCTAAATCCACCGATCACAGAACTGGCGACTCTGCTGGGGATAATTAAAAGTGAGGTGTACCTTAGGACTAAGATCACTTGTGTTTTCAATTGTCTGAATTGTTTGCTTTATTATTGTGGGTACTGTCTTGGGAGTTCTATAGATCCTAACCCGGATCTGGGGGATACCTTCTTAGAAAGTAGCAAGAAGGCTGTGAGAGAACTGTGCGGGGTATACCGACATGGTTGAAGCAGTCTGCTACGATGATGTGGCACTTTGGTGTGTACCGGTAACCCTTGAGTTCAGTCAAGGAGAGTACGGGGCCGTCGCGTGGTGTCGTCAAGCATCAACTGACCTTAGGAACCTTAATTGAACCATCTTGGCCTCTTTAGGGTAGTGAGATAACTGACTTTGGTGTAGTCCGAGGTTGGTTGATACTCGATACTACACTCAATTGAGGGTTGTTTTCTTGGAATATTTCGGTCACCAGTTCAGTGGCTAAATCGAAACGATGAACAATGAAAGCAATCCAATGATATTGGGACCCTTAGAACCCGGTTACTTCTAATAGGACAGGTTTGAGCCCACCAACTTCAAGAGGGTAATACCCAGACCCCATGCTGGCCTAAACTCTAAGGGCTGTGGTGTGACTTGTGTGCCTTACCATGTTTGCTTTTTGTGGATATTTGTGGTGTGTTTTTATCATAGCATCATAACATCATACATCATCACATGCATCCACTAACCATTTCAGGGGTTCGAATCTTCATCTTTGTTCTTGTTTTGTAGGACATGGAAACTATCCGCAGAAATACAATTCAGATCAGCCTTGTAAGGATCCCTCCTCAGCTTAAGGAACTTATATCCAGGATTCCCGAGAGCTCTTCTTTCAGTGAGAGGCATGGAAGACTCATCAGTTTGGTCAACACCAACATTGAAGAAGATATGATAAAGGTCCTCTTCCAGTTCTTTGACCCTCTACATCACTGTTTTACTTTCCTAGATTATCAACTGGTGCCTACATTGGAAGAGTTCTCCCAGCTTCTGAAGATCCCTATCCTTAATCAACTACCCTATAACGGTACAGAAAAGGAACCCAAACTTGAAGAGATTGCTAAAGCATTACGCCTACAAACATCAGACATCAAGGGACATTGGGAAGTTAGAAGTGGTATCAAAGGGTTCTTAGCCAGGTTTCTGTTTGAGAAGACCCAAGAATGTTGGAATTCCATTGACCTACAAGCCTTTGAAGAAGTTGTGGCTCTCCTTGTCTATGGATTGGTGTTGTTCCCGAATCCAGATCAGCTTATAGATATCAGTGCTGTCCAGATCTTCATGTCCAGGAATCCTATACCTACATTACTTGGGGACATCCTTCACTCATGTTACACTCGAACCATGAGGAAAGGAGGTGTTCTTATGTGTTGTACTCCTCTCCTGGGAAGGTGGTTTATTTTGCATCTTCCACAAACAGTTCTGAAGAACGAGCGGGGTTTGAGATGGTCACAACGATTGATGACTCTTACACATGCTGATATACATTAGTGTTCTCGGTCCAGAGAAGATGTCACTATCATTGATCGTTGTGGGGAGTTTCCTAATGTTCCTTTACTTGGAATCAGAGGAGGTATTACTTACAACCCGTGTCTGGCTTGGAGACAGTTTGGTTATGCTCGGAGGGATGGCCCCCATGACATGTTAATTCCTGACATAGTTTTTGACTTCGACAATGATGCACAAGGACTTCGCCAGAGATTTATCAGAGCTTGGAGGATGCCCAACAAGATAGACAGCAAGACACTGGGGCACAGGAACTCCATCCCGTTGGAGCCTTATCTCAAGTGGGTACGAGCCCGCTCCCATAAGCTAGTGATGCCATATCCTCATGTTCTCCCTGTGATCAAAGAGCCAGTTTTGGAAGGAGAGGTGTCCTACACCATTCAGCATCCTGACATGCCTACATCCTGGGAAGAAATGCAGAAGAGCTGGATCCAGCTTAAGGAAGAATGGAATTCTCTTGAGTCCAGCCTACATGCTAGTGAGAAGAAGGTCTTGGAGCTCACCCGCCTACTGCACGAGGAAAAGACTCTCAACACTTACATAGCTCCGAAGAGAATGCGCAGTGTCTTTTGGGATTGATTTACTTTGTAATGTTTGCCCATGAGGCCTTAATGTACTGAACAATTATTTCTTAATGATAACGTGTGTTCCTTTTTGTCTACAACAAATTTTAACTTTCGAACCCTTGAATGCATTGCATAAACACATATCATGCATCATGTGCATCACAGGTACTCTTCTTCTCAGGTTGTTTAATGTTCTTCGCTGTTTATTTCAGCATCATGAATCCTGAATCATCTACTGAGCAGTCCATCAAGGCCCTTCAGGATCAGAACGCCCAATTCCAAGAACTGATCATGAGTTTGGCCCAAGGTCAAGAGGAGTTGAAGGCTCTGCTGGTCAAGAAGTAGAAGAAGAGAACTGTACTATTCAACACTGGCCGGAGGTTTGGTAACACACTGCAGAATGAGGTTGATCAAGCTGGTTCTTCTGTAGGGAAAGGCAGTCCCCAAGGGGGAAGGGTTCCTAGTCCGGTGGTCTCTGACAATGAGACTGATTTTAATGAGGAGCAGTATCCTCCAGCTGAGGACAAGTACAAGCAGTTAGAGGATCGTCTGAATGCCATGGAAATTCAATAGGTGCCTGGGTTGGATTTTGGAGACTTGGGTCTATCTTCTGGTGTGGTGATCCCACACAAGTTCAAAGCACCATCTTTCGCAAAGTATGACGGGGCGTCCTGCCCTAAGCTACACCTCAGATCTTATGTGCGGAAGATTCAGCCGTATACTGTGGACAAGAACTTGTGGATCCATTTCTTCCAGGAGAGTCTTTCAGGGACTCATCTCGAATGGTTCTATCAGCTGGATGGAACCAAGGTTCGTAACTGGGAGGAATTGGCTACTGCTTTTTACAAGCAGTATCAGTATAATGCCGACCTCGCTCCTACACGTACCCAACTCCAGGGTATGTCGCTAGGATCGGGAGAAGGTTTTAAAGAGTATGCGCAGAAGTGGAGGGACCTGGATGGCAGGGTGCAGCCACCGTTAACCGACCGTGAACTTGTGGACATGTTCTTGGGGACCCTATCCGGGCCGTTCTTTAATCACCTCATTGGCAATTCGTCTGCAGGGTTCACAGATCTCATTCTGACTGGGGAAAGAATAGAAGCTGGTATGAAATCAGGGAAGATACAGAAAGGTGCGTCCTCAAGTTCTGAGAAGAAGCCTTTCAAAAAGGAGGCCAGTGCTGTGTATGGGCCTAGAAGGAAAAACAAACCGGAACGACGCCAAGCTGTCAACGCGATAGTAATTGCAAAGCCTGCTGCCGCTCCTCGGCAACCCAACCAACCAAGGGGTGAGAGGCCCAGAAGAGAATATACTCGGCTTAGTATGACCTTGTCACAAATCTTGCTGCAACTACTATCGACCAACTTGGTGACCGTCAGAGAATCTCCAAAGGTGGTGAACACCACATCTCCGAAGTATAATCCTAATGCCCGCTGTGCTTATCACTCTGATAGCCCGGGGCATTCTACTGATGACTGCTGGGCCCTGAGAAATAAGGTTCAAGACCTTATCGATGCGAAAGAGGTTCAGTTTGAGGCACCTGAGAAGCCTAATGTGGTGACAACTCCCTTACCTGACCATGGGGTAAATGCTATCAGGATGGATGATGAAGTGGAAGAATCCGAGTTCGACAGCTGGATCTGCCCGACGACCGATGGTGGACTGAACAATTGGACTGCAAAAGATCACATACCTATTACTTTTGTTACGCAGTAGTGAATTCCTTTGTTTTTTCATTTGTAATGAACAATAAATTGAAACTTTATGGCCCAGTGTCTTACCCGGGGCACCGTGGCTTCATTTGTGAGGGCTTATTACTTGTCATTTCCATATATCATGAATAAAAGCATTGGACGTTTTTCACATTTTCAAATCTTGCGCTCCCTTTCTTTATTTATATATTGCAAAACAGCTATATTTACACACACTCACTTATACAGGTTTCAATCCACTATGGATCTCACTGGTAACGACTCTGCTACTGCCAGTTATGACTTCGAAAATCCGATCAACTTAGCCGAAGACGAAGGTGAAGATGATTGCGAAGTGCCTGGTGAGCTTGCAAGACTGTTACTCCAGGAAGAGAGGGCCATTCAGCCACATGAAGAGCCAGTGGAAACGGTAAATCTGGGTACTGAGACAGATAGAAAGGAAGTTAAGATTGGTGCCAATCTAGAGCTCAGCGTGAAACAACGGTTGATTCAGATGTTGCACGATTATATGGAAATCTTCGCCTGGTCCTACGAAGACATGCCTGGGTTGCACACTGACATTGTGGTTCATCACCTGCCTACCAAGGAAGACTGTCTGCCAGTAAAATAAAAGGTCCGCCGTATGCGTCCAGAGATGTCCGAAAAGATCAAAGCTGAGGTTATGAAGCAATTTGATGCCAGGTTTCTAGCAGTGACTTCTTACCCTCAGTGGGTTGCCAATGTGGTTCCAGTGCCGAAGAAAGATGGTAAGGTCAGAATGTGTGTCGACTACAGAGATTTGAACAGGGCTAACCCTAAGGATGATTTCCCTCTGCCTCATATCGACGTACTGGTTGACAATACTGCTCAGCACAAGGTGTTCTCCTTCATGGATGGCTTTTCAGGGTATAATCAGATCAAGATGGCTCCTGAAGATATGGAAAAGACTACCTTTGTTACTCAGTGGGGCACCTTCTGCTACAAGGTCATGCCATTCGGGTTGAAAAATGCTGGGGCAACCTACCAACGTGCCATGGTTGCTTTATTTCATGACATGATCCACCATGAGATTGAAGTATATGTCGACGACATGATTGCAAGGTCCCAAACTGAGGAGGAACACCTTGATCATCTGCAGAAGTTGTTTGATCGTCTGAAGTTGTACAAGTTGAGGTTGAATCCAAATAAGTGCACCTTTGGGGTAAGATCTGGAAAGTTGCTGGGCTTCGTCGTGAGTGACAAGGGTATTCAAGTGGACCCTTCCAAGGTTAAAGCCATTCAAGAGATGCCAGTGCCCAAGACAGAGAAAGAAGTCAGAGGCTTTCTAGGACGTCTGAATTACATTGCCCGATTCATCTCGCACCTAACTGCTACCTGTGAACCAATCTTCAAGCTGTTGAAGAAATATCAGGTAGTACGTTGGAATGATGAATGTCAGGCCGCTTTCGACAGAATCAAAGAGTATCTCCAAGAACCACCCATTCTTATGCCACCAGTTGAAGGGAGACCTCTAATACTATACCTGACAATACTTGACAGCTCAATGGGGTGTGTGCTGGGGCAGCATGACGAGTCTGGCCGAAAAGAGCACGCCATTTATTACCTTAGCAAAAAGTTTACCGACTGTGAGACCCGATACTCACTGCTCGAGAAAACTTGCTGCGCTTTGGTATGGGCTGCTCGCCGGCTGAGACAGTATATGCTGACTCACACTACTCTGTTGATTTCAAAGATGGATCCAATAAAGTACATATTCGAAAAGCCTGCTCTGTCTGGAAGAATAGCAAGGTGGAAAATGATCTTGATGGAATATGACATCTAGTACATGACTCAGAAAGCAATCAAGGGAAGTGTATTGGCAGACCACTTGGCACACCAGGCGGTGGATGACTACCAGTCAATGAACTTTGAATTCCCCGACGAGAGCATCATGGTAGTGACTGATTGTGAAGTACCTGGACCGGATGAAGGACCCGAGGAAGGATCCCGATGGTCTATGCACTTTGACGGAGCCTCAAACGCTTTGGGTAATGGTATTGGCGCTGTGATCATATCCCCAAAAGGCACTCATACTCCACTCACTGCCCGGCTATGTTTCAACTGCACCAACAACATGGCGGAGTATGAGGCATGCATCATGGGTCTTCAAGCTGCAATTGACTTAAGGATCAAGTTTCTGAGTGTCTTCGGAGATTCCGCTCTCGTGATCAATCAGATCAAAGGCGAGTGGGATACGAAACACCCAAACCTTATTCCTTACAAAGAGTGTGTGTTGACATTGATCCCCCATTTCATGGAGATAACTTTTGAACACTTCCCAAGAGAGGATAATCAGTTGGCGGACGCGTTAGCTACGATGTCTTCCATGTTCAAAGTCAAATGGGACAACGAGGCTCCCCGAATCATTATCTGGAAGCTGAATGAACCTGCATATTATTGTGATCTTGAGACTGAGGTGGTAGCTGAAAAACCCTGGTATCATGAGGTGAAGAGGTACTTGGAAGCTCAAGAATATCCTGAAGGTGCATCTGTCAATGACAAAAAGTTTCTGAGAAGGTTCGCAGCAAAATTCTTCCTCAGCAACGGCGTTCTGTACAAGCGAAACCATGATTCGACCTTACTGCGTTGTGTGGATAAAGCTGAAGCAGAAACGATCATGGCGGAGTTACATGAAGGTACCTTCGGAACACACTCCAGTGGACACACCATGGCAAAGAAAATCCTTCGGGCAGGATATTTCTGGTCCACAATGGAAGCCGACTGTTACCAACATTCTCGGACATGTCATAAATGCCAGATTTATGCAGATAAGGTGCACGTTCCTCCAGTTCCTCTAAATGTCTTGACTGCACCTTGGCCTTTTGCAATGTGGGGCATTGATATGATCGGCGAGATTAAACCTACGGCATCCAACGGGCATCGCTTCATCCTGGTAGCGATTGATTACTTTACAAAGTAGGTTGAAGCAGCTTCCTACGCCACTGTAACCAAGAATGTCGTGGCACGGTTCATTCGGCATAACCTGATATGTCGATACGGCGTCCCGGAAAGGATCATCACAGACAATGGTACCAATCTTAACAATAAGATGATCACTGAGCTCTGCGAGCAATTCAAGATACAGCACCACAACTCTTCTCCTTACCGGCCAAAGATGAATGGGGCTGTAGAAGCAGCAAATAAGAATATTAAAAAGATTGTGCAGAAGATGACAGTGACTTATAAAGATTGGCACGAGATGTTACCGTTTGCTCTTCATGGGTACCGTACCTCAGCAAGAACGTCAACCGGGGCAACTCCCTTTTCTTTGGTCTACGGCATGGAGGCAGTCTTACCGATTGAAGTGCAGATACCCTCTCTCCGGATAATGAAGGATGCAGACTTGAGCGAAGATGACTGGATCCATACTCGACTTGATCAATTAAATCTAATTAACGAAAAGAGACTCACTTCTATTTGTCATGGTCAAACGTATCAAAAACGGATGATCAGGGCATTTAACAAGAAAGTCAGACCACAAAAGTATCAAGTTGGGGACCTGGTAATCAAGCGCATCATTCTTCCTCAAAGTTATCCCAGGGGAAAATGGACCCCTACGTATGAAGGGCCGTTTGTGGTTAAGCATGTGTTCTCAGGAGGAGCCATGATTCTGACAACCATGGATGGTGACGACCTTCCTCACCCCGCCAATGCAGACATAGTAAAAAGATACTACGCATGATAAAAGACCCGCTAGGTTGACATACCTAGGCAAAAATTAGGGCTTCCCGGCGAACCAAAAGGGTTCGGGCAAAATGAGGGATGAAATGAAAAAAATCTGTACACCCGGCAAGTCGAAAACCTGAAAGGGCGGCTTGGGCAAAAATGGGTATCCCGGTGGGCTGAAAACCCGAAAGGGCGGTCCAGGAAAAAGTTAGGGATTAAAGCGTAATACTATGTCTCATTGGATCACCTTGCATCCAGAATCCGGTATCAACCTCAAGTTCAGACGGCATCGATCAGTCAGCTTCATCTTCAACCGAGCAGCCAAGTGATGAGACGCTCGAAGATATAAAGGTGATAGCAGAGTTGGAACCCAGTGGGATTATCTTTTTTTCACATAGCTGTTTTGTTTTCCTTTTTCACAAAATTGTATAAACTCTGTTGTTTGGCGGCGTTCTCTTACTAGGACGTCAGTCTCTTGTACATAAATGCCTATTTTCAGGCAAATTCAAAAATCAATACAAATTCACTTTTCAGACAAATTGCCAATTGTTTTTCCTTTTTCTGTTTTGTTTTGTGAAGAACGTCCAAGGTTCAATTTTGATATATGCATTTGACACTAATTGCTAACTCATAAATATTTGCATGCGAAACAAAGGATTAATTACAGGTAACATTAGAAACAGGGGCAATAATGAGTTGTTTAAAGCGATCTAATTGCTCTGTTCACCAAGGTACCAAGGTAAGTTCGGCTGAAGAATGTAACCAAGATATCTTAATTCCCCAGTGAAGTCACCAAAATTCAACAATTTACTCCCCAAGCAGTTGGTCTCCCAATCAGCCCTAAAAGGCACAGTATTTCCTAGCAAGTCAGCGATACTCTCCCCAAGCAGAGTTAGGTTACTGTCAGCCTTAAGGAAATTGGGTATCCCCAGCAGATCTCAATATTCCCCAACGGAGTATACAGATATTCCTAAGCAAGCATCCCCGGCAATCTTGATCTAAGATTGTTCCCCGGCGGTATACCAGACATCCAGTGGAGCCATTTCCCCAGTCCAATCTCAAAAGTCTCCCCAGGAGAACTCAATCCATATCCCCAGCAGGTCTTAAAGCTTATCCCCAGTAGATTCTGGAAGCTTGTCCCCTTCAGAGTACGAACGCTCCCCCGATTTTATTCAGAAGGTTATTTCCCCACCAGGATATAACTGGGTTATCCTCAGCCAATTACCACAGAAAGATCGTCCTCGGCGAAGTTCTTCCTATCCCCCAGCGGAGTTCATCAAATCCTAAACAAAACTTATCAATGGTGTCCCCAGCGGAGTTATCATCCAAACCTCAGCGAAGTATCTCTTCCCACAGAGTAATTCCCCGCAGAGTAATCTCTCCAACAAGTTTATTCCCCAACGGAGCCATCTTCTCCTACCGGTTTATTCTTGCATCCCCAGCGGAAACAAAGAACACTATACTCTTCAACATCAGCCCAGGATTCAACTTCCTGGCACCCGTCAAGGATTTAGTTTCCTAGACAAAAACATACATTCATAAACATCGCATCTTCATACATTATAGCATGCACATACGCATCATGAACATACAGTCTCATTTATCCTGAGAACATCACGCATGTCATACATCATAACATCGCATATAACTAACGTTTTGTCTTTACAGGAAAAAAGTCAATACAAAGATAATTGCCATCAACGGTCGTGATTCCAGATCCGATTCCTGTATCTTGCCAGGGTGTATCTGTTGACGACTAATTCCAGACTCGATTCCTGTATCTTGCCAGGGCACGTCTGAAGAGTTCGAAGATCCGATTCCTGTATCTTGCCAGGGTGTATCTGTTGAAGACTAATTCCAGACTCGATTCCTGTATCTTTCCAGGGCACGTCTGAAGAGTTCGAAGATCCGATTCCTGTATCTTGCCAGGGTGTATCTGTTGACGACTATATTCCAGACTTGATTCCTATATCCTGCCAGGGCACGTCTGAAGAGTTTGAAGATCTGATTCCTGTATCTTGCCAGGGTGTATCTGTTGACGACTAATTCCAGACTCGATTCCTGTATCCTGCCAGGGAACATCTGAAGAGTTTGAAGATCTGATTCCTGTATCTTGCCAGGGTGTATCTGTTGACGACTAATTCCAGACTCGATTCCTGTATCCTGCCAGGGCACGTCTGAAGATTTTGAAGATCCGATTCCTGTATCTTGCCAGGGTGTATCTGTTGACGACTAATTCCAAGACTCGATTCATGTATCCTGCCAGGGCACGTCTGAAGAGTTTGAAGATCTGATTCCTGTATCTTGCTAGGGTGTATCTGTTGATGACTATATTCCAGACTCAATTCCTGTATCTGGCCAGGGCACGTCTGAAGAGTTTGAAGATCCGATTCCTGTATCTTGCCAAGGTGTATCTGTTGACGACTATATTCCAAACTCGATTCCTGTATATTGCCAGGGCACGTCTGAAGAGTTTGAAGATCCGATTCCTGTATCTTGCTAGGGTGTATCTGTTGACGACTATATTCCAGAATCGATTCCTGTATCTTGCCAGGGCACATATGAAGAGTTCGAAGATCCGATTCCTGTATCTTGCCAGGGTGTATCTGTTGACGATTAATTCCAGACTCGATTCCTGTATCTTGCCAGGGCACGTCTGAAGAGTTTGAAGATCCGATTCCTGTATCTTGCCAGGGTGTATCTGTTGACGACTAATTCCAGACTCGATTCCTGTATCCTGCCAGGGCACGTCTGAAGAGTTTGAAGATCCGATTCCTGTATCTTGCCAGGGTGTATCTGTTGACGACTAATTCCAGACTCGATTCCTGTATCCTGCCAGGGCACGTCTGAAGAGTTTGAAGATCCGATTCCTGTATCTTGCCAGGGTGTATTTGTTGACGACTAATTCCAAGACTCGATTCATGTATCCTGCCAGGGCACGTCTGAAGAGTTTTAAGATCCGATTCCTGTATCTTGCCAGGGTGTATCTGTTGACGACTATTTTCCAGACTCGATTCCTGTATCCTGCCAGGGCACGTCTGACGAGTTTAAAGATTCGATTCCTGTATCCAGCCAGGGCACATCTACATAAAGAGTTTAAAGATCAACCCGTGTAATAGGCCAGGTAATTATTTTCTTTCTCAGGTACGCAAATTCTCGCTAAGGAATCTCTTACGCGATCGACACCTAAATGGCATCTATAAGCCCATCCACATACCAACAGCTCCAGATGGCATCTATAAGCCCATCCTCATATCCATCATCTCTCCAAATGGCATCTGTAAGCCTATTCCCATCATCACACTGCTGACATTCTACTATGTGAGTGCAAATTTCTGGGCACTCTAGTGTTCAATCATCTTCCACCTTCGGATTACGAAAGGCACGCCAGCCAATCTACATCCTCAGGTATAAGAAGATTGAACAGGGGCAACTGTTGTACCCAAAAATTTTCTCTCCTATATTCTTCAAAATTTGCCAAGATCAATCTTCAGATGATTCAAAATCTCTCAAGGATTGCACAGTCCAATTGCCTCCTAACACAGTCAAAATTAGGGTTTTGGTTCTTGCAAATAAATTGAGGTTTCCAAGGGTCCAATCAAGTCCCATATGCCTACATACATTGTCAAGCATGCATATGTCAAGTTTCAAGACTCACAGCATCAAATTGCACAGTCAAAAACCCTAAATGCTTCACAATCAACTGCAGGGGCAAAATGGTCATTTGACAGTCAAAAGTAAAAAATTTTGGTCAACATATTATTTTGAAGCCACAAACATCATTTGATCAATTCTTTATCATGATTCTCAAAGCATGGCTCAAAAAGTCTCAAGATGCAAAAGTTTCTATTTTTGGACAGCTGAAAAGTGAACTGCAAATTGACCAGAGCATAACTTCTTCATGGTTTATCAGAAAAATTCCATCCAAAGCTCATTTTGAAGAGAATGACATTTCCTACAACTCATCTTCACACTCCAAGTCCAAGAAATGCTCTCACAAAAAGTTATCAATTTCAACATTATAGGTCATTTTCAAAAGTCAATAAAAATGCACTTTAAGTCAAAGACCATAACTTGAGATTGGTAAATCAAAATGACATGGGACCAAAGGCATTGGTTAGAGGACTTCAAGACCTTTCCAAAATGTGTAACACCCTCTAAAACCCCGCATAAAATTTTGCAAATAATTAAAATCATATTTTCAGAGTACATGTATTAACGAGGATGTCACAATTCTCTTTTAATAAAAACAAGTTCCTGTCATGCATAACATATAAGCAACTCATACATGTTTACACAGCGGAATAATTTAATTAACAAAACCAATGTTATAATATTTTCAAAATCATCAGGGATTAACACCTGGAAAATATCAACATCATATTATAACAAACATAAGGAAATAAACGAGTCTGACTAAAGCAGCTCGACAAACAAACGTTCCCGGAGTTACAACTATCAGAGCATGACCCGGACAATACTTAAACGGAAATAAACTAGAAACAACAAGCC
Source organism: Vicia faba (assembly GCA_948472305.1). Classification (NCBI taxonomy): domain Eukaryota; kingdom Viridiplantae; phylum Streptophyta; class Magnoliopsida; order Fabales; family Fabaceae; genus Vicia; species Vicia faba. Next base: position 530,524,225 of record OX451735.1, on the reverse strand, counting down.
TTCGCCAAGCACCTGAACGAAGCTCCTCAATCTGAAATATTCAACAGTAAGGGTGAGCATCTCAACTATACATTTGATTATACGTTCATAACAATCAATTTAGAAAACCATAAGTATCACCCAAACAGTTAGCATGTTTCATAGTTTACGAAAACCTTTACAATTCATATATTCATAATATATCACTTTTCATACTCATAATTAACATCAAACATCATTAACAATTTAGCAGCAATACATGCATACAATCAATTAAATACAACATTGGAAAATCATCCATTCATGTTATATTCAATATAATGCAACACACCCATGCATGTGGTACCATTTTACCGCCCCATTAAATCTCGGGTCACGGATAACTCACCGTTCCATTATATCGTGGACACGGCTACCACCTCAACGTTCAATTAAATCACGGACACGTATATTGGCCACCATGTTAATTCCACACAATGGGAATTAAAAAATCCAACATGATATGTAAAGTATGTAACACTCAGCATACTATTAACATCAATCAACATATCATGCAACATCAACAACATCAATCATAACAGGATATGGATAGCATGTAATCACTCAGCATACTATTAAACATCAATCATATCAAGTTATATCATAATTCATGCTTGATAACATCATCTAAAAGCATGACAATAAAATCTACGTAGTGTTGGTATCATAACATTCAAACGTTATTCGATACAAGCATCAATCAACACTAGGAAATCAGTAAACAGCATATTCAAAACATATCAAACACTGCACATCAAAACAGGATCAATCCCGTACATAACAGCATGCACAGAAAACAAAATTCAGAAACCAACACAGGAGGTTTCACACGGGTACCCGTGTGAATCAACACTGCCCGTGTGGAAATGTGTCCAGAAAACACGTTATTTTGCCAATACAGGGGATCAACACGGGTGCCCGTGTGAATCAACACGGCCCGTGTTGATGAGCGCGAGCCAGATTTTTCCTATACCAGCAGCAGCTCAGAACAGCAGCCAAACACGAAAAATACCAGCCAAAACGCACATTTCGGTACATAACAACATCAATTATGCATAACTCAAAGCAACACATCAATTGGAAACACCATTCCCTTCTACGTTAGTCAATTTCCCATCTTAAGGACAACATTATTTCACTTAAGGTCCTATTTTTCAAATCATACACAACTCAGAATTTTTGTCTCAAAACATCCTATTTTATCAACCATTCTTTCATCAACAACAAGTTTTATAAAATTGACCTTAAGTTACATATTACCCGTCCTTTAGGGAAATTCTAACAACATCAAGGTTATCCCTAGAACACCTAAGGTAAATTCACGATCATACAATTTCGATCTAAATCAACAATAGGGATTAATTTCTTAATCGATTCACAACCTTTAGGGAACCTAATCCTTCCTAACGAAATTCGACCCTAAAGTTATCAATCACTAAGAACATCAGAGAAAATGGGGTTATCCTACGATTACCCAACCAATTGCATCTAAACCCATAAGCAAATATAAATTGAGTAGTAGCCCCCCTTACCTTATCAAATTGCAGCTTGAGTTCTTTGAGCGATGTTCTTCGTTCTTCGCACCTTCAGAGCTCAGCTTCCCAAATTTCCCAAATTCTGTGTTATCGTGAATAATGAGAAAATAACTTGAGTTCCAAAATATATCCTTATTTCTTTTGCACCCCCACTCTTTACTAACGACATCCAAGCCCAATAACTTAAAAAAACCCAATGTTTCCTTATTTTCTTCAAATATTCCAAAATAAATAATTCTTTTTATTTTATTAATTCTAATAAAATAAATTCCCAATTAAATAAATCAAATAATTGAAACTGGGGTGTTACAACTCTCCCCCACTAAAAGAGTTTTCGTCCTCGAAAACATACCTTAGACGAACAGATCCGGATAAGCCTCTTTCATCCGGCTCTTCAGTTCCCAAGTAACATTTCCATCTGCTGGACCTCCCCAAGCAACCTTCACTAATGCTATCTCTTTACCCCTTAACTGTTTCACTTCCCGATCTTCTATCCTCATAGGCAATGTTTCTACTGTCAGGTTATCTCTCACCTGTACATCATCTATTTGGATTACATGAGATGGGTCTGGAATGTATCTCCTCAACTGAGAAACATGAAAAACATCGTGCAAATTCGCAAGTCTCGGAGGTAAAGCAATACGATAAGCAACTTCTCCAACTCTTTCCGTAATCTGAAATGGACCAATAAAACGCGGAGTCAACTTCTTAGATTTCAACGCTCGACCAATACCCGTCATCGGAGTAACTCTCATAAACACATGATCTCCAGCACTGAATTCTAAATTCTTTCTCCTCTTATCATGATAACTTTTCTGACGACTCTGAGAAGCTCTCATCTTTTCTTGAATCAATTTGATCTTTTCAGTAGTCCGCTGAACAATCTCTGGCCCAATTATTGAACTCTCTCCAGATTCATACCAACACAAAGGCGTTCTACACCGTCTACCATACAATGCCTCAAACGGAGCCATACCAATACTCAAATGGTAACTATTGTTATAAGTAAATTCAATCAATGGCAAATAGCTATCCCAAGCTCCACCCTTCTCTAAAACACAAGCACGCAATAAATCTTCTAACGATTGAATCGTCCTCTCCGTCTGTCCATCAGTCTGAGGATGGTAAGCTGAACTCAACCTCAATTTAGTACCTAAAGCCTTCTGCAATCCTTCCCAAAATTTCGAAGTGAACCTCAGATCTCTATCTGACACAATACTAGAAGGAACTCCATGCAAACTCACTATTTTCTCAATATACAACTGTGCCAATCTCTCCATTGAGTAATCCATTTGCACCGGTATAAAATGAGCAGACTTAGTCAATCTATCCACCACAACCCATATCGCTTCACAATTCTTAGGAGTCCTCGGCAACCCGGATACAAAATCCATAGAAATACTATCCCACTTCCATTCTGGAATAAACATCGGTTGCATAAATCCAGACGGCTTCTGATGCTCAATCTTCGATTTCTGACAGATTAAACATGCATACACAAATTCAGCTATTTCCTTTTTCATCCCCGGCCACCAAAACAATTTCTTCAAATCATGATACATTTTCGTGGCACCCGGATGAATACTCATCCCACTGCGATGTCCTTCCTCTAATATACTCTTCTTGATTTCTGCAACATCAGGAACACAAACTCTATCGCCAAATCTCATAACATCATTTTCATCAATTCTAAACTCACCACCTTGACCTTGGTTGATCAATGTCAATTTATCAACTAAATTAACATCGGATCTCTGCCCGATCCTGATCTCTTCTAGAATACCACTAGTAAGTTTCAACATACCCAAACGAACACACTTCAGAGTACTTTCACAAATTAAACTCAAATCTCGGAATTGTTCAATTAAATCCAATTCACGAACCATCATCATAGACATATGCAAGGATTTCCTGCTCAAAGCATCTGCAACCACATTTGCCTTACCAGGATGGTAATTCAAACTAAAATCATAATCTTTGAGAAATTCCAACCATCTTCTTTGCCTCATATTGAGATCTTTCTGATCGAAAAGATACTTCAAACTCTTATGATCACTATACACTTCAAATCTCGAACCATACAGATAATGTCTCCACAATTTCAAGACAAACACAACTGCTGCCAACTCTAAGTCATGAGTAGGATAGTTCCTTTCATGAACCTTCAACTATCTCGAAGCATACGCAACTACCTGCTGATTCTGCATTAGAACACCACCTAATCCCATCAGAGATGCATCACAATAAACCACAAAAGATTCCACCAGATTCGGCAAAATCAGAATAGGAGCACTAGTCAATCTCCGCTTCAATTCTTGGAAACCTTTCTCACAATCAGAATCCCAAATAAACGCTTGTCCTTTACGAGTCAACTTCGTCAACGACAATGCTAACTTTGCGAATCCCTCGATAAACTTTCTGTAATAACCTGCAAGACCAAGAAAACTTCTGATTTCAGAAACAGTCTTCGGTGCTTCCCACTGAGATACTGCTTCTACTTTTGTAGGATCCACTGCAATACCATTCTTAGAAATCACATGTCCAAGAAAACTAACTTCATTCAGCCATAACTCACATTTGGACAACTTTGCATACAACTTCTTATCTTTCAACAACTCTAACACAATTCTGAGATGTTCCGCATGTTCTTCGTCATTCTTGGAATAAATCAGAATGTCATCAATAAAAACCACAACAAACTTATCCAGATACGGATGAAAAATCCTGTTCATATATTCCATGAAAACACCAGGTGCATTAGTAACTCCGAACGGCATAACAGAATATTCATAATGCCCATACCTCGTTCGAAAAGCAGTCTTTTGAATATCTTCCGCTTTCACACGAATCTGATGATATCCAGATCTCAAGTCAATCTTACTGAATACACTGGCTCCAATTAGCTGATCCATTAAATCATCAATCCTCGGTAATGGATACCGATTCTTAATGGTTACCTTGTTCAATTGCCTGTAATCAACACACAGTCTCATAGAACCTTCTTTCTTCTTGACCAACAATACCGGAGCACCCCAAGGCGAAACACTTGGACGAATAAACTTCTTCTCCAGTAGATCTTCCAACTGGCTCTTCAATTCAGCCAACTCAGATGCAGACATACGATATGGTGCCATCGACACCGATCTCGTACCAGGAATCAAATCTATAGAAAATTCCACTTCTCTCTCAGGAGGTAACTCACCAACATCATCAGGAAAGACTTCTGGAAAATCACACACCACTGGCAATTCATCACTCCTGACCTTTCCTGTTGCATCTAACGAAGCAAGTAACATAAACACATTAGCACCGTCTTCCATTGCTTCTTGTACCTGCCTAGCAGTCATAGTCAAATTCTCGACACCAACTGCTTCTGGAAAAATCACTGTCTTAGCAAAACAGTTCAGATGAACCCGGTTGACTTCCAACCAGTTCATCCCAAGGATAATATCAATTTGTTCAAGCGGTAGGCACACTAAATCCATACCGAAACCTCTACCAAAAATCTCAATAGGACAATTCCTACATACAAGTGAAGTTGTCACTAAACCTGATGCAGGAGTATCAACAACCATGCTACCTCGCATACCAGATACGTCCAGTTTCAACCTCTCAGCACAATCCAAGGAAATGAAAGAATGAGTTGCACCAGTATCAACAATTGCAACTAAAGGTGTGCCATGAATAAAACACGTACCTTTAATCAATCGATCCTCTGGAGTAGTCTCAGATCCAGACAAAGCGAACACTTTTCCACCTGACTGATCCTTCTTAGGCTTAGGAAACTGCGGACGAATGTGACCTTCTTCGCCACAATTGTAACAAGTAACAGACTTCCCTTTGCAATCAATAGACAAATGACCAGTCTTTCCACATTTATAGCACTTCTTCTCATCACTCTTGCAATCTCGAATATGATGACCAAACTCACCACACCTGTAGCATCTGATAGGAGCCTTAGAATCTCCCCCACTAGGCCTTTTCCATCCACCTGATTTCTGGTTACCTCTACCATATGGCTTGCCACGGTCCATATGTTGCTTTCCTCTCTTATCAACAGCCCCACGAGAGTGAGACGACCTAGTCTTGGTAATATCTTCTTCCAAGATCCTGCTACAATCCACCAGATCAGAAAATCTACGAATACGCTGGTACCTGATTCCCTGCTTAATCTCATCTCGGAGACCATTCTCAAATTTGATACATTTAGAGAATTCTCCAGCCTCATCATTGTTGTAGTGCGCATAATACTTTGCCAACTCCGTGAACTTAGTAGCATACTTACTAACAGTCAGATTGCCCTGCTTAAGCTCCAAAAATTCAATTTCCTTCCTTCCCCGAACATCTTCAGGAAAGTACCTCCTCAGAAAAGCCCTTCTGAAGTTAGCCCAAGTCAGTGCCTCTCCATCCTGAACCATTTCAGTCCTGGTTGCAACCCACCAGTCGTCGGCCTCTTCTGCCAACATATGCGTACCATATCTGACTTTCAGATCTTCAGCACAATCAATCACACGGAAAATCCTTTCGATTTCCTTCAGCCACTTCTGGGCACCTTCAGGGTCATGTGTACCTTTGAACAACGGAGGATTGTTCCTTTGGAAGTTCCCCAATTGCCTATCAGCACCAATCACGCCTCCATTTGGATTTCCAGCAAGTACACCAGCTAACATCCCCAAAGCCTCAGTGAGTGCAGCATCATTTCGTTCGTTACCTCTTCCAGCCATAATCCTGAGAATTAAAACATACTCCTCATCAGAATACAGTATCGACAGTGTTGCCTTACACTAATCGCATACAAAAGGAATGACTGACTCAAGACTCTGGTCGCAACGACCGACTATGCTCTGATACCACTATTGTAACACCCTCTAAAACCCCGCATAAAATTTCGCAAATAATTAAAATCATATTTTCAGAGTACATGTATTAACGAGGATGTCACAATTCTCTTTTAATAAAAACAAGTTCCTGTCATGCATAACATAGAAGCAACTCATACATGTTTACACAGCGGAATAATTTAATTAACAAAACCAATGTTATAATATTTTCAAAATCATCAGGGATTAACACCTGGAAAATATCAACATCATATTATAACAAACATAAGGAAATAAACGAGTCTGACTAAAGCAGCTCGACAAACAAACGTTCCCGGAGTTACAACTATCAGAGCATGACCCGGACAATACTTAAACGGAAATAAACTAGAAACAACAAGCCTTCGCCAAGCACCTGAACGAAGCTCCTCAATCTGAAATATTCAACAGTAAGGGTGAGCATCTCAACTATACATTTGATTATACGTTCATAACAATCAATTCAGAAAACCATAAGCATCACCCAAACAGTTAGCATATTTCATAGTTTATGAAAACCTTTACAATTCATATATTCATAATATATCACTTTTCATACTCATAATTAACATCAAACATCATTAACAATTTAGCAGCAATACATGCATACAATCAATTAAATACAACATTGGAAAATCATCCATTCATGTTATATTCAATATAATGCAACACACCCATGCATGTGGTACCATTTTACCGCCCCATTAAATCTCGGGTCACGGATAACTCACCGTTCCATTATATCGCGGACACGGCTACCACCTCAACGTTCCATTAAATCGCGGACACGTATATTGGCCACCATGTTAATTCCACACAATGGGAATTAACAAATGCAACATGATATGTAAAGTATGTAACACTCAACATACTATTAACATCAATCAACATATCATGCAACATCAACAACATCAATCATAACAGGATATGGATAGCATGTAATCACTCAGCATACTATTAAACATCAATCATATCAAGTTATATCATAATTCATGCTTGATAACATCATCTAAAAGCATGACAATAAAATCTACGTAGTGTTGGTATCATAACATTCAAACGTTATTCGATACAAGCATCAATCAACACTAGGAAATCAGTAAACAGCATATTCAAAACATATCAAACACTGCACATCAAAACAGGATCAATCCCGTACATAACAGCATGCACAGAAAACAAAATTCAGAAACCAACACAGGAGGTTTAACACGGGTACCCGTGTGAATCAACACTGCCCGTGTGGAAATGTGTCCAGAAAACACGTTATTTTGCCAATACAGGGGATCAACACGGGTGCCCGTGTGAATCAACACGGCCCGTGTTGATGAGCGCGAGCCAGATTTTTCCTGTACCAGCAGCAGCTCAGAACAGCATCCAAACACGAAAAATACCAGCCAAAACGCACATTTCGGTACATAACAACATCAATTATGCATAACTCAAAGCAACACATCAATTGGAAACACCATTCCCTTCTACGTTAGTCAATTTCCCATCTTAAGGACAGCATTATTTCACTTAAGGTCCTATTTTTCAAATCATACACAACTCAGAATTTTTGTCTCAAAACATCCTATTTTATCAACCATTCTTTCATCAACAACAAGTTTTATAAAATTGACCTTAAGTTACATATTACCCGTCCTTTAGGGAAATTCTAACAACATCAAGGTTATCCCTAGAACACCTAAGGTAAATTCACGATCATACAATTTCGATCTAAATCAACAATAGGGATTAATTTCTTAATCGATTCACAACCTTTAGGGAACCTAATCCTTCCTAACGAAATTCGACCCTAAAGTTATCAATCACTAAGAACATCAGAGAAAATGGGGTTATCCTACAATTACCCAACCAATTGCATCTAAACCCATAAGCAAATATAAATTGAGTAGTAGCCCCCCTTACCTTATCAAATTGCAGCTTGAGTTCTTTGAGCGATGTTCTTCGTTCTTCGCACCTTCAGAGCTCAGCTTCCCAAATTTCCCAAATTCCGTGTTATCGTGAATAATGAGAAAATAACTTGAGTTCCAAAATATATCCTTATTTCTTTTGCACCCCCACTCTTTACTAACGACATCCAAGCCCAATAACTTAAAAAAACCCAATGTTTCCTTATTTTCTTCAAATATTCCAAAATAAATAATTCTTTTTATTTTATTAATTCTAATAAAATAAATTCCCAATTAAATAAATCAAATAATTGAAACTGGGGTGTTACAAAATGTCCAAGAACATGATCATAGCTTAAAAATTGAGCAAGATATGCATTGGAGAAGTTGGGAAATTTTTGGGAACTTTGAAAAGTCAACTTTGCTTCAAAAGCTTCAAAAATGCTAATGGGCCTCAAATTCTTTCTTGAATCATTACACAAGGCCTATGCTCGACCCATTGAGCTAAAAATGATTTATTTTCTTATTTTTAATTAATTAATTGAATTTTTATTCATATTAATTCATTTAATTAGATTTAAATATGAGAAAAATATCAAATAATGCTTTTCAAATCTTTTTGTGCAGCAAATATTCTCATTATAGGCTAAAGATTTCGTGCACCAATCAACAAGACAAGATCATCCATATTTGGCAAGATTTGCATGAAAAAAGATTGGAAAAGATATGAAAAAATCAAATATTGAAATCATCAATTCATGGATCTTTGGGCTTGTTTTTGACCTAGAATGCTTCACATACATATGCACAAGGAAACCTAATTCAAGCACACACGAAAAACTGCTCACAAACTCAGAACAAAGTTGCAATTTTTCATCAAAAATTTAGAAACTGAAATCATAGTTGCAACACGTTTCAAAGCCTAAAAAGAATTCTAACACATTGTTAGACCTTCCAGGAGTCTAGTAGCATCAAGAATCATTCCAAACGCACAAAGAATTGAAGAATACAGATCACACGGTTTGCCTTTTTTTTCAAAGTTGCACATCACGATTCATGCATTATTAATACATTTGGTTGATTGTTTTATGTTCACAGTACTCAGGCAAAGCTTTCTGTATGATTCAATTCCATTAATATGCCTTGAAACGAAATTCACCATTGTTGAAACCTAGGGTTTCAGAAGCTCCAAAATAGGGCTTTCCTTGTATGGAAAAATTGGACCTTGAGACCTATGCCATTGAATTCAGGAGCTCCATACGAATTCAACGATGACCTCGCGCTCAATTTATGTTAACGCATCCTCTAATCGCAATTTTCTTGGCTGTGTTTAGTGGGGGTTTAAAACCCCCGCTATTTGTTTTCTATTTGCAGGAAAAACAAGGAAGAAGATGGACGTGGCCTGATGCTATAGGATAATTCAAATCTGGCGCGTAATTTTTATCTTATACCACTAACCATTGTTTTGTATATATTATATTGTCTATCCATTATGTATACAAAGAAACGCAGTAGCTCAGTTGGCTGGCAACGTGTCCCTCCAGCGTTGGGACCTGGGTTCGATTCCCAGGTCCTCCCATATGCTTAATAATTTTTGTTTCATTATCTTCTAGCGCAGCACATCCTCAAAGGTTCACCGTACGCACTCACGCTCAGGCTTGCCACATACTCATGATGATCAATCTGAAGGCTACAAAAGGAGGTCCATCATATACCTCAGTCAATGGATGAACACACAAACATGGAAAGTCAAACAAGGCTTTGTTCCAGTGGGCCTGAATTTCTCACAATTAACCTCCCCTTGGGCCTGATACCCCCTGGTTTGCATCTTTTTAATTCTAATTTTGTTTAAATTGTTTTAATTCTTTTACTTATTTTTATTTAACTCACAAATAATCAATTTTTATAATAAAAAATCAGAAACTAAAAAATGTTTTTTAATTAATATTTAATTTCACCATCAAAATATTTTTTGTAAAGAAAGGTTAAGTAATTAATTTAGTTAAATTAGGTTTCAATTTTAACACTTTTTCTTAATAAATAAAAAATATGTAGAAATTAGGTTTTTTTGACATTTTTCATCCTTTTCTTAATCAATTTTTTCTCATTTATTTATTATTATAATTACTATTTATTTTTGTAAATAAACATGTATATTAATTAATTAGTAAATTAGAGTAACTTTAATATTTCTTTTCATTAATAATTAAAATATGTAGAATTAGGGTTTCTCTTGAATTTCAATTTTCTTTATTTCATAAATACAAAAAAAACATAAAAAACAATTTCTTTTCTTTAATTAAATAATTAATCAAGTCTTAATTTCATTTAATTTCATACAAAGGGTCCAACACCCTCGAATGGTCAATTATTCTTTTCGCGCATTTATTTTCTCTTCGAATATTATGTAACTGCTCAAGGATTGTAATAGTAATTAGGAATTTATTTACTTTCCGCACTTTTTACCAAACGGGTCTTTGTAATTTGGCGATGTATAGACCCGCGCCTTGTAATAGCGTAGGATTTATCTTTCCGCATTTAAATTTCCGCACTCTTAAATTCTAAACTTTGCATGAAAGAATGTATGGCTAATTAAAAACAAGCGTAGCTCACAATGCCCTGATCAAAGATAAATTTAACATGAAAACAACACACAAATTCACACACCACTCTTAGGGTACGCCTCACCTGTTGCCTTCGAAACGTGGTCGTCAAGTATGGGACGTCTTAGTAAGTCCTTATGTCCATGATCCAGTTGCCTCAAAACAAGTTGCCTCGAAATGGTTGCCTCGGAATAGTTGCCTCGAAACAGTTGCCTCGAATGAAAAAGGATCAAGGACATAAGGGTAGCTTCTAAGGTGTTCTAACTGTTGCTTCGGTGACCACACTGTCCCTAAACTCGAATTGACCCGAACACTTCCAACGGTGTGTTTACCGTGGGAATTGGTAAACAACCGCTGATCTTCCAAATGGTTACTTATTTGGTGACTCGCAGGATCGATCAGATTGATCCTAAGACATGGTTGATTTTGGGGTTTTGATTAAGTTTGACAATGGTTAAATGACAAGGAAATAAAGAAGCTTTATGTAAATTGCATGAAGAAGAGAACTTGATAAAATAAAGGAAGGCTTGAAATAAAGGCTTTCGACTGGAAAAGTAAAGGAGAAAGCAAGTAAAGTTTCTGGAAAATAAATGACTTTGATTAATAAAAGTGGTGTTTCACACATACATTCTCAACAATTCTTTCTCACACACTGGGTACTCGAATCTATATGAGTGACTTGTATATAATTGTGAACACACGCGAAAAACTGCGTGAACTACTAATATTTATACTAAACATCCCAAGTAACCGTCGGGCAGTTACGCTGCTTCGAGATGACTCCACTTGGCATGTTCACAGTGTTCGACGCTCCAGATCTTTGCACGTTGCACTTGGTAACCGCTGGGAACCGTTTTCCCTCCAAACGTTTGAATTTCAAACCGTCCCACTCTGAGCAATCGAACACATTCGTCGAGAGGCATCTTCGACGAGCCACACCTTCGACGTCGAAGGCAACCAAATTCTCCCTTGGAAGAAATTCTCTAAGTACATTGCCATCTTATGATGAGCATTTCGACAGACCCAGCTGGTCGAAACCATCCTTCAGCTTTAATGGCTGATATTAATAAAAATAAGGGTGTCGAATTTAGGAGCCAACAAATTGCCCCCCAAGAATGCCTTATTTCGATTCTGAAAAGAAAAAGGCATTCTTTGAAACTCCATTCGACACCTGTCTTTTCATTCTTAGTCATAAATTAAATTGTGCACTTTTTGTCTTCTACCAACCACTGACAATCCCAAGAAAAAGCCATCATTTCATCTGTACCTAAGACGTCACCTCAGTACGGCGTGCAGCGTGCCAAATGTCTTTTCACAAATTGTCATCATGACAATTCCCAAAAACGAGGGCGCACGCTGCACCCTTTCATTTCTGCAGAACGGCTATGTCAACAGGGGGACGCCACGTGTCCCACTACCTTCTGCAACATTAAATGGCATTAAATGGCCTCGAATTTGGTGTTTTCCCAATTACTATAAATAGCGCCAAGTACCCATTGTGGGGCTTTTTCACGCTATCTTGCCTTCAAACTTCCTTAAACACAAACTCTCTGCAAACTTTGCAAACAACTTGTTCTTCACTTCATCTTCAACCTTAACATCAACAATGGCCTCAGGTTCTTCTACCGCTCCTAGTTCTAACATCCCCTCCAGAAATGCTAAACCCAAGATCTTCTCCACTGCTCCCGTAGTTACTCCTACAGGCCAACGAAGGGTTCCTGAACCCCTAGACATTGCTGAACGTGAAGCCTATTCACACCAACTCATGATTCCGGTTGGATACTCCAACCAAATCTTCGCCATGTCTGGCCCGCTAAACCCAAGCATCGCTGAAGCCATGAAGATCAAAAGCTTCTTTCCAGTGCTTGAAAAGCTCAAACCTGTTGGATGCTCTAAGAAAGATGCAGAGGATAACAAAGATCCCGCTAAGGAGAAAATTGATCTTCGCTTCTTCAATAGGGGTGTTAGGGCTTTCAGGTCTAGCCCTAGCCTCACTCCTGACTACAGTGCTTGGCTGGAAAAAATGGAGAAAAGCCAGGCTTCGATCTGGAAAGACCTGGGGACATTCGACCTAGTTATGTTGTCGAAGACGGGTATCAACTACTCCCCAGAGATGTTGATAGCTTCCTTAATCTTCTGGGATTACACTCATTTCACCTTCCACCTTCCCTGTGGAATGCTAACACCCACGTTGTTCGACGTGGCTGCCATCACTGGCCTTCGACCCACTGGGGATTATTTCGACCCAGAGGAAATGTCGGAGGATCAGATTGGATTCTCTGCCACAAAACCAACCTACACCACCTATATCAACCATTACCACGATAAGTCGACGGCCACTGTGTCGGATGTAGAGCATATCGCGTTTCTAGCCTTATGGCTGTCACGCTTTGTGTTCTGCACAAAGTCTTTACAGGTGACAAAGAAGATGGTCACCCTCGCCACCCAACTCCACCATGGCCAAAATATTTGTTTGGCAGAATTGATCTTGGCGAATCTGTACGAGTCGATTAGCAGCGGTGCAACTCTTTTGAAGATCATCAAGAACAGAGCCAGTCTGCTGCTTGCAGGACCTTTTTGGCTACTTCAGCTATGGCTCAATGCCAACTTCGAGTCTTTCTTACCTCAGAAGACTCAAATAAATGAGCAAGCTCCGGAGATAGCAAATAGGTGCATCGAAGACACCAGATTGGCTCTACTGACCCCAACTGAAGATGGGCTGGAGCTTCAACAAACTTTTGCAAACTTCGTCTTGATGTTTGCAAGAAGGAAAGAATTTGTTTCGACCATGGCTCCCTTTGCTCGACGAAAGGTTGGTCCAGAGTGGTTCACGAGGCCCCATCCTAAGTCGTCAAGTGGCCCTCAGGTCGAAGAACATACAACAGTGTGGGAAGCATTTCTCACACCAAGAATAATGCCCCTGTGATTCAAGAGCTCCAAGACTCACTTGAGCCTGATCGCGTATCAACCAAACTTGGTCTCCCACCAGTTTGGTATCATTCAAACACTTTCTTCTCCTATTTTTCCTAGGGAGAAGTCTATGTTATACTTTTGCAACGACTACACTGAAGACGCTGCCACCAAGCATATCAGCAGGTATGCTGGTCGAACAGTTCTTTCGTTGTTCGACTATCAGCTTAACTTTCTCTGTTCACCATACTTCGAAGAGTGGTGGAAAAGTTACTACACTGAAGAGTTCTTCGACGAGAAGGACTTCGTGGACGAACTTCAGAAGTCTTTTGTTCTTGTCTTGGACAAAATAAAGAAATGTAAGTTCATTCTTCCAAATTATTTTGTCTTTCCCTTTCGACTGGCAGCCTGTTAATTATTTTGTCTTCTTTCAGTTGTTCGAAAGCCTGCAGCCAAGAAAGCTGCAGAAGGCCATCAGGGAGGAGGTCCCTTGACAAAACCTCCACCACCGACGAAGACTATAGCACCGGCGAAGACTACAACAAGCCATCAGGGGGAAGGTCCTTCGAAAAAGCCTTCTGCACCGGTAACCAGACTTTTATTATTTTCTTCTGGCTTTAACATTCTAACTTTCGATGTAGCTTCTAAATCGAACTCCAATTGGTTTTTTAGGCACCTTCACTCAAGAAACGACCTGCTCTGACGGTCGAATCTGGGAGTGACGAAGAAGACGACTCTCCCCCTGCTCCTCTAAAAAGGCGAAAACTGAAGAAGGATGTTCCTTCTCCTGAGACTCGAACAATCATAATAAAGGTTGCTGGGAGAAAACCCAGGCCACCTCCAGTAATTATTGAGGAGCCAGCGGAGGAGGAACTAAATGTTCTTCTCAATAAACCTGTCGAAAGCGACAATTCCAGCCCTGGGGCTGAAGTTCCTCTGCAGGTAATTTCTTTGACCCCCTTTTTTTTTAAACTCAGGTGTCGATACCCATGTTCGATTATGTTTCTCTCCAACCTAGAAGATTCTTCTTCTTCTTTTTCCAGGAAACCACTGAAAGCTCAGCGCCAAAGACTTCTGAAACATTGGACTCTGCTGAACTCAGTAGGCCACAAGAGAAAGACTTGGCGAACGATGAAGCTAATGCTGAAACAAATGAAGCCAATGCTGAGACAGAAGAACAACAAACAGAAGATCCACAAACAGAAGAGCAACAACCAAAAGAGATTCAAGTGGTTGATCTGTCGTAGGAACAACATGACGAAGGAGGTCATGCTGATGCTGATACTGCTGATCTTCAAGTCGAAGAAAGTCAAGTCGAGGCAAATGCTACTCAACAGCCTCAACCCCAAGACAACGCTGCTGCAAAGGTTACCACCTCAACAAAGCATAGGTCGAAAGAAGACTTAGCACTCTTGAAGCAAACTGATCCAGTTGGCTATCTGAATGCCATTATCGAGAGCAAGGGACGTTCGTCTGATATTAGTCAGGAGGCTTCTACTTAGTCGGGGAAGTCCACTGAAACTTCTCCTCTCGATGAGGCTTTGACGAAGGTCAAGGCCCAGTTCTTCAAGAAAGACTTGATGAAAGCTTTGGAGGGGGACCCTACTGCTCCATCGTATTTGGGAGCTGTTTTGAATGCCGTAGACTTGCTAGCTGTAACTCCGGAGGTTTCAAGCTTTATCATGGAGTTACACTCCATTATTGATCAAGTCTCAGCAGACTATCAGCGACAAAGGGGCTTCAACAGCCAGCTTGAAGCGTTATATGGCAAAAGCTCTTCTGCATGGACTGCTGTAGCAGAGACGACTTCTCGAATCGCAGAGTTGTCGAAGCAAAAGGAATCTAAGCAGGAAGAAATTGATGCCATAGATCGAGAGAATGCTTCCATAAAGGCGCAAATCGAAGAGCTAGAGGCCAAGATGAATGCCAATACTAAGCGCAAGGAGGAACTTCTCTCGACTGTTCCAGACACCGAGAGTCAAGCTGAAATCACACAAGGCCTAGAATTTGTTGAGAAAGCTCAAGCCTTTGACGACCAAATTGCCAAGCTTGCCCAGGCGAATGCCTTGTGCAACAAAAGACTGGAGTTGCAGCAGGCGAAGTACCTTCAACTCAAAGATTCGATCCCCTTCTGATTGACTCAGCCCTTTAACCATATATTGTAATATGTATTTGACAATATTGCCATTTTGGCTAATTTATGGTTAATTTAGTCGTTACTTGCTATTTATTTTTATCTCTTGGAGCATAGGTTTATACTTTTTCAAATATTTGCCATTTACTCTCAAGAGCCTTTTATCTTCACCTAACTCTTCGACCTCATAAGCTCCACCAGAAAAAGTCTGGATAATTCTGAATGGTCCTTCCCATTTGGGTGACCATTTTCCCATGCTTCGATCCCTTCGATCCATGGGAAGAATCACCTTCCAAACTAATTCTCCAGGCGAGAATGCCTTAGGTTTCACTTTTTTATTGTAAGAGTCTTCCACTCTTTTCTTCTGAAGCCTTAGTAGGTCGAGAGCGCGCAATCTTTCTTTGTCTAAATCTACTAGTTCGTCTAACATCATATCCCAATAAACTTCAGAGGGAATATCATGGTGTCTCTGAACCCTTGCAGATTGAAGACAAATCTCTGCTGGCAACATTGCGTCATGACCAAAAGTTAGCCTATATGGTGTTGTACCTATGGCTTCTTTTGGAGACGTTCGACAGGCCCACAAGATCTGGTCTAACGTCTTATGCCAATTTTTTGGCTTCTTCCCAACATGCTTTTTTATCAAGGCAATCACTACTTTGTTCGCTGCTTCGACTTGACCGTTTTCCTGTGCATAATAAGGCGTTGATGTTAGGAGTTTAAAGCCTATTTCCTGAGCGAATTCCTGCATCTTCCGACCGGTGAAGACTGATCCTTGATCAGTAGTTATAGTCTCAGGGATTCCATATCTAAAGATAATGTTCTTTTGAATGAATTCAATGACATTTTCTTGGTCTACATTGACTAAAGGAATAGCTTCGATCCACTTAGTAAAATAATCAATGCCTACCAATATATACTTCTGGCTCTTTGATGATGTTGGTCGAATCTCTCCAATAAGGTCCAACGCCCATCCTCTAAAGGGCCAAGGTTTCACTATCGAGTGAAGTTCGCTCGCTGGTACATGCTGGATGCCTGTATGGACTTGACATTCTTGGAAACCCTTGGCGAACTCGACACAATCTTTCAACATGGTGGGCCAGTATAGTCCTTGTCGAAACAACAACCATTTCATCTTATGGCCTACTTGGTGAGCCCCACATGCTCCAGCGTGCATAGTTGAAAGGGCTATGTATGCTTCAGTTTCACTTAAGCATTTTAGCAATACCCCTTCAGGCGTCTTTTTAAATAACTCATTACCCATGAGTACGTAACTCAACGCCCTATACTTTGTTTTTCGTTCTGTCGAAGCTACTGGATTTTGAAGATAATCCACAATGGGTTTCCTCCAATCTTGCTCTGACAAATTGTCTATGAACGAAATTTCGAAGTTACTTTGATCAGCATACCCTAGTCTTGTCGACTCCAAGTCTGTTGGTGACAAACAAGTTGCTTTTATCTTTTCTCGAACTTCTATTGCTTTTTGTAATCTCGTTTTTGAAATTTTGTACCCAGATTCAATTTGTGCCAAATCGTTGGCTATTTGATTTTCCAATCTGGGTATGTGCCGAATGTTGACCGTTTCAAACTTTTTCAATAAACGATTTGCTATCACAAAGTACATAATGAGATTTTCTCTTATGCATTTATATTCTTTTGTGACTTGCTTAATGACTAACTTTGAGTCTCCCATTATTTCGACTCGAGTTGCCCCCAATTCCAACAATATCTCAAGGCCAGTAATTAGAGCTTCATACTCAGCCTCATTGTTCGAACAAGAACCTGATATCTTGTACTTGAATGTTGTTGGAATTTTTTCTGGAGAAATAATCAAGACTCCTACTCCTGTTCCATCTTTATGGCTGGAACCATCGAAGTAGAATTTCCAAGGTTCTATCTCCACATAATTAATACTCTCAACTTGAATTGAGTGGTTGACTATAAAATCTGCAACCACTTGTCCTTTTACTGCCTTAAGAGGCATAAAGGTCAAGGAGTATTCAGTTAATGCTAATGCCCACTTGCCAATTCGACTGTGCAAGATGGGTTTCGACAACATGTACTTGAAAACATCAAAATGAGACGAAACATACACATCAACTGGTTTTATATATTGCTTGAGCTTTGTACAAGAGAAATACAGACATAGACATAATTTTTCAACTTCGCTATATCTAGTTTCTGCATCGTTCAAAACTCTACTAAGATAGTAAATGGGTCTTTCGACTCCATTTTCATCTTCTTGGGCTAACATGTTTCCCAAAGTTTTGTCGGACGCAGCTATGTATAATCTCATACTCCTGTTGCTACAAGGAGGCACCAAAATAGGTGGCTTTGTGAGGTACCCTTTGATTTTGTCGAAGGCTTCTTGTTGCTCTTGCCCCCATTCGAATACTTCTTTGTTCAATCGAAGTAAGGGTAAAAAGGCTTGAGCTTTCCCACTTAGGTTAGATATGAATCTCCTTAAGAAATTTATCTTGCCTAACAGAGATTGCAATTCCTTTTTGTTCGATGGCGCTTTCGCTTCCAGAATTGCCTTCGTCTTGTTCTGGTTGATTTCGATTCCTTTCTTATGGACAACGAAGCCCAAGAAATCTCCAGCTTTCACACAGAACGCACACTTCAAAGGGTTCATCTTGAGACCATGTTCTCTCATTCTTTCGAATGATTGTCGAAGGTGGTCAATATGGTTCTTCCTGGAAACAGATTTTATAGTAAAGTCATCAATATATACTTGCATAAAAGTGTTAATAAAATCATGGAAGATAGAATTCATTGCTCGCTGGTATGTTGCCCCAGCATTCTTTAGGCCAAAAGGCATCACTACCCATTCGTAAGTGCCTAAAGCCCCAGGGCATCGAAAAGCTGTTTTCGACACATCTTCTTCAGCAATGAAAATTTGATTATATCCTGAATAACCATCGAGCATACTCAGGTACTCATAGCCAGCGGCAGAATCGACTAGCATTTCCGCCATAGGCATAGGATATTCATCTTTGGGTGTAGCAGCATTCAAATCTCTGAAATCTATGCACACCCTCAATGTACCATTTTTCTTAATTACTGGCACAATGTTTGCAATCCATTCGACATACCTCGTGACGCGTATGAATTTGCACTTCAGCAGTCTTTCGACTTCCGTTTTGATCTTCGACAGTATTTCTGGGGCGAAGCGTCTTGGACTTTGCTTGATTGGCTTCTTCCCAGGTTTGATTGGCAACTGAAGTTCTACCAATCCTCTGTCGAGACTAGGCATTTCGTCGTAATCCCATGCAAAACAGTCCTTGAACTCTTTTAACAACCGGATTACTTCCAACCTGAGTTCTGGGTCAATTTTTGCACTGATGTAAGTTGGCTTTTTCTCTGACCCTTCGCCCAAGTTGATTTCTTCTAAAGGATGCTGCGCTAGCATCTTGATGTTATTTGCTAAGGGGTCCTTTTCGAATCCCAAAGGCTCATCGTCGTAGATGGCTTCGAGCCTCTGTTCCTGCATCCCTTCTGGCATGATATCAGGAGGTTCTGGATCGAAGTCCTTTCCAGGACCTTCAGAAGATAACTGTTGATCATTGGCCTGTGTGGCCATATATTTTATTTCGGCTTCGAGAGCCGTTATCATCTTTGTTTCGGCTACGTAAGCCGAAAATCGCTGCAATGATTGTGACTCAGTCATTATCACTGAATTCACTTCCCCAACCAGTTGGTTGGATATCAGTTAACCCACTGAAGTCTATGTGGGACAAGTCTTCTCTGTCCCATTGAAAACCATGCTCAGGGTGCAGGTATAGGGAACAAAAAGTATTTGGCGCTGGCGCCAAGTCGAAGTCAGGTATTGGGCATGGCCCAATGTGAGCCAGGTTCTTGTCGAAGTCTGCCAGCCCTAGGTGATTTACTTTGCCCAGGTAATAGCTTTGGTCCTCCTCTATGTTTTCGACCATCCCATCAGGACGCCATAGCAGCAACCTCTGGTGCATTGATGATGGTACAGCTCCAACACCATGAATCCATTCACGGCCCAACAAAAGATTATAGTTAGGTTTGGCCGATATGACCATAAACATAGTTGGTCTAAGGATAGATCCCACCTTGATATCCAGTTGGATCACACCCATAGTGGTCCCTATGCCGCCTTCATAATTCGACAGGACCATGTTGTGAGGCTTGATGTTCTCATCACTTTTGCCTAACTTTCTTAGCATAAAGTGAGGGATGATGTTGATGGTTGCCCCACAATCCACCAAGATTTTATTTACTGTGGTTTCTTCGAGTCTAGCCCTTATAAATAAAGGCTTGAGGTGATTTTTCATCGCCTCTGTAGGTGGTTCGAAGAACCCATTCTGCTCTTCAGTAGCGCCATTATCCATGACGAAATAGCACACTGGCCTATGCTTGGCCATTTCTTGCTCCACTTCCCAATCACTTGTTTCGACCTCCACCTGGCGGTTGAACTCTCTGGGCAGAACTGAGACTATGTTCACCATGATGTCCAAAGTGTCATCAGACTCAGAACCATCTTTGTCATCAACTTCACCCTGGTTAGGCCAAACTAGCCTATTGGTTACTGGTTCTCTTTCTAGAGGCTTCCACTGCTTTCTCTGAGGAACATTTGAACTGGTTTCTGCCTTTGGTTCATTAGCAGCTTCCCTCTCAGCTTTTCGTCGCCTCTGGTATCTCCTCCATTGAGATCGAGACATGGGATTTTTCCCTTTGTAGTTGCTTGACACCTGTGTTACTTTAGGGGTAGCAACCTGAGGCTCTTTCTTATGTGTTAAAGATGAACCTCTTGGCACATCGAAGGAGTGCCATCTTTCCTCGCTTGGCCTCTTTCGACCAGATGTTTTGTACCATGTATCTACTGGCACATTAGTTGGAGGCCTGAAAGTCAGTGGCCTCTTTTCTTGGTTTGAACCTCTTTGAGAGGCTCTTCTGGGATCATGTCGAAGATCAACACTTTCCCTTTTTTTATTTGCTGCTCTTACACCTTGAATATGTTCAACAGCTTTTTTGTCGAAGATCGAACTGCATCTGGGACACATCATCACTTCTGACTTCTTTTTCTGGCATCTTTGCAGGAAATCTGCCAGATTTTCATTTTCCCGAGGGAAAGCAGTTTTGTTGGCATGTTCTTGCCTCATGGCCTCCTCTGATGCTTTTGGTTCAGAGACTTCGACCATGTTGACATTCATGGTATCTTTGTTGGCAAGAGTCAACTGCTTCATTTGAATCTCCAAGCCCTCTGTCTGGCCTTGAACTGCGGCCAAGTGAGAACTGGGTTTTGTTCCAGATTTTTGGGCTCCAACTGTCTCCAGCTTTGGGCTTTCGACCGCTTTCTGAACCGCTTCAATTGTCTTTCTGGATAGATTCCCAGAAAAATGCCAAATATTGGCATGTTGACATGGTCCTTTGAGACTTCGACCATTGTGATTCCTGGCCTCTTCGACTGGCTTCTGGATGCCTCGATCACGTTCACCTCTGAAGGTTCAGCATAATGGGCTTCAGCCTGCAACGGGTTAGAGTCCACAGTCATGGGGGTCTTGTCAGCAAACTTCAACCTCCCTTCTTCGATAGCGTCTTGCACAAGATTCCTGAAAAGAAAACATTGAGACGTTTTATGGCCCAGAAAATTATGATATTTACAAAAGCCTCTCTTCTTTCTTTGATCAAGAGGAGGCACTTTTACCCCTGGGGGTACTATCATTTGGCCATCTTTTACAAGCAAGTCAAAGATTTCATCACATTTTGTAATATCAAAACTATAAGTCTTTTTGGGGAACCTATCGTTGGTCCTTTCTGAACCAGTGGGATTTTTTCCACTTGAGGGGACTAACAGTTTGCAAGAATATGGTGGTCCTTGTTTTAGTTCCGCTAAATCGACTTCGCCTTCTTCGACAGTTATAGTTTCATCGAAGGTTTCTGGATCTTCATCATCCATCTCGACATACGCTATCCTCTCTCTTTTATGAGTTTTCGTTGCCTTGGCTTTCTCAGCTTTAAGGTGTTCGACCTATCGAACTCTATCGGCCAGTTGGGCCATGTCTCTCAGGTATTGAGTGTCTAACTTCTTCCTAATGGAATAATCTAAGCCGCCTGCGGCTATTTCGACTAACTCATGTTCTGGCACTTGTGTAAAACATATTGCTTTGAGCAACCTAAACCTATTTAGATATTCGTCTATAGGTTCAGTGAAACGTCTCATTACACTGGCTAATTCTTTCAGGCTTATCTTGGTTTGTCCCATGTAGAATTGCTCATGGAACAATCTCTCCAACTGGGTCCAATGATGGATCGAATTGGGGGGGAGAGTTGTAAACCAAGTAAAAGCGTTCTTTGTTAAAGAACTTGGGAAATACTTAATCCTCAGGTTTTCGTTGTTTGAAATATCTCCTGCTTCGATCAAGTATCTCGCCACATGTTCGACAGTAGATTCTGTCGTGTCCCCAGAGAATTTAGTGAACTTAGGGACTTTACATCTAGGAGGTAAGTCTGTTTGTAACACGTATTCTGACAGTGGGGATGTGAAGTTGGGCCTACGAAAGCCCATGTTCATCCCATTTTGAGTCATGATTCTTTTGATCATGGCTGCCAGATTATTTTCCAAACCCATATTCTGGTATTGGATATGCTGAACTACTTCGTCAACATTTTGGTTTCTGTTAACTAACCTTACCTCTGGGGTTATAACCCTAGGTTCTTTGACAGGCTGATCCAATCGTGCCCTAAGGTTTTCTTCGACAGGCTGTTGGACTTGGTTGATAGTGGTTTCTTCCTCTAAGAGTATACCTTGGTTTCCCCTTATTTGCGCCCTTTGGGGCTGTCGAATAGGTTGGGGTACTCCAAAGAAATCAGCCAAACGCGTCATTTGCGCTGTCATCTGCTGATTCGATTGGGTGGTATTTTGTATTAGAGGGTTCAGCACTGTACTTAAAGTTTGTGCCAACATTTGAACCATATCATGGTTGCTTTCGTCCATTTGTTGCCTCAAGACTGCTGTCGAGGCATTTGTAAGGCCATGTGCTACTTGGGACATTCCTCCTAAGAGTTGGGTCCTATTTCTGTTCGCCATACCTACTCCAGAACCTTGGAGTGGCGAAGAGGCACTCACTAAAGGGTCTGAAAAAGTGGACGCAGCGTTCGTCAGGCTAGCCAAGTCAGAAGTTGGCATGCCATAGAGTGGTTCTCGATTTTGACCGCCTGTCATAAATCCTGGGGGAACATAAGGCCTTGTGCCTAGATTTCCCCTTGGTGGGGGAGTTCCCAAAGGCACTCTGGGGCCAGTGAACGGAGGTAATGGCCCCGTCGTTGTGACCGTTACTGCTGGTGTTGAACCAACGGTTATCGCTTCACTTACGGTTGGGATACCCGTTGTTCCCACATTCGTTTGTGGGATTTCGTTATTGTTTAGCGGATTTGCCATCTCTTCTCTTCTTCTGGCAGTATGGGTATTGTTAGTGTATATTCTACCACTTCTCAATAACATACAATACTCCTCGAAAAAGATGATATTTTGTGTAAAAAGATTAAACTTCAAAATCAACACACAGTCCCACTGGGTGTGCCAATTTGTTTACCGTGGGATATGGTAAACAACCGCTGATCTTCCAAATGGTTACTTATTTGGTGACTCGCAGGATCGATCAGATTGATCCTAAGACATGGTTGATTTTGGGGTTTTGATTAAGTTTGACAATGGTTAAATGACAAGGAAATAAAGAAGCTTTATGTAAATTGCATGAAGAAGAGAACTTGATAAAATAAAGGAAGGCTTGAAATAAAGGCTTTCGACTGGAAAAGTAAAGGAGAAAGCAAGTAAAGTTTCTGGAAAATAAATGACTTTGATTAATAAAAGTGGTGTTTCACACATACATTCTCAACAATTCTTTCTCACACGCTGGGTACTCGAATCTATATGAGTGACTTGTATATAATTGTGAACACACGCGAAAAACTGCGTGAACTACTAATATTTATACTAAACATCCCAAGTAACCGTCGGGAAGTTACGCTGCTTCGAGATGACTCCACTTGGCATGTTCACAGCGTTCGACGCTCCAGATCTTTGCACGTTGCACTTGGTAACCGCTGGGAACCGTTTTCCCTCCAAACATTTGAATTTCAAACCGTCCCACTCTGAGCAATCGAACACCTTCGTCGAGAGGCATCTTCGACGAGCCACACCTTCGACGTCGAAGGCAACCAAATTCTCCCTTGGAAGAAATTCTCTAAGTACATTGCCATCTTCTGATGAGCATTTCGACAGACCCAGCTGGTCGAAACCATCCTTCAGCTTTAATGGCTGATATTAATAAAAACAAGGGTGGCGAATTTAGGAGCCAACACGGTGGTGCTACCTATCTCTCAATGGTGGGATGGCACTACCTTAAGGACATTTATACATCCTAATTCCTTAGGGTAGGTAGATGACTCATAGATACTTGCTCTATTCAAAAAACAAATCAAAACTCTTTTCACACCGACACTTTCAAAAAGTTTTCAAAACAATTTTTCAAGTACTCTTGAGGACAGATACAAGAGTTATTCAGAAATCTTTCAATGAAACTTTTTCAAAACCACTCACACTTGAAAAGCAAACACTTTTGAAAACGCAATGAGCAAGTATCTAAGAGCCCATGGATAATCATGGATAGAAAGGGTGCTAATACCTTCCCTTTCTATAAATCTACCTCCCGAACTGAGAAACAATCTCATAAGGAATTTTGCTGTGCTTTTGTCCTGTCCATGTTGGAGAAAATAAAAGACGGTGGCGACTCTTGCTTCCGCGACATTTCGCGAACCAGCATTAAACAGTCAGTTCTAAATCCACCGATCACAACAATCATCAATGAAAGTCACAAAGAAATATGCACCACCAAGTGATCGTCTCTTCATCGGACTATACACATCAGAATACACTAAACCCAACACTTCTGATTTCCTCTTTGGTTCAGATGACATAAAGGAAACTTTCCTTTGCTTGCCCTTTAAACAATGCAAAAACTTTCTCAAATTTGCATCAGAGACACTATACAACACATTCTTTTTTGCTAAAATGCTCAAATCTTTTTCACTCATATGACCCAAACGCTTGTGCCATAATTCAGATGAGTTATCATTGTTACAAGTTTTAATGTATCACTCAAAACCCTAAGTTAGGTTACATATAATTTCAAATTCCTTTTTCCTTTAGAAGCCACCATTGAGCCTTTCTTTAACTTCCATTCATTGCCCAAAAAAGAATTATCATATCCTTCATTATCCAACTTTCCAACAAAGAAAATATTGAATTAAAGTTCAAGAATGTGTTTCACACCTTTGAGAACTAGAGATGTCCTATTGTTAGTTTCAACATGAATATCTCCTACTCCAATTACATTATCTTGCCCATTATTTCCCATACGAACAACCCTAAATTCACCGGTCTTGGAAGTTGAAAAAAGATCACGTCTCGAGGTTGCATGAGTAGAAACACCATGATCAAACACCCAATCCATCCCATCCCATGATAGGTTGACATTCTCAACACAAATATCACAAATAATAAAGAAATCATCAACAATAGCAACATATTCATTATTGTTACCTTCCTTTTTGTCGTTGTTGTAACTCTTCTTCTTGTTTTCCCTTTTCAACTTACGGCAATACCTCTTTATGTGTCCCTTTTCCCAATAATAATGACACTCAATATGAGAGAATCTATTAGAGCCTCCTTGTGATTTACCACGTGAAGTTTCAAGATTACTTGAGCCTCTACTTTGATGTAACTCCCTTGATTCAGTAATTAACACCTCGGAATATGAAGAAGAACCTTGTGACTTACGCCTCATATACTCATTCAACACACTACTTTTAGCAAAGTCCATTGAGATAATACCATTCGGAGCAGAGTTAGACAAAGATGTCCTAAAAGTCTCCCAAGAATTAGGCAAAGTACCAAGAAGCCATAAAGCTTGAATTTCATCATCAAAAGTAAGATTCATCTTTGACACTTGATTTAGAATCCCTTGAGAAGTGTTTAAGTGATGGGTCATTGGTGAACCATCATTAAACCTTAATGACATAAATTTCTTGAACAAGAACAACTTATGTTTCCCCATCTTTTTGCATACAACTCCTCAGGTTTGGTGCAAAGAGAGCTCACATGAGTCACTGAGCTCACATGATTCAAAATATTATCATCCACTTATTGACGAATATGACCACAAACTTATCTATGCAACAAAGTCCATTATTCATTACTCTTTCCATCGGGTTTTTCTTTAGAGAAAAACAGAATGTGAAAACATTTCACATAAATAAACATCATCAAGATTTGGAATCAATCTTGGAATACAACAAGAATCAAGAGAGACAAAAGAACCCAAAAACACCAAGAAATTCAGACCTCAAAGATGGACTCGAAGGACCGACTTAGAAAGCTCTGAATCCAATAAAAATCATTCATGATATGCTCCTATGAGTCATAAACGCCATGTCAAAATTTCAGGACGATCCGACTGTTGAATTTTATGCAAGCTTTGATTTTTTGGGACTGATTTGTACAGAATTAGAGTTGCGGGAATATGGTTTTCTCTCTAGCTTTTCTTATTGTTTTTCTCACACAATAAATGAATAAACTCATTCTCTTTGTTGGGTAATAACAAAAGCATAGACACGCATGAGCCACTAATCCACATCTGTTTGGGCCTCTCCAAATAGGAGATATAGCCTAGCAAGCTATGCATATAGAAACTTTTCTACATAATAACACACTAATTATACAATATATACATTTTTTTATAGGGGATTTCTTAACCCACCCCATATTTTTCTAGCGCACCATGCAAAAATACATAAATATCCATGGAAAATGGAAATATATTTCTGGGACCCACCATGATGTAATGAAAAAGTTACATTTTTCGGAGTTATATTTCCGGTAGCGAGTCAATATTGTATTTCCGGAAAATGTCATTACAGAATCCAAAAAATAACAGAAATGAAGATACACCAACTTCTCAAAATATATATTCCATGGATATCATAAAATAAGAAATACATAAAAAATTTAAACATAGACATTACACTTCAATATCTAGGCGGGCGTTGTAACATCTTGATAATATTATCGACCGATATTGAAATAGTCGCATCCATTTTTCTTCTAGCGCATCTCCACTGACATAAGGTACAAGAGCATGGTAAATTTCTTCAACTTTATCTTTATTCTAGAGCACTCGTGTGTATCACTCTCTATTGCTTCTCAACTCTCTAATAAGAGCATGGTGATCCTCTTCCCCTTTACCCAGTAAACCAGAAACAATTTTCTCCTTTACCTAATCCAAAATTGTGCTTTCAACATATTTCAATAAATTGGGATATTTCACGCACACCTTCCTGAAATGTATAACTGCATCAATATATAGATCTTTTATAGATGCATTTATTATAATATTCCCCACATCCATAATTTTTTCCATAATAACACCCACCTTTACCAGTTTACCATCTTTGATCTCTATCTGCTTTGTCCCTATCGCGGGACTAACGGTACTTCTCACATTCTTATTAATGTGATACCTACAAAGTAATGTATAAGAAGTCAGAAATAGAGTTACAACTAAATTCATCAATAAAGTATCGCAGTCGGTAGAAATGAATTTTGATATATCTTCTAGGTCCTTCAACATTTACCGAAAAAGCTCTAAAGCCCATGCAAAATTGCCCTCTTTTTCACACTCTAGAAATGCAAAATCAACATAATACGTCTTCTCAGTAAACGTAACACCAACAATTTCCAATAATGGAAACCTGTATTTGTTTGTCTTATACATTGAATCAATTATAAACACAGTGAGAAATGTATTAAACAATTTAATGGAATCAGGATGATTCCAATATGTATCTCTTACTGTTACTGCATCCGCACATCTCTAGTGTCAAGAAACGTAATTGTTATCATCTAGAAGTTTCAAGAGGCATTGCATTTCAGTTCGATCCCCCTAAGCGCTAATTTCGATTAATAGCGCCTATTGTAAACTTGCTTGATATTTGAGATATTCCCGGGTTTTTTACACTTCAAAGTTGCAAGTATGTTTTTGGGAGGTGTTGTACCCCAAAATTTTTCCTCCCATTTTTCATAGAAAACACAACCCTAGGGTTCTCGGATATTCAAGTTGGCTCAGGAATCGATCAGACAAATTTTCTTTTGTGGCAGTAAACCAGAAATTAGGGTTTTTCTTGCATTCCTAAGAAGAAATTGAGTTCTCAGAAATTCAATTGGTTTTCACAGGTCTTCATGCTTTCTCAAGTTTACTGAAAAAAACAGTGTTTGTTCTCAGAGCATGGTTTATTTGGGACAAGAGATGGAATTTAAGACTGTCATGTAGGATACTCATGATTGTTTAATCCAGGTTAACCAGATGATTTGCGTCTTTTAAAATATTTGTTTGGTCGGGAAATGGAATATACAGTGCGTATTTGTTTGGAATGCAGTTACATAGTTGTTGGGATTACTTGGAATGCAAGTTACCAGACTGGAGCATTTTGTTTTAAACATCTTGATTGGGAATCTTTAAGAATCAGTTAGGATGCGAAGAGAAAATTACAAGTTATTGACAGTAAAGGATTTCAATTGACACTAGAACATTTCATCAGACTTTCTCCAAATTTTCAAACATTGTTACAAAATAATTTTTTCTTTTAAATACTCTATGTTTTACAACTTATTGTATTTAAAAGATAAATTAGTACAATTGTTGGATACAATACAAGAATGTTTTTCTAAATTACAAAAAAAAATCTAAATGGATCTATGCCTAAGTTTGACTGAAGTTCCTTTGCTTCCTTGCTTGCCCTAGGTTTCTTGCCTCCCATGCTTTGTCCTCTCCATTTTGCTCACATGAAAATGAAAGAAAAGAATTGTGATTAGTACAAAAATTATTTGGGCATGAGCAAGAATTTTCAAAAGAAAAAGTGCTATTCATCATTAAAGTTTGTAAATTGGAATCAGAAGGCCATTTTAATTCATCACAATTTATTTTCTCTATTTGCAAATCACAAGAAGATTATTCTTCTTGGTTCACAAAAAGAAGAAATGCTACAAAGCTATCCAAACAAGAACAAATGCAGCAAAACTGTCTAAATGCTACAAGGCTATCCAAACAAGAACAAATGCTGCAAAATTGCCCAAACAAAAATCGCAAACAGAACCAAGCAAACTGAGCCAAACAAAATTGCCCAAACAACATCACCAACAGCGGCCTCAGAAGCCAAACAAATAGTTTTGTCAAAAACAACAAACAGCATAAGCTAGAGCAGGCAACAAAACAAAAGTATAGCAATATAATAAGCTAAGTCAAACAAGCAAGAAACTTGTTCAAGGAGCCTAATTCATCATTTCCCATTTTTTATTGCAAACTTTTCAGAATTGGAAAAAAAGGCAAAAGAGCAATTGACTTTCTTAGTGTCATTGAGAGAGAAGAGAGGAAAGAATTCACCTAGGTTATTGGGATACACAACCCTGCTGCCTTGACTGTCACAAGTTACATAGAAGCTGCTAGAAAATAAAACTGCCATCAAAAAGCCAAAAGAAAAATATAGTAAAATATTCAATTTCTTTGTTTTCCCACCTTTTTGAATAGGAATTCAACAGAAGCAACACCAATATAACAGTAGACACAACTCTCAAGCAAGATACATAGAAAAATTATCAAACTTCAAAACCCTCAAAAACTGTCAAAGTCCAAAAACTGTCAAGGTCTCAAAACCTCAAACCATTTTCAAACTCATAAAACCTGCAACCTGTTAACAAAAACCAAAAAGCCAAATATCAAAAACAATTGACAAGCCTAAAGAAAGCTCAGCAAACCAGCAAACCTGAAACCTCCAAAAAACTGTCAAACAAAAATCTTAAGTCTCAAACTTCCATCAACCAAACTTGATCACAAGCCAAGTAGAAACAACACCCAACCTCAAAACAAGTCACAAACCTGTAGCAAGCTCATAAAACCTGTCAAAAACTCCAAGCAAAAAATCCCAAATACTGTAACAAAAACCTCAAATCCAAAACCAGTAAAAAAAACCTGTTAACTTTTTTTCAAACTCACTGAACCAAGCCAAACCTGATCCAAAACATAAATCAATAACAAAACATACTAAACCAGTATCCAAAACCTCAGTAAACCAATAAAAATCCCCAAACTGTCAACAAACCAAAACCAAATACACAGAAGTCTAAAACTGCCAAAAACCATCAGTACAAAATCAAAACTCCCAAAAGCCAAACTCAACAAAACCTGTTAACTCCCAAAAATAAACCCTCAGCAAACCATTCAAACTGATACACAAATATCCAACAAACTCATCAAACCTGTCAAACATTTCAAACCCAAAAAACCAGAAAAAGTCTCAAACTTCCATCAACCAAACTTGATCTCAAGCCAAAGAATCAGAAACATCATCAATCTCAAAACTGTCAAAACCAAAAAACACAGTAACTGTGAACAAACATCCCAACAACCATCAGCTTCCAAACCAAAATTGTAAGCAAGCTTGAAACAACAAAAAAAAACACAGTAACTGTGAATAAAAATCCCAACAACCATCATTAAACCAAAATCATCTTCAAAACAACAAGAAAACTGTTACCTATCAAAAGGAACCCAAGCCAGAAAAGTAAGGCCTCCATCCTCATCTCCTCCCTCGCAAGCTCCAGCCACCAAGGAACGCGATCATCATCTCGCCGTCCCCTTTCCATTTCATAGAAAGTACTTCAACAGGTAGGGTTTCCTTCTCTTTCCAAATCTTCCATAATCATGTATTGTCATGCATTTAAAAAAGAGCAAGTTAATTAGCAGAAACATGAACTAGATGAAAAGAAAACCATTGAAATTGTTAAGGTAACATAATCTCACCCTTTTGCCAAGAAAATGTTAGAACTGGATTAGGGAGGCAAGAATGAGTGTGTTTCGGCAACTGAGAGTTGGAGGGGAAGATCAGACGAACCGATTTCGTCGCTTTTAGGGCAATCTGAACTTAGGGTTTTCAGAAAATCACGAATCATGGTGAGATAAAGATGGAGAGAGCGATTTGTCTCGAGAAACATGGATGTTTAGGGAGAAATTCAGAGATGAACAAGGATGATACAAAGATGGGCGGAGGGGATGAGAGCGGCGCCGTGTGAGTGAGAGGGTTCCAAGAACCCTAATTTCAGTTTCCTCCCTTAATCAAACAACTAAATTGTGTTAAGACTTGGGCTTCGTTTTTGTTTACAATTCCTTAAGCCCATGCGCCATTACTGATCCCCCCCCCTTTGGTTCGTTTTCTGTAACAGCAAGAATAACATTTCTTTTGGGCCTCACCCCAAGTCAATCTCTCAAGCCCATATTATTTCTTTCTTTTTTTTTAAAATTGTTCTTCTTCTTATATTTTTATTTGTTAACAAATTACTAATATAATTTAAAATATTTTATTAAATTGATTTAAGTTTTTGTAAATTAATTTTTATCATTTTGTTTTTTTAATTTAATTTTGTTTTAAATTTAATTGATATGATAAAACATCAAAAACAATAATTTAGTTTATTTCTTTCTTTAAATTTACATAATTAATAAAATACAAAAAAAAATAGAGATTTAAATTTAATCTATTTTATTTTATTTTTTAGATTAGGTTTTACCTTTCTTTCTTTTTAAGTAAATATTTAGCATTTCATATTTTGTTAATATTATTTTCATGGATTGTCATAGCTTTATCGCACAAAAATTCGATTGGATTGTATTGTTTGCTATTTGGATTTTGCTATCTCATTTGATTCATCCCCATTTGTAACAAGTGTACCCCCATTCCGGAATATTTTATAATAGCGTAGAATTTCGATTCCCGCAATTTACTGTTTTCCATATACTGTATAGTAACTAGGCATGTATGGCAAGATTCAAAAATCAATCGCTAGATGACCTAATCAAAGAATAAAATAACTTAGAACCAACACACTTTTTCACACGCGCACCTCTAGGGTAACCTCGCTCGTTGCCTCGAAAATACAATCATGTCCCTCGAATATGGGACACTCTAGTAATGACCCTTCGATAAAAAAGATCGTAGTCCCTCGATAACCCTCGATGTTGCCTTCAATTAAAACGATCTTGTCCCTTACGAAAATTGCTAAAGCGTCTCACAAGTTGCCTTCAATGATTGTAAAATTGACCCGCGCCTGTCCCTTCACATCCAATGGTGGGGCTTCTTACCAAATCAATGGTAAGATAACACCCTTAAAAGGAGGAAGAAAAGAACAACTTAAGACCTTTCGAGTAGATAGATTCACTATTAGTTCCTCGCTTGCTCACGATAAAAAACTCTTACACCTACACTCTCACTTAAAAACATTTTCAAAAAGACAAAACATTTTATATACGTTCTTATAAAGACGAGAACCATTGCAAAACCTCTTTTCAAAACACTTTTCGAAACACGATTCACACACACATCTTTGAACCACTTTTTCGAAACAAAACTTTGTATACGTTCTTATAGAGACGAGAACCATTACAAAGAGATTTTTCAAAATACTTTCAAATCTCACACCACAAGCACACAATCAAATGAAAGTAAGTGATCTAAACGAGTAACTAAGAGCCCATGGAAAACCAAGGATGAAAAGAGTGCTAATACCTTCCCTTTTCATAATCTACCCCCCAAACCCGAGAAATAATCTCGAAAGGTATTTCCTGTGCTTTTTTACCTTTCCTTTGGGTTAAAAGAAAAGTCGGTGGTGACTCTTGCTAACCGCACAAGTGCGATCAAAATGCAAAACATCAAGTCAGTTCTACCACCGCATCACAGGAGGTACCAAATTCAATGTCATATCGGAAACATATTCCTTTTCTTCCGGCAAGAGCCGACATGAAATTCGATGACCATGTAACTTATCACATAAATAATGATTGTGTAAACCACATACCACATTAAATATCCATTTATAATTTGACAATCAATAACCGTGTAACTTAAATGGATATTCACATTTTCTTGAACCGGTATCATCTCGTTTCAAATTCTGGATATGACATATATATTTCCCGCTTCTTTTGCATGTCGAAGTCGCAAATGAATTTATTCTATCCGAACCATTATTGGACCTTCCAATCACAAATCTAAACCCTAGTTTGGTAGCTTATGTACGAATTCACTGCAGCATGTCATCACATAATTCAAACTCTTCTTCATTTATAACATGATTCCGAATATCTACCACCTTAGTTACGTGAGGCGAAACAACTTGAGACACATTAGGTTTGGGAATGGTATTGGGATGCACCATACCCAATGTGATAAAAATATTAAACTATTAAACATACACAACAAATAATAGTATTCTGAAAAAATATACACAGAAACCGAAATTACATTTCCGGTTAAGTTCAATTAACAACCGGAAGTATAACTCCGGTATTAGCGTAACCTTTTTTAAATTGAAAACCAGATTAATGTAAAAAATGAGAATTGAAACGAATAAACTTTACATTAAATTCCACTTCCTTGAGCTCTTTTTGATATGATGAACCACAAAAATGAAGATTTGGAGTGAAAAATTTGATTGAGAGCAGAAGGATTTTTGGAGAGGGTTTATGGAAAGTTTAAGAAATGAGAGTGATCATGCTTATCTATGCTGGTTACTGTTTCAAGCAAAATACCTTTTGATTTTTCCAGGAATATATTTCCGATTATAAATAAAATATTAAGGTGGTAAAATTTTCAATCTTCTCACACTAATTAACCGAAAATAAAAAACTGGTTACAACTGAAAATATGTCCTCGATTATGTATTGTGTTTAGAATATAGTAGAACCACTTTTAATACCGTGATGTATAGTACGTACCAGAAATAAATTTCCATTTTCCAAAAACATTTTCGGAATTGTATAAGATATTTTTGAATCCAATAGGCCAAAATGACCTAATTGATTTTGAGAGAAATCTATTATAGAGAGAAAAATAGAAAGAGGTTATCTAATGATAAATTGAAGAAACATAATGACCAAAGTGCTTCATAAGAGGGGTCATAATCACATAATCACGATATTTTGAGAGAGTTTTCCAATAATCTCTTATATGCTCAAATCCATCAAAATATATGATTATAACTAAGATTAAATTGAGATCTAGGTTGCTAAGAAAAAATTATACAATAAACTTATGAATTTTTGTAATTTCAATTTTAGAAAATTACCCTTTAAATATTCTGGGTTTTCTAAATTAACGGCTCATGGCCACTTTTGAAAAGGCAAATAACAATTAGAAATAATAAAAGACACTACTTGTAATTTCTAATACACCCCAGTTATTATTATTAATAATAATAATAATAATAATAATAATAATAATAATAATAATAATAATAATAATAATAATAATAATAATAATAATAATAATAATAATAATAATAATAATAATAATAATAATAATAATAATAATAATAATAATAATAATAATAATAATAATAATAATAATAATAATAATAATAATAATAATAATAATAATAATAATAATAATAATAATAATAATAATAATAATAATAATAATAATAATAATAATAATAATAATAATAATAATAATAATAATAATAATAATAATAATAATAATAATAATAATAATAATAATAATAATAATAATAATAATAATAATAATAATAATAATAATAATAATAATAATAATAATAATAATAATAATAATAATAATAATAATAATAATAATAATAATAATAATAATAATAATAATAATAATAATAATAATAATAATAATAATAATAATAATAATAATAATAATAATAATAATAATAATAATAATAATAATAATAATAATAATAATAATAATAATAATAATAATAATAATAATAATAATAATAATAATAATAATAATAATAATAATAATAATAATAATAATAATAATAATAATAATAATAATAATAATAATAATAATAATAATAATAATAATAATAATAATAATAATAATAATAATAATAATAATAATAATAATAATAATAATAATAATAATAATAATAATAATAATAATAATAATAATAATAATAATAATAATAATAATAATAATAATAATAATAATAATAATAATAATAATAATAATAATAATAATAATAATAATAATAATAATAATAATAATAATAATAATAATAATAATAATAATAATAATAATAATAATAATAATAATAATAATAATAATAATAATAATAATAATAATAATAATAATAATAATAATAATAATAATAATAATAATAATAATAATAATAATAATAATAATAATAATAATAATAATAATAATAATAATAATAATAATAATAATAATAATAATAATCCATACATTAATTGAGTTACTTTATCTTTCTTTTGGGTTAAAGATTGATCTATTAAGAATATTCACGGGCTCATTAAGAATTTTTTCTTAAGACCTATATTAATTTTTTCTCAATTATGAATCGCATCTAGTAAAAATTTTATCAATGGATGAAAAACACACAAATATAAGGGATTTGACTCTCTCCCAACAATCTTGTTAACAATAGATTAAATTATGTATTCATTAAAAAAAACTTATATTGAAAACATAAAAACGAGAATCACAAAGAGTTTCAAGGGTTGTAATTGAGTTTGGTTTACGAAGAATGGTCATATCTAAAGGTCTTTGAAATAAATTTGGCTAATCCTATGAGAGCAACCACTTCCCACATTTTCAAGCAACCAAAAATATTATTCACCCTTTTCTCTTTACTCATTTGTTACAACTTTGATGTTATTATTTTTTTCTTTTCTTTTTTCTTTTCTTTTTCTTTTCTTTTTCACATCTTTCTCATTTTTTTGTTCTTTTTTAACCACATAGAAATCAACATTTAAGCAATCAATTTTTTGTCTCCCCAACTTGAACACAACCAAACATCATGACATGAATGCTCCCATACTTTCTAAGACAATGAAAAATTCTAACCACAATAATTGATTGAGGGTTCAAGTGCTTTAGAAACAAAATCAGAATCCATGATGAACTACTTACTCATGCACAAGTTCACAGTTCAACACCAAGATGGATCATGACAAAAAGACTCAAAAGGGGTTAACAAATTCTCGCTCACTCACAAGGTAAATTACTTTTCGTTAGGTGGTTATGCTCAATTTCAAAAAATGCCTTGACCATTTTCGTGCTTCCATACAAATCAGCCCAAATACAAGATTAAACATAATAAAATCGAGTTAAAACAAGGATTGTTGGTTTCCTGTGTATATAGTAAACAATGGAAATCATCTCACATTTAGGCTTTGTTCTAAAGTGATTCAAATATGAACAAGTAGTGCAAAAGAATTAATATCATGACATTTGTACAAATTACAAGTTTCATAATCATGCTATGTTCTAGAAAGCATTAAATATGTACCTTGTAATGTATCAACTTCAAACAATATCATTACCATAAATTTGCATGCTGAAACATTCAAACTTGAAATAATCCCTTCATGCTTCATCAAATCATTAGAAAAATCTTTGAATACAAACAACAAACAAAAATATTAAAAATTAGCTACTACTATTTACTACTCTAAATTGTATTGGTAAAAGTTGGAAAGAGGGCTGAGTGAAAAGAATTTCCACTGACATAGTAGAAGAGCGTTCTTATCCCCACAAACCGCGCTTAGTGCACACATATATACAAAGTGTGCTCAGCATGCGCTTAGCGCTCACGGACCGTGCTCAACGCAAATAGATCAATGATGAAAACTCCAAAATGCACCAAAATGACATGCATTTCATGCATATTCACCAATCACTGCCTATGCTGCTAAATGCAAGCTATTAAAAATTTAAAAAGTTGGGTTACCTTCCAACAAGCATTTGTTTTACGTTGTTAGCTTGACGCATTTATTTAGCTTAGCTAGTTGTTAT
This sequence comes from Vicia faba, assembly GCA_948472305.1. Lineage (NCBI taxonomy): Eukaryota > Viridiplantae > Streptophyta > Magnoliopsida > Fabales > Fabaceae > Vicia > Vicia faba. The sequence goes on along the minus strand of OX451735.1, from coordinate 530,487,349 downwards.
GCTCCTGGTTTCGCTTCCCCTTCACCAACAGTTACACCTAACCAAAACCTAAACAAACATCAAATAAAATAAGTATATATACAATATAGAAAAATTTACAAAACTTAAAAATATATAACTATTGCAATGCAGTTGATATCTAAACATCAATCCCCGACAATGACATTATTTTTGTTGTTGTGGTAAAGCAGCAAGCAAAAGTAAGTATTTTGTTTTATCGTCTCCACAAGGGTTAGTGCGAGGGATCAAATGCCTTTCATAAATCTCCATGTTTCTGAGCTTCTTTTTTAATGGTTTAAAATCATAAAGTGTGGAAGGTAAACATATGAACAAGTAAATAATGCATTGTTAAGAGAGGAGAGAACTCAACGAGATTAGATTTCATCTATCCATCAAATACTTTAATCTATCGATCAGTTGTACGCAACCTAAAACACTCGTCAATATCCTTACACATACATCACATTAGTGTTCATGTTTGAAGCACCTAACTGTATTGTCTCATGAGTGATGTATCACACAACTAAACAACACAAAGCATTAAGAATTGATATCCACTATGAATATTAGTTCTAAATCTATTTCTAAAGTTTAGAACCTAATAGATGTTCATCCTAAATCTAGATCTGAAGAGTATATGTCTATAACAACTCAAATCCAAACATAAAGCAAGTAAACAAGGATAACATTGATATAGATTTATAAAATAGATATGACACAACGCCATGATCAATAAATATATATAAAATCATAGTAAACTTACAAACAAACCACAATAATAAAGAATACAAAGAGAAGAAGGAAGATGAATAGGTACATCTCGCATTGTCAAGATGATTAATGTAAACCCAACTCTGAATCATCAAGATGCAACCTCTAATGTTGTTTTCTAAGCCTCTATACTCAAAGAATGGTGATCGCACCTCTAAAAAATGGTGGATGCCCAAAAAAAATATGATATGCATTCTATTCATACACATATGAAATTTCAAACCAATTTTAGCCCACTCTTCCGCGCTTAGCGCACTTCCACTTAAAACACTTAAACTTCCTTATGCTACAGAGCACACTTAGCCCTAAATAGCGCGCTAAGCATGCTACCTCATGTCCAGAAAACTTCTAGCATGCTAGGGCCGCGCTTAGCCTGAACTACTACTCTTTATTTCCATCCAAAAATTTCACTTTAAGCTTTATTTTCCATTCAATGCGCAACACTTCAATAATGATAACAATTCTACAAAATAAGGCAAAAAAATGATTAAGCTATACAATTTTTACATGATACAACTATAAAGTTATTATTTACACTAAAGTTAAGGTTTTGACTTATCAATACAACAAACCAAGTTAAAAGGCACCATGAAAGTATACTAAAAATTAGTACAATTTTTCCTCTAACATGTATGCACTAGTATTATGATATCCTACCAAAATCATAGGTTCACTCTTGCCATCAAACTTCCTTCTTCTTGCATTAAGAACATTATTGTAACACATAGTGCCAAACACCTTTATATGACTCACTGATGGTTGTTTTCCACTCCATACTCCTTCAGGAACCTTGTTCTTCAATTTTTTAGTAGGGCATCTATTTAGAATATAAACAGTAGTGGAAACAACTTCACCATATAAGGCTTTTGGAAAATTCTTATACTTCAGCATGCATCTCGCCATATTCAATATGGTTTTGTTTTTTCTTTCTAAAACTCCATTATGTTGAGGCGTATAAGGAGAAATTACCTCACGATCGACACTGTGTTCTGCACATAACTCTTCAAACATCTTGGACGTGTATTCACCATCTCCATCTATTTGCAGAACTTTGATATTCTTTTCACTTTGGTTTTCGACAAGTATCTTGATTCTCTTAAAGATTTCCAATACTTCATCCTTTCGCTTGATCACATAGATCTAGAGTTTTTGACCGTAATCATCGACAAATAAGACGAAATACTTGTTTCCACCTATGGTATTCTCCTTAAAAGGCCACATACATCTGAATGTACAACTTTGAGTATGCAGGAGGATCTCATTGGCATAGTCGAAACGAAAGAATTTCTGAATTTCTTCCTTGCTAAGAAACCTTCACAAAGTTTGTCAAGCATCACAAGAATTGGTATACCTGTCACCATATCTTGAGTAATCAGTTGATTGAGCGGCCTAAAGTTTAGATGGCCAAACCTCAAATGCCACAGTCAATTAGTCTTATGGTTGAGAATTTTTTCCAGATATTGTACCTTAGTCGAACTGATCATAGTCATAAATGGCCTATTTTGGATAGAGGATATTTCAAGACCAAATATCCTGAGGGTCGAATAGTTTTAAAGCTCCATATTTCATAACCATTGAGAAACCTTTTTCGACCAGTTGTCCAACACTTAGCATATTGCACTTTATTCAAGATACATAGAGTACATCTTTGATCATAGATTTCGCTCCATTTCTCCTTTGAAAAACTATGTTTCCAGTACCTTCTTCTTGCAACGAGCTATTATCTACAAGTTTTACCTTTCTCTTCTTCGACTCGTTGAAATCTACTAACCACATTTTTTGACCATTCATGTAATTCGACCAACCCGAGTCGATGATTCAGATCTTGCATTCGACATGGTTATCTACAACTACAACCATAACCACTATATCATCATAATCATCTTAATGTTGACGTGCAAGGTTTGCTTCCTTTTCCATTCCTTTTGTTAACCCCTTGTCTTTCTTGTACCAACAATTCTTGGCCAAGTGACACCATTTTTCATAGTTATAACACTACACACTTTTTTCTCTTCTTTGTATTTTTTATAGGAATTTACTTCTCCTCTTTTCGAGTATTCATAAACCCTATCATCAACCTTATTCTTGTGAGGATTCAACCAAGACTTCTTGTCTTAAGTATTTTCAATTTTGTCTTTGAATTTGTTGGAACCATCATTATGTTTCCATGACTGAGCCTACAATGCTTGTATTGAGTCTTGAACTTCTTTCTATTTGTCAATCCTAATCTCGTGCAACTCCAATAAATCAACCAAATCTTCCCGTTTTAGGTTTTCAAGATGTTGGATTCTTGAATAGTTGTGATAATATGATAAAAGTGAGAGGTCAATGTACACTTTACCTTCTCTAATATCATCTTATCAGTTAGAGTTTCACCATAACCCTTCATGAGATGAATGAGTTTCTATACCTTCGACACATAGCCTGCAATATTTTTGTCTTCTCCCATCGATAATAATTCATATTATCGTAGCAAGTTTTTCAACTTAACAACCATAACTTTCTCACATCCTTAATAGTACTTGACAATAATATCACATGCCTCCTTTGCTGATTTAGCATGAGAGATTATGTCGAAATTTGCTGCATCAACCGCCAATTATATGCAAAACGCCGCCTTGCAAACCTTTTTCTTGGCATCCTTGTGGGTGATTTTCTTTGCCTCGGTTTCATTTTCACCAAGTATAGGAACGCCATTAGTAACCACTTCTAAGGTTTCATGAAAGCCAAATAGATATTACATTTGTTTTCTCTATCGAAGTCAATTCTTGTCGTCAAGAGTTGGAAGAGAATTTAGAATACCATTGTTACCATTCATCTTTGCAGCAATTGATTAACATATACCTACGATCTCGAAAACACGATCTCAGCCATGTGATTTTTGAAAACACAATCAAGAATCTAATTGGAGCTCTCGATACCAATTTGTTAGTGCATGTGACACTTTTAGTGAGGCAAGAAAGAGAGAGAATAAGGAAATAAGGATTCTATAATTGAATTGAATTGTACAAATTGAATTACAAACTATGTGTATTTATATATAACAAACTTGTACATCAATTAGGTTAACAAACCACAATTGGACTTGGGCTTAGATTACTCAACTTGGATTATATCTTATATCTCAACAAAAGCATAATCAAATGGCAGAGTTTACCATTAAACACAACAATTATAATTTGATATTTCGAAATGAGGTTTGTTGGTTTAGGGAATCTGTGGTGAGGAGTATTGATGAAAAGTGGAAAATTTATAAAGAGGTGTAGTTGGAAAGGTAGTTGAGGAATTGATGTAGGTGGGTCCCATACAAGTTTTTGGAGGAAATGTATGGTGATGGTTGTTGTGTTGTTGTGTTTATCACAATAAAAATAAAATTAGGTTGAGTGTGGTTATTGATAAGTGTAGATGTGTGGGTAGATATGAAACTAGCATGAGAAAATATATGGGTAATAGGTGAAATAATATGGGTAATAACATGTCCATAATCTGAGGAAAATTGAGATATGGTAGGTACACTTGGAGGGAATGGTGTTATTTTAACACTTGTGGATTGTTGTAGTCTGCTTTGAGTCATTAAATTGGTGAAAATAGTCATGATAAATTCATGTATAGAATCCAATATTTGTTGTTGATTATCCATTCTAGCGTGGATGTTTCCCAATTGTTGTTCCAAATTCTAACTTGTTTCATGAAATTTCTCATCTATTTGATTATAAGTATGGTTGATTACATCTTCAATATGTTCATGATCCGTTTAAACAATATGATCCATGTCCTCAAAGGATGAATTTGTAAATTTATGAGTCATTTAATCAAGGATTAAAAACACCAACGATAAATGATAGCTAAAACTATATTGAGATCTAGGTTGCTAAGGAAAAATGCATAAACAAAATTATGAATTTTCATAATCTCATCTTTAGAAATTATACTTTAAATACTTATAGTTTTCTAACTTAATGGATGATACTTTCGAAAAGACAAATAAAAATTCAAAAAGGGTATTACTCTATCCACCTCATGGAACGCTACTTCACCACGATGAAAAGTTACAAAAGCTCATAGATTTTGGAGGTGCAAATTCGGAAGCATCCAAATTACACATACTCAATAATTTAGTGAGTGAGTCATCCCGTTTTGCACAAAAATATAGTAAATTTTAATTCAAAACTCATCAATGAGTTTTACGGAGATGCATCTCCAGACAGATTTTAATTAAAATAACTCGCGACAGACCTTTCCGCATTCCTTCTTCATTTGTTATACTTTCACAAACCCTTCAAAGAGCTTGTGAGAAAGATTCAAGTGCGCCATTTTTCAAGCTTCAACACTACTTCTACCTCATTCCAATCAATCTCAGTACATTAAATTCACTTCATTCAATCTTTCGCATAACAACTCTCAATCGATAAGTTTCTCATTTCCATACTTTTTTTGAGTTGTGATGCATGATTATGTAAAATAGATTATTTAAAATGTATTAGTTTGTAGTTACATTCAAAATACATAATTTATATAGACACACATTTACATTTGTTGGTATTTAAAAGATTTTCTACATTTTCTCCAATCACACATTTTTATAAAAATACATCTCTAGATTTAAGTTTTCAATGTGTTTAACATCACTTCATGGAATATATAAAGTATTGTTTTTAAAAAATCAATAAAATACACTTTATATAATTTCTAATACACCCCATTAATACTTGTAACAATCTCCATGTCAACTGAACTTTGAGCTTAAAAATTGGCTTGCTAACAATATATTATAAAAAATCCTTTTAGTAAATACTTGTGTTTCAGAAACTGAATTTAAAAACATTATATTAAACATAACAATAAAATAAAATTAAAAACACTAATGAAAAGAGGGTTTGATGTGTGGCTACCAATAGGTTTTATCATAACCATTTTGTGTGAGGTTATGCGCAAGAGGAACACTACCAACAATTTTATACATCACCAACAATTTTAATACGTAAGTAGTGACAATGCCATAAGTAAAATTTAGAAGGCAAAGGACAGAATAAATGTGTATATAGGTTTTATGATAGAAAGTATGCTATATTTAATGTTCAAAACCTATTCAACACTTTGTCTATATCACACAATACAAATTGCCCAACTTAAGCACACTAGGAAAACAAGGTAAATACAATAAAATAGTACCATTGCCATAACGCCACAAGTTTTTGTCCCATTGTTTTCTAGTTTTGCTTGCTGGCTACAAATTATAAAGTTGTCTTGGCATGATAGTCTAGTTTGTTTTCTAGCTATTGTAAATTTTGTATTCATTCAATTGGATCTTTATGAGATTCAATGGAGATTAAGAACAAATAACACAATGGCATTTACAACTTCTTACATTTCTCCCTCAAATTTGATAATGAATCAAGTTGGATTCAAATAATGGCCATATATCAAAAGAATTAAATTACAAGGCCATTTATTCTAATTACATTTGTCTTCGAATATTTTATAATTTTTAATGTTGGAATTAAACTCAAAATTTTAAGTAATTTTGAATCAATTTTAATGAACAAAATTCAATCAACTCAGTTAAAACTCTTTATTTGAGTGAATTAATCAACTTTATTTGCAAGATGATTATATGCAGTGATTAACAATGGAGAAAGAAAGAAAATAGAACCGGGAAAGAAGAAGTTAGGGTTTGAACAAAGGAAGAAGAAGAGTTTGTGAGTTCCGTAGAGTTAACTCTCTCTGCTCTTTATTATGCAAACTGCAATGTTATTCACTGTGTTATAAAATAGGGGTTATTCCCTTTATTTATAGTTTTATGTTAGTTTGCTCTCTAAGTCAAAGCTCAAAACACAAAAATCCAAAATACCTATTTTGGTCTAAGTTGAAATCCTATGTCGAGGCTACCTCCTTCGACACTTCCACTGCTTAAACAATTCAACACATACCCACAACAATTTCAACATACACATAGTTTCGAAACAAAGGATTACATTATTAACACACAACCTAGTTCATTGTGTCTAAACTATTTACACTCATCATTGCTCTTAGTCTTTTGAACACTTCATCATGTACTTCTTTTGTCATGATGTCGGCAATCTAATTCTCAGTTCTACAATGTTCCAATTTCCGATTTCCATTTTCTATCTGCTCTCGAAGATAATGGAACCTCATTTCGATGTGCTTACTTCTTCCATGTGCTATCAGATTCTTTGTCAGATTGATAGCTGACATGGTGTCGATCTTCATGGTAATTGCTCCATGGTCTTCTGATGTAATCTCTTCGACCAGATTCAACATCCAAGTTGTTTGACACGCACAAAGATAACCAGCTATGTATTCTTCTTCACACGACGAGAATGCTACTACTGGCTCTTTTATCAAACTCCAAGCAACTGGTGCACCACCTAGCATAAACACATAACCAATTATTGATTTTTGATCCTCAACATCACTACACCAACTTGAGTTGGTGTAACCTACTAACTTGCATTCTTTTCCTTTATCAGTTGTAGGAAACAAAATGTCATAGTTGAAAGTTACTTTGAGATACCTTAGTATCCTCTTCTTCGCTGCTAGATGTGATACATTTGACTTCTGCGTAAATCTACTCACCATACCTATATTGTATGCTACGTCGGGCCTTGTATGATGTAACACCCCAAATTAATTAAGTTATTTATTTATATTCTTAATTTGTTATGATGAGTAATTGTGATGATCTTTGTTGTTTTGATGATTATGATGATTATGTGATGTTCATGTATTATAGGGATTATTGGGAATTAAGAAGATTTTGGATTATTTAGAATAATTAGAATAATTGGTTAGAAGTATTTTAATTAGTAAAATAGAGTAAAAATGGTATTAAGAGGTGATAAGGGAAAAGTAGTCATTTGGGAAGAATAAGTGAGGATAATAGTGGAAGACCATATTAGGGGTCCAAGGGGTAAGTTTGATATAAGGAAGGTTTGAGAGTTTTGAAACGATCATTCTGTACAATCGTAAGATTTGGAGGAAGCGGTGAAAAGAAGAGAGAACTAGGGAAAGAGGATTTGTGATAGAACACCAAGATGAATAGATTTGCTGCTATAATATAAGGTAGGGGTGTTTATCATTGTTATTATAATCGATCTAAGGATTAGATAATTGTAGGTTGTGTTGGGTTTTATTGAATTTGGTATCATGATTATTTGATAAAATTAGTGATAAATTGATGTTATAATGATTAGTAATGACAAATATGATGTATACTATGATGTACTCTTTTGATGTTGTGAAACCATGATGATTTAGATGAGTTTTGAGTTTGTATTGGTGTGAGATCGTGAAAAAATTGGAGTGGTGTAGAGCATAGATCGCAGAAGGGAATCACAGACTGGTGTGTGTTCGTCGGGCGATAGGAAGCATCATCGGGCGATGATGATGTTGCTTGGTCTTTGTTGAACTGTAATACGGTAGGAGAACTGACTTTATTGTTTTTTGTGTTTTATCACAAATGTTGCGGATAGCAAGAGTCGCCACCGACTTTTCTTTTATCCAACAAAAGAAAGGGTGAAAAGAAAAAGAAAGACCTTTTTGAGAATTTTTCGGAGTAAGGGAGGTAGGTTATGAAAAGGGAAGGTGTTAGCACCATTTCTATCCGTAGTTATCTACGGGATATTAGTTTCTAGCTTACTTTTGAAAACCATTTTTTTGTAAGTGTATTTGAAAATATTTTGAAAAGATGCCTTAGTGCGGAAAACTTTGTAATGAATCTCGTATCGTTGAGAATGCATACAAAGTCTTTTGTCTTTGAAAATATTTAGAAAGGAGAGTGTATGCGTGAGAAATTGTTTTGTTTTGTGAGCAAGTAACTACAAGCTGCCTACCTACTCAAATGGTCTTTGTTCTTTTCCTCTTTTTCTTTAGATAGTACTATCCTACTATTAGTTAGTAGATATCTCTATCATTGGATGTTTGAGGGACATGCAGGGGTCATCGTACAATCACGAAGGAAACACGTAGGACACTTTAGAAATTGCTTTACGGTATTAAGATCATTTAACGAGGCAACATTGAAGGGTCGTCGAGGGACTATGATCTTTTAACCAAAGAGTCTTTGCTAAAATTTCTTACGCTCGAGAGACGTGACTGTTTATTTTCTGAAGGCAACAAGTGGAGGTACCTTAGAGGTGTGCGTGTGCGAAGTGTGTTATGTTTCAGTTATTTTATCTTGGATATTTAGGTTTTCTACCGTTTACTTTTAGATCTTGTCATGCAAACCTATTAGCATACATCTAGCAGTTAAATATATATATAGGGCAGGAAATAAAAGTGCGAGAGTTTAAACTACGCTATTACATCGCTTCGGGATGGGAGGGAATACAAACCAAAATGGGAAAAAAATATAAAGGTCCTATTTAACTATTACAAATTGTGGACAATTACATAAATTATGAAAATAATAATAATAATAATAATGTGAAAATATAAACAACGCGCGGAGAATGGAACAGAGGTAAAATCTAAAACCCTAAAAATTCTAAGTAGAAAAGTGTTTTTGTGGTTTTTTAATTTTTATTAAAAAGAAGACAATTTAATTGTGAAAACTAACTTTGATTAATTTTAAATTAATAAAAATAAATATAGTTAAATTAATTTATTTATGAAAATTAATTTACTTAATTAAAATTCTAATCTATTTTTATTTTATTTTATGATTTTATTAAAAAAAAGTAATTAAAAAGAAAAAGAAAGAAATTAATTAAAACAAAAACAAATAATAAAGAGGTTATGGGCCACACTACAAAAGGAAATGGGGTGCAAAATTGGAGTCCTTAGGCCCAAAAAATGACTGATCCCAGGAGTCAGCTGGGTCCAGTGGGTGGCGCTTCTGAGAGTACACCATGGTCATGAATATTCTGGGACGCTGGATCTGGAGTTTTGAAATTTTGATGGCCCAAATGTGAGCTATATCCTGCACGCGTTGTCTTTGCATGTACTAGATCTGAAGTAAAAAACATGAAAAAAAAATGCCATGTTCTTGGATCGAACCCAGGACAAGGCGCATAAATGCCATAAGTGCGTGTGTGTTGCCACTAGGGTGGCATGTTCATCCTTTGTATAATCCGAACAATAACATTATATTACGAATTTAGTTTAGAAATATTAAAATTAAACAATGCGCGCTCAGGTGGGGCCTCTTGTATTTGAATGGGTCAATCGCGACATTTCATTCGGCCACGCCTGTGTTGACCTCCTCTACGTTTTTAAAACCACCATGGAGGGTGGCAACCACCATCGTCTCCGATGGGGGGTTTTCTTCAAAACCTGCAAAGTTGATCAAACAAAAAAAACAAAACTCTAGATCCACTATATTGGATCAAGCGATCTCAGTGGCGCCACTAGTTTGGTCTAAGGACGCCTGTAACATGAGATTCAAATATTTAAACGTCTCATGCCCTAACAATGGCATGATCTTATTTATGCATCAAGACTCACATGTAAAATGTCAAATGTATTCCAATGATGCATATGAACAGATTAATCATGTCAGTAATGGTTAATAATGCCTGAGATCAAAGTTTCGAATCTTTACAACACTTACCAACCGGTGTGAATGGGAAGAGGGGTTTTGGCGTGCTTCAGGCCTATGTGAGGATTGGGTATGACTCCTGGAGGTCTTAGGAGTGCGTTGCAATCCTTGGTTTCAATTGATACAGGCTGCAAGCAGAGATTTGTGTATGCATCAATCCTTGGGATTTTTTTGAGAAATTCTTTAGAGTGTATATGGAAGCTTTTTTCGTGTTCTCTAGGTCTCTTTTGCAGTGTATAAATAGAGAGGGAAAAGAGGAATACCCATGTATGGAAACAAAACAAAGCATTCATAGCTCTGGGGACAAGAATAAACACATTAAAATGCTCCCAAACTTGAGATTTCTTTCCTCTTTCAATCATCACACGCTTATGGAAGGAGGCTGGCTTGTATTTGGGCCTCAATGCTGACCAAAAGCCAGGTCCATGCACACTAACCCATAGTTTCATAATTTTATTCAATTTATTTTGAACTTATTAAAAAAACAAAACAAAATGTAAATAAAATAATGAGAAGATATAGGGAAAGGTGTGAGTGAGTTTAAGAGTCCCTCATGAGGCCATGAATATGCTCAAAGCTCAAAGAGTTAATCCATTGGTCCAAAATTTCAAATTCACATTTCTTGAATTTCATGAATTTCTTCAAAATCTCCCAACTTGTGTAACTCATAACTTGCTCAATTTTCATCTTTTAAAGATGATCTAGGACTTTTTTGGAAATTTCATGATGTCCTCTACAATATCTATGTTGATAATTTTTGCTTTTGAAGACATTATCTTGATGTAAGTTGCCTTGACAAAAAGTGTCTTTTGTCGACTTTTGAAAATGACCTATAATGTATTAGATCATATCTTCCAAATGAAGCATTTTTTGGACTTGAGAATAAAAGAAAAGTTGTGGAGAATTGTATTTTATTCAAAATGGGCTTTAGTTGGGGAAAAGTTGATGAAGCATGTGAAAGTTATGCCTGGTCAAAGTTCAGTTGACTTCTCTTAAGGAAACCCTAATTTGGCAATTTTGGACTTTTTATGATTTGAGATCTTTCCTTGGGGAATCATGGTCAATATTTGATAAAATGATGAATATCACTTCAAAATGTTGATGTTAACCAAAAATCTTGAAGTTCGATTGTATGTTGACCACAATTGACTTTTTGATCAATATAGTTAATTTTCAATCATTTGAGCCATTGATTGAGCAAACTTGTGATGTAGGGCTTGAAACTTGACATGAACCTTGTTGAGGACCTATGAAGAACCACAGAAGCCACTTGAGACCTTTGCGATCCAAATTTCCTTGAGAAACTCAAAACCCTAATTATAGACCTTTAGGCTTAGGAGGTGAGTTGACTGGTCAACCCTTGAGTGCCTTGAGTGTTTGAGAAGCCTTGAAAGAGTGTCTTGAGAAGAAAGAGGGAGGGAAAATTTTGGGGGTACAATAGCTGCCCTGTTAAATCTTATTAAACCTGAAGAGTTAGATTGACATGTTCTCCTTTCGTTACTTGAAGGTAGAAGATGATTGAACACATAAGTGCCCAGAAATTTGCACTCGCCTGTGCAAGAGGTAACATTGTTGGTTGATTGTATCAGGAATGGGATTATAGATTCCATTTGGAGAGGCTACAGAGAGTTGTCGAACATGGGCTTACAGATACCATCCAAAATAATTGTTGACTTCAACCGGAGGAAGTGTCAGAATAAATCTTTGGTTGATTTACACTAAACCAGAGAAAGGTCTACTGGAAAACCATCAGGATAAATCATTGGTTGATTTAAACTGAACCAGCAGATGTATGTACTTAACTTTAATTGGATAAGAATCAGAATAAATCTTTGAGCGATTTAAGCTGAACCAGAGAAAGGTCTTGATTGTCTTCAACTGGATAAGAATCAGAATAAATCTTTGGGCGATTTAAACTGAACCAGAGAAGGGCCTACTGGAAAAGAATCAGGATAAATCATTGGTCGATTTAAACTGAACCAGAGAATGGTCTACTAGAAAAGAATCAGGATAAATCATTGGTCGATTTAAACTGAACCAACAGAGGTCTTTACTTATCTTTAAATGGATAAGAATCGGAATAAATCATTGAGTCGATTTAAACTGAACCAGAGAAAGGGTCCACCGGAAAAGAATAAGGATAAATCATTGGTCAATTTAAACTAAACCAGCAGAGGTATTTCATTGTCTTTAACTGGATAAGAATCAGAATGAATCATTGAGTACATTTAAACTGAACCAGAGAAAGAGTCCTCCGGAAAAGAATCAAGATAAATCATCGGTTGATTTAAACTAAACCAGCAGAGGTCTTTAATTGTCTTTAACTCGATAAGAATCAGAATAAATTATTGAGTTGATTTAAACTGAACCAGAGAAAGAGTCCACCAGAAAAGAATCAAGATAAATCATTGGTCGATTTAAACTGAACCAGCAGAGGTCTTTAATTGTATTTAACTGGATAAGAATAAGACTATATTATTGAGTTGATTTAAACTGAACCAGAGAAAGAGTCCACCGGAAAAGAATCAGGATAAATCATTGGTCGATTTAAACTAAACCAGCAGAGGTCTTTAATTGTCTTTAACTGGATAAGAATCAGAATAAATCATTGAGTTAATTTAAACTGAACTAGAGAAAGAGTCCACCGAAAAAGAATCAGGATAAATCATTGGTCGATTTAAACTGAACTAGCAGAGGTCTTTAATTGTCTTTAACTGGATAAGAATCAGAATAAATCATTGAGTCGATTTAAACTGAACCAGAGAAAGAGTCCACCAGAAAAGAATCAGGAAAAATCATTGGCCGATTTAAACTGAACCATCTGAAGTCTTTAATTGTCTTTAACTGGATAAGAATCATAATAAATCATTGAGTCATTTTAAACGGAACCAGAGAAAGGGTCTATCAGTATAAAATCAGGATAAATCATTGGTCGATTTAAACTGAACCAGCAGAGGTCTTTAATTGTCTTTAACTGGATAAGAATCAGAATAAATCATTGAGTCGATTTAAACTGAACCAAAGAAAGAGTCTTGATTGTCTTTAACTGGATAAGAATCAGAATAAATCATTGATTCGATTTAAACTGAACTAGAGAAAGAGTCCACCAGAAAAGAATCAGGATAAATCATTGGTTGATTTAAACTGAACCAATAGAGGTCTTTAATTGTTTTTAACTGGAGAAGAATAAGAATAAATCATTGAGTTGATTTAAACTGAACCAGAGAAAGGTCTTCTGGAAACAAATCAGGATAAATCATTGGTCGATTTAAACTGAACCAGCAGATGTCTGTACTTGAGAATGACCTTATGAGGAAAATGATGAAATAGCCCTTCGTCATATGTAACCTTTGAAAAGACTGTTAGGTCACATAAGTAGATGATGATGTTTGTTAATTGATCTTTCCTGAAAAGGTAAAGAGTTAGCTGTATGCAATGTCATGATGTATGAAATGCATTGCACAATGATGTTCTCAAAATAAATGAGATTGTGCTATATGATTTTTGTATGTATATGCTATGATATTTGTAAATGATGTATGAATGTGAAATGTTATTGAAGTGCATTTGTAAACTCGAGCAGCATCTTTGTCCGGGGAAAATAAATACCTGACTGTCGTTGGGGATGAAGAGTATGCGTATCTTCAATCTTCTAGGGATTATTTCCACTGGGGAATCCTGCTTTCTTATTTGAGGAAAATCTGTTGGGGAACATTGATTTCTACCTTTGAAGAAACTCTGCTGGAGAATGTTAATTCCTACTTGGGGAGAAAAGTTCAAGAACATTAGTTGTTCATTACTCTACTGGGGAGTTTATACCCTGACTGGGGATATAAGAGATGGATAACCTTCTGGCTTGTTTGGGGAAGTTAAGATTCAGTAACAACTCTCTGGGGATAGTGTCAACTTACTGGGGAGAGGAATTTTGCTGGCGACTCGTAGCCATCTAAGTAACAGACTCAAGATAGGGAGACGATAATTTGTTGGGGAAATAAACCTTGTTGACGGTAATCCGAACTCCACTGGGGAAGTAAACCCTGTTGATGGAGGGATACTCTGCTGAGGAAACACCGTTGTTGGGGAAATGAACTCTGCTAGAGAGTAAAGACCTGCATGGGGTTTTGCAATCTCAGATTAATAGACTCAGCTGAGAAAGAGAACTTCCATGAACTGTACTAGTGGAACTCCGTAGGTTGGTGACATTGCCGGGAAGAAGATCACTCCTTTATCTGCCAGAATGATCTATCGGGGAAATTACGGGGAATGTATGAACTTGTGAAAATTACTCTGTGAGGACTTGTGGATGGCTCGAACATTATCCCAACTCCTAGAGTCTTGAGTAAATGTTTATTCCTATTTTTTAAGAATTTGTTAACAGTCAATTGTATTCATATGCATATGCTCATTCAATTTTAGACATTGGACATTTTGCAAACAAAACAGAAAAAGTAAAACATAATTTGGCTTTAAAATTGTATTTCATTGATGATTTTCCAATAAACATGCAATTTTTGTACAAAGAGACAGAAATCCTAGTAAGAGGAAGTCGTCGAAGAAAAGATTTACAAAGTGAAAACATATAGCTATGTGGGAATAATCTCATCAAGTTACAACTTTGCTATTGCCCTTATGTCTTTAAGCATCTCATCCCTTGTTGTTGGAAGAAAGTGAGTTAATTGATTTGTACCATTTGAACTTTTACTTCAGTAATAAAGCTTAATGTAAGTGATCCAATGAGGACATAGTCATATTCTTTAATCCCTAATTTTATCTTGAACCGCCCTTTCGGGTTTTAAGTCCACCGGGATACCCTTTTATCCCAAGCCGCCTTTTCAGATTTTCGACTTGTCGGGTGTACTGTCTTTTCATATATATATATATATATATATATATATATATATATATATATATATATATATATATATATATATATATATATATATATATATATATATATATATATATATATATATATATATATATATATATATATATATATATATATATATATATATATATATATATATATATATATATATATATATATATATATATATATATATATATATATATATATATATATATATATATATATATATATATATATATATATATATATATATATATATATATATATATATATATATATATATATATATATATATATATATATATATATATATATATATATATATATATATATATATCTGATTTTTTCCCAAACCCTTTTGGTTCGCCGGGATTCCTTTATTTATTCCTTGGCCAGTCAACCTAGCGGGTCATTTTTAGGTGTAGTATCTTTTGACTATGTCCGCATTCGCGGGGTGCGGGAAATCTTCATCGTCCATGGTGGTCAGTATCATAGCTCCACCAGAAAAAATATTCTTGGTTAGAAATGGTCCTTCATAGGTAGGAGTCTATTTTCCCATGGGATCACCTTGTGGGAGGATAATGCGCTTTATTACCAAGTCACCAGCCTGATATACTCGATGCTTGATCTTCTTATTAAACGATTTGATCATGCGTTTCTGACACATCTGACTGTGACAGACAGCCGTCAGCCTCTTCTCGTCAATTATATTTAACTGATCAAACTTGGTTTGAACCCACTCATCTTCGCTCAAGTTTTCATCTTTCATGATTCTCAACGAAGGAATCTAAACTTCGATAGGTAGAACAACTTCCATACCATAGACTAGGGAGAAAGGGGTTGCCCTAGTTGATGTTCTAGCTGAAGTGCGGTAGCCATGAAGAGAAAAAGGTAACATCTCGTGCCAATCTTTATATGTCACAACCATCTTCTGTATGATCTTATTTATGTTCTTATTGGCGGCTTCCATTGCGCCATTCATCTTTGGTCGATACGGAGAAGAGTTATGATGCTTGATCTTGAACTATGTGCTAAGCTCAATGATCATTGCATTGTTGAGATTTGTACCGTTGTCCGTGATAATCCTCTCGGGAATTCCATACCGACAGATAAGGTTATGTTTGATGAACCGGACGACCATATTCTTAGTAACAGAGGCAAATGAGGCTGCTTCAACCTATTTCGTAAAGTAGTCAATGTCGTTAGATGTCGTGGGCTTGATTTCTCTGATCATATCAATGCCCCACATTGCGAATGGCCAAGGTGCAGTCATGACATTCAAAGGTACTGGAGGCACATGAACTTTATCAGCATAGATTTGGCATTTATGACAAGTTATTGAGTGGTGGTGACAGTCAGTTTCCATATTCGATCAACAATAACCAACTCTCAAAATCTTTTTAGTCATAGTATACCCACAGGAGTGATTACCAAATACACCTTCGTGCATATTCTGCATAATCTCTTCTGCTTCCTTCTTGTTCATACAACGAAGCATGGTTGAATCATGATTGCGCTTGTATAAAATTCCATTGCTTAAGAAGAATTTAGTTGAGAACCTTCACAAGAATTTCTTGTCATTAATGGATACCCCCTCAGGGTATTCTTGAACTTCAAGGTACCTTTTCACCTCATGAAACCAAGGTTTCTCCTCTACTCCATCAATGTCAATTTCACAGCAGTGTGCGGGTTCGTCGAATCTTTCAATGGTAATTCTAGGAGCCTCATTGTCCCATCTGACCTTGAACATGGATGATATGGTATCCAAAGCATCTTCCAGTTGATTCTCTTCTCTTGGTATGTGCTCAAAGGTAATCTCCTCGAAAAACGAGATCACGGTTAGTACATGCTCTTTATAACGAATGAGATTCGGGTGTTTCGTATCCCAATCCCCCTTAACCTGACTAACTACCAAGGTTGAGTCCCCATACACGCTTAAGAATTTGATTCTTAGGTTAATAATAGCCTTAAGACCCATGATGCACGCTTCGTATTTTGCCATATTGTAGGTGCAATCAAAGTAGAGTCTGGCGATGAAGGGCGTATGGAAACCCGCAGGAGAGATGATCATAACACCTATTCCGTTTCCAAGTGCATTGGAAGATCCATCAAAAACCATGGTCCATCAGGATCCTGGATCATGTCCTTCATAGGGTTCAGGTTCTTCATAATATGTTACTAGCATAATGTTCTCGTCCGGGAATTCAAAGTTCATAGACTGATAGTCATCTACCGCTTGAAGTGCCAAATGGTCAGCCAATACACTTCCTTTGATCGCCTTTTGAGTGGTGTACTGGATGTCATATTCTAATAAGACCATCTTCCATCGAGCTATTCTTCTGGAGAGAGCTGGCTTCTCGAATATGTACTTGATGTGATCCTTTTTAGAGATCAACAAAGTAATATGGGTGAACATATACTGTCTTAGTCGGCAAGCAGCCTATGCCAAAGCGCAACAAGTTTTCTTGAGCAGTGAATATCTTGTTTCACAGTCAGTAAACTTTTTTCTAAGGTAGTATATTACATGCTCTTTTCCACCAGACTCATCATGCTGCCCCAATACACACCCCGTTGAGTTCTCTATCATTGTTAAGTACATTATTAGAGGTCTTCCTTCGACTGGTGGCATCAGAATGTGAGGCTCTTGTAGGTAATATTTAATTTTATCAAAGGCTATTTGATAGTCGTTGTTCCATTTTACTACTTGATCTTTCTTCAGCAGCTTGAAGATTGGTTCCATTTTACTATTTGAATGCGTATGAATAGGCTAAGGTTTTATTTTGAATGTTTTATTCACATTAGATTCCTTTTTATTATCATTATTTTTCAGGTTTTACTTTTTATTGGTGAGTATCCCAAAATGAACATACAAATGAAATAACGAAACAAAATTACATTGTATTAAATAATGATCACCATCCTTGAAAAATGGAAATACAAACCAAATACTGAAACAAATACTAAATGGGAAATACTGAAATGGGAAGTCAAAACCAAATGTCAAATAGTGAAAGAAATAACAAAATGGAAACTAAAATCTCCTAAGCGTGCTTGCGGATTTCTACCTTAAAACCATCAACCATCTCACTACAAAGCTTAAGGAAGTCTTCAACGACTTTCGGAAGAGGGACCATCACGACTTCTGCATCTCCTAAGCTTCTAGGAATGTTACTGTGATACGGTGGCAGAACCGACTATTAATACTGGTTTACATTGTTTGTTCGCAAATGTCGCGGTAAGCAAGAGTCGCCACCGGCTTTTATTTTATCCAATCAGGAAAAGGAGAAAGAACAGAAAAAACCTTTTTCGAGATGTTTGAGTACGGGGGGGTAGATTATAGAAAGGGAAGGTGTTAGCACCCTTTCTATCCGTGGTTTTCCACGGGCTCTTAGGTACTTGCTCATTTTGAAAACTGCTTGTGTGTGCTTGTTTTGAAAAGTTTTGCTTTACTTCGTGTTAACCCTTGTTTCTGTCCTCGAGAGTGTTACGAAGTTGTTTTTGAAAACTTTGTTTGAAAAGTGTTGGTGTGAAAAAGTTTTTGTTTGTTTGAGCAAGTACCTAGGAACTAATATACCTTCTCGAAAAAGGTCTGTTCGTTTTCCTTTTAGACAATGGTATCCCATTATTGAGAAATAGGTAGCATCGTCGTTGGAGGTTTTTAGGGACATTCGAAGGGATAAATACGATCACAAAAGCAATGTTAAGAAATGTTAGTAATCATCCTAAAGCCTTAAAGATATTTTTCCGAGGCAACATCTGAATGGGTCATTTTAGATCTTTTAGGGCTAGAGGATGACCACTAACAAACCCTATACTTCATGATCGTTTACCAAAGGCAACCAGAGTGGAGTAAACCCTAAGAGTGAGCATGTGCGAGTGTAATTTTCAGTTAATTTATCTTTGCACATTTAGGGTTTTCTACCGTATTAATTTTCAGTTAGTCTTTCCATACAATCCTATTAGTATACATCTAAGCAGTTTATAGTTTGCAGAAATTAAAGCGAGAAAGTTAAAGTCCTAGCTATTACAGGGCTTTTGCAGATACATAATTATTTTGATCGAAAAATAAAGATGTGAAATTGAAACCCTAATTACTATTATAAACTCGGAGCAGTTACAATAATAATAAAAAGGAATTAACGGCGCGCACGGCGAATTAAGTGCGAGGAATAACTAGGAAACCTAAAGGTCTATTTGAAAATATGATTTGGTTAATTTTAAGAAAAGATTAAGTTATGTACAAATTTAACCCTAATTCTAGTTGATTTTAATTATATAAAAAGGAATTAAATTACCCTAAATTAAATTAAACTAATTAATTATGGAAGTAAAATATTTTTATGAAAAAACAATGATTTTTGATGTTTTTGTGGTTTTTTGAATAAATAAAAAATTAATTTTTAGTGTTATTTAAAAAAGAAAATAATTAGTGAAATAATAAAAGAGAATTTAAGAGAAAAGAAAAAGAATTGGGCTTGTGTTTTAAGCAATCCAGGGGGGGTGCAATGGCTGAATTTAGTTAGGCCCATTATAGTGAGCCCAATCAACGCGCTGGATCCAGTGCTGGCCAAAATGGAGGGTGTACCACGGACCTTGCTGCATGGGAAGTTGGATTGGTGATGGAGATGGTCCATTGGATGGATTGCATGGCGGCATGGTGGGCGCCTGGAAGCATGGAGTATGGAATATGTAACCAAATATTAAGAAAATAATAAAATGCTGGGACCTGGGATCGAACCTAGGTCCTCCCACACATTACCACGCAAGCCTTGCCATCTGTGCTACAGTGTTTAGTTGTGAATATAATAATAACAATATATATTATATAAAAAAAAGTGGATAAAATGGAAAAATAAAAAGCGTGTGCGTGATTCAAACAAGCCAATGGTTGTCAGCCACATTAGCTTCTTCTTCCCCTGTCCGTCATTTTAGGTGTGATACCTTTACCTACAGACAAACTTCTGTAATTATAGCCCTGCAAGCTTCCAAAATTCACAGAAAGCATGATAAATCAATTGTGAGTACATAGATCAATTTGTCTTGATCTCACGAGCATCATGATACCCTTTTCTTGGGCCAATTTAACCTGTATAGAAAAACCCTAAAACGGCAAGGTAAACCTTAACAATGGCAGTTGGTGAAGCTGTTATCAAAATGCAAAACTACTTAAACCAAAACATTCCAAATGTTAGTACAAACACAATGCTATGCTTAAAAGTGATTAATCATGCATAAATTATCAAACTCAGATTCAAGAAATAAGCCAAACCGTGAGGATCATGTAGGCTGATTCTGGGCTCGTGGAGGCGTGCAACCGATTGGAAAACGTTCTGGAGATGTCCAAGAATCTATTAGGAGCTCTGGAACGGCTTGAATTGACCTCTAGGTTAGAAAATTATTCACCACTTTCTTGCAAATTTTTGAGTTTTATTCTTGGCTTTCACGACCTGCAATCCTTGTCTTTTTGCATTGGTTGTGTTCTGTATATGTACTAGGACAAATTAGGTTAACAAAAAAAAGTTGTATCTTTGAAAATCATGGAGATTTGATTTTATTTTTCTCCTTGTATGATATCTTTCCAAAATAGCCTAATCATGCCAATTTTTGCGTCAATCATCCCTTGCACAATTTGATATGCTATGCCATCCTAACTGGATTTGATTCTTACAAAAAATCAGATCAAAACCAATCTTTTTATATTTTTTGCAATTTATTTGATTTAATTTAACTTTTAAATAATAAAAAATAAAAATAAATAAATAAATAAAGCAAAAAATGTGTGGATTCTGATTTGGGTCGTGGACCATGTCTCTAACAAGATGCAATCATGAGAAGCTAGGCCCATTTGAAAAAAAAAACACTTTTGAGCATATTTGACTTTTGGCAATTTTGCAAAAATGGTCAACTTTGACAAGGCATATCTCCTCCAATTTTAACCCTAGAGAGGTGTTATTGGACTTTTTAGAAAGCTTAGGGTGTCCCGTAAACAACCCTTTTAGTTTCATCTCAATTAGGTCTTCCATGTTCATGTAAGAAGCTTTGACCAAAAAAGTGTTTTTGTTAACTTTTCAAAAGGACCTATAATATAGAAATTCATATCTTTTGATGAGTGAATATTTTGAACTTGTGGGATGAAGATGAGTTGTAGGGGATTTCATCCTCTTCAAAATGAGCCTTGGATGGAAAATTTCTGATAAAGTACGAAGAAGTTATGCCTAGTCAAAGTTTGGTTGACTTTTCTTGTGAAACCCTAATTTAACAACTTTTGGGTTTTGATGAATTTCGGGAAATTCCTTGAGGAATCATGATCAACCCTTGATCAAATGATGGATATCTCTTCAAAATGTTGATGTTGACCAAAAATCTTGAAGTTTGACTGTATATGGGCCACAATTGACTTTTGACCGAGTACAGTTGATTTTCAGGCATCTGGGCAATTGACTGAGCAAACTTCTTGTGCAAGGCATGGAACTTGACATGGATGATCTTGAGAACATATTAGGACCATGGAAAGCATTTGGGACACTTGGACTTCAACCATATTGACGAGGAGTGAAACCCTAGTTTGAAGCTTGTTGCCTTAGGAGGAGGATTTGTCTGGTCAATCCTTAGTCATCCTTGAGCAATTGAGGACCTCTAGAGGAATGTCTTGAGTGAAATGAGAGGGAAAATTTTGGGGTACAATATATGCCCCTGTTCAATCTTCTTAAACCTGAGGATGTAGATTGGCTATCTTCCTTTCGTAATCTAAAGGTGGAAGATGATTGAACACTAGAGTGCCCAGAAATTTGCACTCGTCTGAGATAATGATGGACTGTGTAGGTAGTATCGGCTTAAAGATGCCATCTAGAGGATGTTGATTTCCCGAGATATTCCTTTGATGATAATTCTTGTTCCTGTCGTTGAGGAGGAATCTGTTGAGGAATGTTGGTCTCTGTCTTGGGAGAAATAGAACTTTAGGAACTTCAGTTGTCCGTTACTCTACTGGGGAATCATCTCTTAGTCGAGGAGATGAAAATGAACTGCTATCTGGTCATGCTCCAAGCCTTATAATGATTTGCTGAGGATAATAAGACTGGCTGCTACCTGGTCGTGATCCAGGTTTTATAATGACTTACTGGGGAGATGAGATTAAACTTGCTATTTGGTCGTGCTTCAGGCTTTGCAATCTCAAAAACTGTTATCTGGTCGTGCTCTAGGCTTCAGAAGGAATTAAGTGGTTATCCGGTCGCATCCGGGTTTCAACTTGAATTTAAGGCATACTAACATCTGGTCGTTTCTAGGCTTCAATAGAAACTGGCCAAGTAAACTGCTATTTGGTCGAATTCCAAGCTTCACAGTACCTCATACTATTATCTGGTCATGCTCCAGGTTTCACAGTGTCTCTTGCCGCTATCTGGTCGTGCTCCAGACTTCACAGCGTCTTATACCGTCATCTGGTCGTGCTCTAGGCTTCAGTAATTTGGGGAAATTAATTTGTTATCCGATCAGTTTTCGGGCTTCATAGCTTTTTTAACTGGAATAGAAATCTTAGTATCGATTTGACTGAACCAGGGAAATGTCTCGAGTTGTCTTCAACTAGGAGAGAAATCTTAGTATCGATTTGAATGAACCCGGGAGAGGTCTCAGATTAACTTTGACTGGCATAGAAATCAGGGGAATCTTAGCATCGATTCCGCTGACCCAGATGAAAGTCTTAGAACATCTTCAAATAGAATAGAAACCTTAGTGTCGGTTTGACTGAACCAGAGAAAATCTTGAAAAGTGTTGGAATATCTTCAACTGGAATAGAAACCTTGGTGTCAGTTTGATTGGACCAGAGAGAACTTGTGAGAACTTGATTGCATCTTTCCCTGAAAGGTAAAGAGTTAGTTGTATGTAATGTCATGATGTATGAAATGTATTGAGTAATGATATTCTCAAAATAAATGAGATTGTGCTGTATAATATGTATGCACATGCCATGATGTATGGATATGAAATGCTATTGTGATATTCTCTAGCTGGGGAAAATAAATCATGGACTGCTGCTGGAGAGTATAAGAAGTTAAGTTCTTCGTTTCTGCTGGGGATAGTGACCGAAGATGATTAGCTGGGGATTTACATCCATTCTGCTTGAGAATATTCTGCCAGAGGAGACTCTGTCTGAGAATAATCCTGCGGGGGAATGACTCTGTGGGGAAGAGAGATACTCTATTGGAAGATCTGCTGATTTGGAGAAATAAACTCAGCTGGGGATGAACTTCCATTACTGGAGAGAAGAGCTATGTTGGAGATTGAGCTTCCGTTGTCAGAGAAATAAACTCTGCTCGGGGGATGGCTTTATAAACTGCGCATGGTTATAAAACTCGGCAGGGGAATGCAAATATCAACTTTCTTAAGGAACTTGCTGAGGAAGGAATTGCTGCTTGGGGATACTTAGGTCAGACCTTGGTTGTCTCGGCTCTGTGGGGAATATAGGTATCACTGGCTTATATGTGACAGTGACTTCGCTTCCAGCTGTCTCTGCCCCTTGTACCATGCTGGAAAAAGTATATGTGGAGATTTTATGGATGGATCTATGTCGTGATTGTACTTGAACATGTATTCGATGAGTGTCAGGATGACATCCGTCTCTTGATCTTATCTGAACTATACTTTAAACATGTGTTAAATGAGTATCAAAATGACATCCGTCTCTAGATCGTATCTGAACTGTATTTAGAGGAGAATCTGGAGTGAGTATCAGGATGACATCCGTCCCTAGATCGTACCTGAACTGTTTATAGAAGAGAAATATGGAATAAGTACCAGGATAACATTTGTCTCTGGATCGTGCCTGAAATGTTTCTAGAAGAGAAGTCTGGAATAAGTATCAGGATAACATCCGTCTCTGGATCGTACCTGAACTGTTTCTCAATGTATGAAAATCTTGAATAAGTAGCAGAATGACATCCGTATCTGGATCGTATCTGAACCGTTTCTCGATGTATGAAAATCTTGAATAAGTAGCAGAATGACACCCGTATCCAGATCGTATCTGAACCGTTTATAGATGTATGGAAATCTTAAATAAGTAGCAGAATGACATTCGCATCTAGATCGTATCTGAATCATTTCTCGATTTTGGTGCTCTTGATGAATGTTGATCAAGGTATAAGTCTTATACTGATAGACAGGTGACGAGACATAGTCGTACGTTTTAAATCCCTAACTTTTTCCTGGACCACCCTTTTGGGCTTTCAGTCTACTGGGATACCTTTTTGCCCAAGCCGCCTTTTTAGGTTTTCGACTTGTCGGGTGTACAGATTTTTTTATGTATATCCCTAACTTTTTCCCGAACCATTTTGGTTCGCCGGGATTCCCTTATTTTTTCCTAGGTGTGTCAACCTAGCGAGTTTTTTTTTTCTTCATGCATAGTATTTTCCGACTATGTCCACGCTTTCAAGATGTAGAGAGTTGTCACTATCCATAGTGTTATGTTGTAATACTGTAAAAAATGTTTTCTTGATGGCACATGATTCGTTGCTGGAATGCGTGCGTAATGCCCCAAGCGATTCAGATGGAGATCTGCCCCTGGTTATTTTGCACTTTTGGAGAGACTGCCCCAGGTATGTTTAGACATCATGTCATGCCCCTTGCTTATGGAAGACCTGTTATTGGAAGTGTCTTTCCCGCTGAGGTGATTCTGTCCATTAAAAGGATGTATGTTCATTGAATATCCATTGTGCGGATTTCTCTGCTGTAAAAAAATTAGTCATATGCAAACAATGTCATTTAAAGAATGAAAAACTCATGTCTGTCTTGAAATTTTTTTGAAAATGTGTTGTGTAGTAAAACAAAATTTGCAAGAATGTGATATCAACTCAGGATTCGTAACAAAGCCTACAGGAGTCAGGATACCTTTGTAACAATATGCTCTCAAACTAACCCATGCTTCAGCTAGGACTTTTAAGGGTTATAAGGTGGCCTGGTTCACAGTTCAAGAAACAAAGGATAAAGGCTCAAATTTTATTTGTACCCAACCCGCTCTTCGTGATGTTCTTCAGTCCTATGCTCAGTTAATTGCGTGTTTAGATACCGATTGAGTCTGGAATCTTTGCTCTGATACTTGGTGATGATTTGTTTTGAAAAGGAAGTCATTTTTGTAATCTTCTCTTTGTCGAGGATTTGTAGTAACATCCTTTTTTTTGGTTTTCGTTATCCCTTCTTTTGCCTGAACTTTTTGTTTTGTGATTACAGTCAACGGGATGCCCCAATTTTTCTCTTAAATCTCCTTCATAGATTTTGACTTAATGGGCTTTTATTTCGATAGATAATGACTTCCTGTCTTAACGATTATACGGAACCATCACCGTATTTTGTTTTGGAAGGACGTCTTCGATGCCATTCATTGTGTACAAAGCGGCAGATTGTGACTGAACGCGCCTTTGAATTAACTGAGAAAACTACCCTGCCCCAAGTTATGATTAAGGGTTTTAATTTGTGTGAAAAGAAAAACTCCTACTTCTTTGGATCGAAGGGGTTGACTGGGGATTATCTTCCTTATAACTCCACTATTTAGGATTTGAAACAATGCATGTACATCGTTTAGCGGAGTCTGTTCAAAAGCATACTGTAGAGATTGTGGTATTATTTTTGTCATCCTCCCTCTAAGGCTTAGAGTTTTTAATCGAGAGTTGAATATCACGAAAAGTAAGTATAAATCAGTTTAAGCATAGTGAAAACAAATTAATTCAAGACAAAACATGTGTATGCGTTAATGAAATAACAAAGTTTTGACATGACAATAATTGTTCGAATAAGCAAAGAAAATACAACTTGAGAATTAAATGAACAAAAATTATTTCAATCCTAGCCATTTTTTTCCAAGTGAGAAGTGATCACATTGGGGGCCTCAGGAGGGTCGAATTCAATCTCTTTGGCATCAATCATATCCTGAATTTTGTTCTACAAAGCCCAACAGTCATTGGTATCATGGCCTGGACTTTCCGAATGGTAAGCACAACGAGCATTCAGTTTATTGTAGGGAGAGGTGGTGTTCGGATTCTTAGGAGCTTCCCTCAGAGTAACCGGATTGGACTTCAGCAAATGAGGTAAAACCTGAGACAACGTCATGTTGATCTGAGTGAACTGTCTAGCTGGTCTTTCTGCTCTTGGTGGATTGTTTCTTTGTTGAGCAGATGCAGGTTTGGGAACCATAACAGCCCCTACCGCCAGACGGCGCTCAGTTTGATTCTGATTCTTTTGGTTATAGACGGCTCTGACTTCCTTTTTACCAGCAAATGGCTTCCTTGCAGCACTAGAAGATGTATCCTTCTGAATTTTTCCACTTCAGATTCCAACTTCCACTCTTTCTCCTGTTACGATCAGTTCAGTAAAACCCGCCGATGAACTTCCAATTAGATGGTTGAAGAATGGCCCAGTCAAAGTTCCCATAAACATATCCACGAGCTCCCTGTCAACCAAGGGAGGTTGAGCTCTTCCAGCCAAATCTCTCCACTTCGGAGCATAATCCTTGAAACCCTCATTCGAACCCATAGACAAATTTTGAAGTTGTGTACGGGTGGGAGAGAGGTCTGCATTATACTGATATTGCTTATAAAATGGAGCAACAAGGTCTTCCCAGTGACAAACATTGGCTCTTTCCAGCTGATAAAACCAATCCAATTGTGTTCCAGACAGACTGTCTTGGAAGAAGTGAACCCACAAGTCTTTGTCAGCAGTATGAGGCTGTATCTTCCTCACATAGGAATGGAGATTCATTTTAGGACAAGAGACCCCATCATACTTAGCAAATACCGGTGCCTTGAATTTTGGGGGGATGACAACCCCGAAGCCTAGACCCAACTCTTTAAAATACAGCCCAGGAATCTTCTGGATTTCCATAGCGCTCAAACGCTCTTCTAACTGCTTATACTTTTCATCAGTCGGAGGGTACTGCTCCTCATTATAATCAGTTTCATTGTCAGACTCTTTAAGACTATGGTCCTCTTCTCTGGATTCACCCTCTTGATTCTCTCCCTCTTTAGATGAAGAAGCTAAATCAACAACCCGTCTTGGCGGCCCTCTGAACCTTCTTCTCATATGTGCTACACCGGCTGTCCTCTTGGTCTTCTTAGTGTTCTTCTTAACAATCAGAGCCTTCAGCTCTTCCTGTCCTTTGGCTAGAGCCACAATCATTTGCTGGAACTGCGTGTTCTGAGTCTGAAGATCTTTCACAGTTTGTTCAAGAGCCATTGCTAAAATAAACAGCGGAGGAGATGAGAAACCTGTTATGAATCCTTTTATACAATTATATGTATGATATGTATGCAATGTTTTCAAGGGTTCTTAAAGGCTCAAATTTGCTTAAACAAAAAGGAACAAACGCGAATTGTATTAGTAAACTTGAATTGTTACAAAGAATGTATTTTAAGAGTACAATTAAGCAAAATAAAACAAAAAGAAGACTAGGTTTCCCATGAGCGCATCCTCTTTGGCGCGATGTAGGCGTTGATATTCCTCTCTTTAAGAAGTAGCCTAGTGAGTTCCAAGACATTCTTCTCGCTGGCGTAGAATTGGGCTTCAAACGTATCCCGCCCTTCTTTAAGATGAACCCAGGACTTTTGTAACTCTTCGTGATCAGTTGGCATGTCTGGATGAAAAACATGATGAGGAGTGTCTCCCTCGAAAATTGGTTCCATAATCATAGGTCGGATAGCGGGATAAGGCATCATAAGAGTTTGAGCGCGGGCTCGTACCCATCTGAGATAAGGCTCGAGAAGTATGGAATTCTTATGCCCAAGTGTCTTGCTATCAACCCTATGTACCATACTCCAAGCTTGTATGAACCTTTTGCGATAACCCTGAACATCATTCTCATAGTTGAAGGAGATTCCTTGAATAAGTGTATCATGAGGACCATCCCTTCTCGCATAACCAAACTGTCGTAATGCTAAGCAGGGGTTATAAGTGATTCCTCCCCTAATGCCTAAGATAGGGACATTAGGGAATTCACCACAGCGATCGATGATGGTAACATCTTCCGAGAACCGTGAACACCAATGAATGTTTGAATGCATAAGGGACATCAGTCGATGAGACCAATCTTTTACCCTGTTCATTCTTCAAAGTAGATCTGGGTAGGTGCGAAATAAACCACCTAGACAATAGAGGAGTGCAACACTGGAGGGTCCCCCTTCTTTTTAGAGTGCGAGCATGTAGAGAGTGTAGAATATCCCCGAGTAATGTAGGTACCGGATTTTGAGACAGAAAAACCTGGATTATGCTCACATCTACGAGTTGATCCGCGTTAGGGAACAGTACCATCCCGTAGACAAGGAGCGCCAAAACCTCTTGAAAAGCTTGTAGATCCAGGGTATCCCAAAAATAGTAAGCCTTCTCGAACATAAATTTAACCAGAATTCCTTGAAAACTCCCTTTGGTTTCCCAATTTGTCATTATGTCGGACCGTTGTAAGGATAGAGCTTTAGCAATTTCTTCAGGTTTGGGATTTCTTTCCGTACCGCTGAAAGGTAGTTGATCAAGAATGGGTATCCCTAATAACTGAGAAAATTCCTCCATAGTAGGCACTAACTGGTAATCGGGAATGTGAAACAGTGATGTAGAGGATCGAAGAACTGAAATAGCACTTTCAACATTTCTTCGTCAGGTTTTGCAGTGACCAAGTTGAGAAACCGACCATGCTTTTCAGTGAAAGGAGAGCTTTCGGGGATCCTTACTGCCAAGTCCCTTAATTGGGGAGCTACTTTCACTAGGTTAATCTGAATAGTGTTCCTGCGGGAGAATGCCATATCCTACAAAATAGAGAAAAGATGAGACCTAGAAACCCTTGAAACAGTTAGTATGATATGCTATGGTATGATGTTTATGAATTCATGATAAATCACAGGTATAGCAAACACTGACAAATCACACCAAGTCCTTAGGTTTAAGGCCTGCTTGAGTTTTAAGTTCATACCCTCTTGAAGCTGGATTGGTTCAACCTGTCCTATAAATATGTAATCGGGTTCTAAAGGGATCTCAATATCACCGATCTTTCCCCCAAGACTTGTTCAATCGATGATTGACTCGTAATCAAACAAAACAAAGAAGTCAAACCTCAATGAGTGTAGCATCAAAGGTTCGTACACCAAAGTCGTCCATCTCGCTACGTCCTACTGGCCGAGTTATACAGTTAAAGGTTCTAAGGTCAGTTGATGCTTTATGACACCACGCGGAGGCCCCACACATCTCCCTGATTGACTCAAGGGTTACGAGTACCAACCAAAGTGCCACATCAATGTAGCTATTGATTCAACCGTGTCGGTATACCCTAGCATAACTCCCTCACAGTTTATTACTACTTACCTAAAATGTGTTTCACGATCCAGGTGTAGGATCAAATAACCCAAACAGTTCCCATAAATATAAAACAAGCAAGAAAATCAAGAGAAAGCAATTAAATATAACCTAGATCCTAAGGTTTACCCCACTTTATATTTTATTCCCCAGCAGAGTCACCAGTTCTGTGATACGGTGGCAGAAACGACTGTTAATACTAGTTTGCGTTTTTTGTTCGCAAATGTCGCGGTAAGAAAGAATCGCCACCGACTTTTATTTTATCCAATCAGGAAAAGGAAAAAGAACAGAAAAAACCTTTTTCGATATGTTTTTGAGTACGGGGGGTAGATTATAGAAAGGGAAGGTGTTAGCACCCTTTCTATCCGTGGTTTTCCACAGGCTCATAGGTACTTGCTCATTTTGAAAACTGCTTCTGTGTGCTTGTTTTGAAAAGTTTTGCTTTACTTCGTGTTAACCCTTGTTTCTGTCCTCAAGAGTGTTACGAAGTTGTTTTTGAAAACTTTGTTTGAAAAGTGTTGGTGTGAAAAAGTTTTTGTTTGTTTGAGCAAGTACCTAGGAACTAATCTACCTGCTCGAAAAAGGTCTGTTCGTTTTCCTTTTAGACAATGGTATCCCATTATTGATAAATAGGTAGCATCGTCGTTGGAGGTTTTTAGGGACATTCGAAGGGACAAATACGATCACAAAAGCAATGTTAGGAAATGTTAGTAATCATCCTAAAGCCTTAAAGATCTTTTTCCGAGGCAACATCTGAATGGGTCATTTTAGATCTTTCAGGGCTAGAGGATGACCACTAACAAACCCTATACTTCATGACCGTTTACTGAAGGCAACGGGAGTGGAGTAAACCCTAGGAGTGAGCATGTGCAAGTGTAATTTTCAGTTAATTTATCTTTGCATATTTAGGGTTTTCTACCGTGCTAATTTTCAGTTAGTCTTTCCATACAATCTTATTAGCATACATCTAAGCAGTTTATAGTTTTCGGAAATTAAAGCGAGAAAGTTAAAGTCCTAGCTATTATAGGGCTTTTGCAGATACATAATTATTTTGATCGAAAAATAAAGATGCGGAATTTAAACCCTAATTACTATTACAAACTCGGAGCAATTACAATAATAATAAAAAGGAATTAACGGCGTGCACGGCGAATTAAGTGCGAGGAATAATTAGGAAACCTAAAAGTCTATTTGAAAAAATGATTTGGTTATTTTTAAGAAAAGATTAAGTTATGTACAAATTTAACCCTAATTCTAGTTGATTTTAATTATATAAAAAAGGAATTAAATTACCCTAAATTAAACTAAACTAATTAATTACGGAAGTAAAATATTTTTATGAAAAAACAATGATTTTTGATGTTTTTGTGGTTTTTTGATTAAATAAAAAAATAATTTTTGGTGTTATTTTAAAAAAGAAAATAATTAGTGAAATAATAAAAGAGAATTTAAGAAAAAATAAAAAGAATTGGGCATGTGTTTTAAGCAATCCAGGGGGGTGCAATAGCTGAATTTGTTTAGGCCCATTATGCTGAGCCCAGTCAACGCGCTGGATCCAGTGCTGGCCAAAGTAGAGGGTGTACCATGGACCTTTCTACATGGGACGTTGGATTGGTGATGGAGATAATCCATTGGCTGGATTATGTGGCTGCATGGTGGGCGCTTGGAAGCGTGGAGTATGGAATCTGTAATCAAATATTAAGGAAATAACAAAACGCTGGGACTTGGGATCGAACCCAAGTCCTCCCACGCAATACCATGCACGCCTTGCCATTTGTGTTACAGTGTTTAGTTGTGAATATAATAATAACAATATATATTATATAAAATAAAGTGGATAAAATGGAAAAAATAAAAAGCGCGCGCGTGATTTACACAAGCCAATGTTGGTCAGCCACATTAGCTTCTTCTTCCTCTGTCCGTCGTTTTAGGTGTGATACCTTTAGCTATGGACAAACTTTTGTAACTATAGCCCTGCAAGCTTCTAAAATTCACAGCAAGCATGATAAATAAATTGTGAGTACATAGATCAATTTGTATTGATCTCACGAGCATCATGGTACCCTTTTCTTGGGCCAATTTAACCTGTATAGAAAAACCCTAAAACAACAAGGTAAACCCTAACAGTGGCAGTTGGCGAAGCAGTTATCAAAACGCAAAATTACTTAAACCAAAACATTCCAAATGTTAGTACAAACACAATGCTATGCTTAAAAGTGATTAATCATGCGTAAATTATCAAACTCAGATTCAAGAAATAAGCCAAACCGTGAGGATCATGTAGGCTGATTCTGGGCTCGTGTAGGTGTGCAACCGATTGGAAAATGTTCTGGAGATATCTAGGAATCTATTAGGAGCTTTGGAACGGCTTGGATTGACCTCTAGGTTAGAAAATGATTCACCACTTTCTTGCAAATTTTTGAGTTTTATTCTTGGCTTTCACGACCTGCAATCCTTGTCTTTTTGCATTGGTTGTGTTCTGTATATGTACTAGGACAAATTAGGTTAACAAAAACAAATTTTATCTTTGAAAATCATGGGGATTTGATTTGATTTTGCTCCTTGTATGATATCTTTCCAAAATAGCCAAATCATGTCAATTTTTTCTTCAATCATCCCTTACACGATTTGATATTCTATGCCAGCCTAATTGGATTTGATTCCTACAAAAAATCAGATCAAAACCAATCTTTTTATATTTTTTGCAATTTATTTGATTTAATTTAACTTTTAAATAATAAAAAATCAAAATAAATAAATAAATAAATCAAAAAATGTGTGGATTCTGATTTGGGTCGTGCACCATGTCTCTAACAAGATGCAATCATGAGAAGCTAGGCCCATTTGACAAAAAAATGCACTTTTGAGTATATTTGACTTTTGGCAATTTTGCAAAATGGTCAACTTTGACAAGGACTATCTCCTTAAATTTCAACCCTAGAGAGGTGTTCTTGCACTTTTCAGAAATCTTAGGATGTCCCCTAAACAACCCATTTGGTTTCATCTCAATTGGGTCTTCCATGTTCATGTAAGAAGCTTTGACCCAAAAAGTGTTTTTGTTGACTTTTCAAAAGGACCTATAATATAGAAATTCATATCTTTTGATGAATGCTTGTTTTTAACTTG
Organism: Vicia faba; assembly: GCA_948472305.1. Lineage (NCBI taxonomy): Eukaryota > Viridiplantae > Streptophyta > Magnoliopsida > Fabales > Fabaceae > Vicia > Vicia faba. Next base: position 530,454,698 of record OX451735.1, on the reverse strand, counting down.
TGGGCTGAATATGAGTTGTAGGGAATTTCATCCTCTTCAAAATGAGCCTTGGATGGAAAATTTCAGATAAAGTAGGAAGAAGTTATTCCTGGTCAAAGTTTGGTTGACTTTTCCTATGAAACCCTAATTTAGAAACTTTTGGGTTTTGATGAATTTGGGGGCATTCCTTGAGGAATTATGATCAACCCTTTATCAAATGATGTATATCTCTTCAAAATGTTGATGTTGACAGAAAATCTTGAAGTTTGACTATATATGGGCCATATTTGACTTTTGACTTAGTATAGTTAATTTTCAGGCATCTGGGCAATTGACTGAGCAAACTTATTGTTCAAGGCATGAAACTTGACATGGATAATCTTGAGAACATATTAGGACCATGGAAAGCATTTGGGACCCTTGGACTTCAACCATCTTGATGATGAGTGAAACCCTAGTTTGAAGCTTGTTGCCTAAGGAGGAGGATTTGTCTAGTCAATCCTTAGTCATCCTTGAGTAATTGAGGACCTCTAGAAGCATGTCTTGAGTGAAATGAGAGGGAAAATATTGGGGTACAACAGTCACCAATGAGATTGTTTGCTAGGAAGGCATTTTTTCCATGTACAGTGTCAGGATACTCCTTGTACAGTGTCAGGATTATGATCTTGTTGTCTTCTCCCGCTTGAGCTATCTTTGTATATTGCTCTTCCCAGTACCTCTTTTCATCCCTCATCTCCTTGTAGAGTTCCCTTTGTATAAGGAAATCCTTTCAGAGGTGTTCCAACTCTTGGAAAACTTATTCATATTCCTCCACCTTTTGAGAGAGAGGTTCTTCTACTCTTATTTTTCTAAGGCGTCCTCTCTCCTCTCTTCTTGGCTTTCTTGGAGAATTGTAAGACAAATTTGGATTTGCTCCTCCGAATCTAGAGCACCTTCTGCTAATCCTTGAATTCGAGCTCTCCGATCTTCTTCCAAATTTCTTTTTTCCTGCAATTCTTTGTCATAGCATTTCTATAGCATTGTAATTTCCCTAGCAGCATGATCTAACCGTCGTTTGTGGTAATCAAGATTAAAAGTAGCACTTATCAGCCCCTCGATTGAATGCTTTCTTTTATACCTTTCTTTTTCAACCAATTCACGGTCGTTCGGAATATGTTGGTCTTTTTGCAAAAGTTCTTGTTGCAGCTTATTTTTCTCCATTTCAAGGTTATAAAGGTCACACTTTAAATTCTCCTTGTCTCTTTGAGCTTGTTCAAGGGCATTTTTTAGCTCTTCTATCTCCTCCACTAACATTAAAAGAGGGTCTAGTGTGTCTGGTATGTATGTATAATCAATATCAAATGGTAGTTTGACGATTTGAATCCTCTCCAAAACCCATTGAGTATAAGGCTCACTTGCCACCACATTCATCCTTCCAAATTCAACGTCTTTCTTGTGTACCTTACCCCAAGCTCGTATGATTCTTTCAAGTAACTCGGGGTTGTTCTCACCCATATCATAAAGGACCAATTATCAAAGTTATTTGTCGGAAGGTTTATCTTCCAAAGGTAACCAAGTTAACGTATAGCCAAAGTGGGGTTATAGTTAATGCATCCTCTTATTCCAATTAGAGGAACATTTGGAAATTCTCCACAGCTAATGACAATATCACCTATGTTCAACTTCCTAGCATACCATAAAATAGAGTCCGCAGTAAGAGCCCTCAATTTTGGGACTATTCATTCTTTGTTAGTCCTTAACCATGTAGTCCTCTTTGTAGAGGTGAGAAATGTGCCAAGAATATAAGAGAGTAATACAACAATTCAACACTCCCCTCCCCTTTTCATAACGTGTATGAAGGGCGTAGTAAACATCAGTAACTAAAGTAGGAGTAGAATCCGCATTTAACACCTTTATAGCCCAAAATACATTAATGGCCGCATAATCAATATAGTCGATAGTATTTGGAAATAACACCAAACCAAAAATTAGCAGTGCCAAACAGTCCATGCAAGCTTCCCATTCTTTCTTATCAGCAAAAGAATGAGCCTTAGATTCTAAGTATTGTCTTTTAATACCTTGAACTTCCCCATCTTTCTTGTAATTAAGTAGCAAATCAGTGAATGGTATTTCCAATTCCTTAGCCAAGTTTATGACACTGATAGTCAGTCCAATTCCTTTGTAAGCTTCATCATTGGTCCTAGAGAAATCCAAGATCCTATCAAATTCTTCCAAGGTAGGTGCTAGATGAAAATTCTGGAAAGTGAAACATCTCAGCGAAGGGTCGTAGAATTGAGCGAGGGCAGTAATGGCTTTCACTTGCACAGTTATCTTGGTTAACTCAAGGATATCCCCATAGCATCGAACAAACATCTTCATATATTTCTCTATTAATTTTCCTCTAATCAGTTTTATCTTCTTTGTATCAGGAACCACAATGCTAACTCGAACGGTTTTCTTTTGTTGACATTCATCTTTAGGATACTCACAAAAAACCTTTGATTATTTTTTCTTAGGCATTATGTGAATAAGAAAAATAAGTGCAAAATAATGACTATTTGAAATGCAAAATATATGTTTATGCATGGTGATGCAATAGATGGTGGGATTTGTGAAAGGTGTCCTTAGCAGGAAGGTTCCTAGTTTGATCCTACGAATATTCTACCCTCCCCATAAGGGTGGATTCCTTAAGGGTATCATGGATAACACCAAAGGAAAAAAGCACAAGGGCCTCCCTTAGGTGAAGCCTCTTTGTAGACCGAGACTTTCGTCTCTTAGGTCATTCAAGGTCTCATGACGATATTTTATTTCAGCGATATACAAAGAGTCATTGGCCAAATCCCGAAGTCCTACCTCCTAGAGAGTCTAGCCCTCTAAAATATATTCCTTGGAACTCAACCGAATCTAGGCAAAGTCGTCACAAAAACTCATAGGGATGTTAAACCCCTTTGGCTAATAGACGATTCTTCTTTTAAGGTTTAATACATATATGAATTTAAATCCCACCCAAAGTAAAATAATAAGATAACAATGATAATATGAATAAATAAACAAACAAATAAATAAACATATATAGAAACACAACATAACAAAAATAGAAAAAACCCAAGAAACCCTAGACCTATAAGGAGGGAAGACTCTAAACCCAAGGGTTGGGTCCCCAACAGAGTCGCCAATTATCGTAACCGGTAAAAAATAAAGAGTCGCCACCATTAATTCTTATCCTAATTATGGGGAAATAATGGGTAACCCTAATTTGTACATAGAATCTAAATTCGTGAGTTGGTTAAACGAAGGAAAGGTGTTAGGCACCCTTCATCATCCTTGTTTTCAAGGGGCTCTACTTTTAGGTTTAAGGGTAAGATGGGTATTTAACAGTTAACGTTTCTATATATTTGAGAAAAGAATTTTAGTTTTTTAGTTATAAACTAGCCTTGGTCTTAACTGCGTGCCTACATATCTCCCTGCGAAGAATCAGAGTCCAATTTTGTAGTTTGTATGTGTTTGGTTAGTTTTTTTATGGATTATGGAAATGTATGGAATTATCCATGAACCTTGTCTGGGTTTGAAAATAGCATAGTCGGAGACACAATTCGCAATTAATAGAAAATATATCCACAATCCTTTTTTGAAATAAAGTTGAACTTGAAATTAAGTTAGTAGAAAATATGTCAAGTTTGATTGGTTAGCTGTCTTAGAATATATGATCAAGTTTTGAAAAATATAGTTTAAATGATAGAACAATATTTTGATGAATTTATGAAAAAAAAGGGTTAGTATTTGAAAATAATTGATAAACAATTATTTTCTTTTTATTAAAAATATGTTAAATATTTTTAATAACAATCCAATATTTACTTATCAAAATGATTTTTATGATAAAAAATAATTTTAATGCAAATGAAAAAAAATTACATGAAGCAAGAATTGATAAATATGTGAATATAAATAAATTAAACAAATAAATTTATTAAAAAATATTTAAATAAATTAGAGGGGTGTATTTTTAATTCAGTAGTAATTTCTGGGAGATGTTATTAGCATGGGCATGAGCCTAATTATTGTTTGTAATCCAATTGCACAAGGGGTGTAGAATTTTGACTAAGGTAGTAAAGAGAGGGTGTAAATAGAACATGCTTGAGCCTAATACAGACTCTAGGTCCGTTTGAGAAATTAGTGGGGAGGAGCATGGAGTTGTGTTGGAGATATAATGTATGGCGCTTGATCTTAATAAGAAGGCCCTCAGGATTTAATCCTGGGGCGTTGATTTAAAATAATCAGAACGGAGGGATGTGATTAAGTGTTGACTAAGGGAGGATGGTGTTCAGGAGTGTAGATGATCGGTCAACAGTCATCCTATCGTGTGTGTTGTAACCCAAAATTTCCCCTCTCATTTATCAAGTATTTTCCCACAAGACCTCCTTTGGTTCAAGACTATACTAGGGTTGATCAACTCAAGACACCTCCTTAAGCACTGATGACTGAAATTAGGGTTTGAGATTGCACAAGGATAATTGAACTTTCAATGCTTCATATTATTTTCATGGGTCATTATGTACCCCCAAGATTACTCATGTCAAGTTTCAAGTCTTGAATCTCATTTTTGCTCAGTAAATTGAGCAGTTGACCTAAAAATCAGTTGTGTTGGGGAAAAAGTCAGCTGTGGCCAATTTACAGTCAAAATTCATAATTTTTGATCCACATCAACATTATAAACTCATATATATCATTTGATCAAGTTTGGACCATAATTCCTCAAGAAATTTGATCAAATCATCAAAAGGGCAAAATGGTCAAAATTAGGGTTTTGACTGAGAAAGGGCAATTTCTGATTTTTGACCTAGAAATGGTTAATTGGTTTGAGGCATAATCTCAAGAGTTAAATTTCATCATTTTGACCTAATGGCATGGCTCAAAACATTATTCAAAATCAATTGGATTGATAGTGAATTTTCAGTCAATTGATCAAAAGTCAAATGTACACTGAAAAGTCAAACTTTGACTTTTTGGTCAAAATCAAGTGTCAAAGATCACAATTCATCAAAACATTTCAAAATTTGAAACTTATTCATCAATAAATCAAAAATTCAAGATTTCATTTTAAAAAGTCAAAGTTTTCAAACTTCGAAATTTTTCTAAGTGTTAAAAACTTCATGTTTCTTTACAACTTTGAGCAAAATTTTCACCATGATGCAAGATGATTCAAAAGGAACTTTCGACATGAAAGTTGTACATCTCCATGATATCTACAACATTGCTTTAAAAAACTTCTTCTAAAAGTGCTTGGATCTCAAGTTATTAATTCATGAAGTCATGGTCTTGAAATTAAACACTTAGTGAAATTTTGCCCTAGTTTAGGCAGGATTTTGACCTAACTTCATGGCACTTTTTCATATAGTTACAAGGGGAATTTTCAAAAGTGATTCAAAGAGGGTTTGTAGAGCATATTAAAAGATTTCTAAAACGTCCAAGAAATCTTTGAGATAATTCTTGAGCAGGGAGAATCGAAGAGAGGAAGTTAGGGTTTCAAACTAAAATTATAGGTCATTTTGTGATGAACAAAGATTAAAATCTCAAACCTATGCTACTTAATATCTACTTTACAGGCCTCAAACTTGTTAGGCACTCCATAATTAATTTCTTGCACAGCTGTTAGAGGTCTCAACTCAAGCATTCAATGCAATGCCATGCGTTATATCCATTTTAGGAAGAAAGTGCACAATGCCATTTTGAAAAAGTAGCTTTATGCACAAAACTTGTTCTTGAGCCTTGCAATGGTTTTCTTCTGATCATACACGTCTTATATCTCAAGAGAAGTTTGTCTCAAGCCTTACAATCACTCAGCCCATGCTTGTACTTCAACTTGGAACCATGCTCCCACTTTTCTTTAAAATCAAGTAACATAGAAATCAGTCTAGAACTTGTACTTCTAACCCTCCCAAGCACAAAAACCTTCTCATTACTTATGTATAAGTCCTTGGAAATAAAACACACACATGATAACAAAAACACCCAAGTCAGTTCTCCCACACGTATCACCCAACTCATCTTTCGCCTTCAAGTCATGAATGGGGGATCCGCCAATAAAACTCTTCAGGTTTAAGAAGATTGGACACTAGAGTGCCCAGAAATTTTCACCTGATGATGTGATGGTTGATGGTGTAGGGAATGGGCTTAAAGATGCCATTTGGAGAGGTGATGGAAAGTTGTTGGCGATGGGCTTGTAGATGCCATCCAAAATTATTGCTGGTAGGAATAGAAGAAGTGTCAGAATAAATCTCTGGTTGATTTACACTGGAATAGTGGATGTGTTGGGTTGAGTACTAGAATAATATCCATAAATGGATTGTATTTGACTCGTATCTGAAATTTGAATCTGAATGAGTATCAGAATAACATTCATATCTGGAGCGTATCTAAACTATATCTGAAAGCTGAATCTGAATGAGTATCAGAATGGCATCCGTATCTGGAGCGTATGTGAACTGTATCTTTATGAGTATCTGAATGAGTATCAGAATGGCATCCGTATCTGGAGCGTATCTGAATTGTATCTGAAAGCTGAATCTGAATGAGTATCAGAATGACATCCGTATATGGAGCGTATTTGAACTGTATCTGAAAGCTGAATGAGAAGAAACCCGTGTAGGATTGCTTCAGATGGTCGTGTAGATAATTGTCCTGGCTTGTTTCAAGTATTAATCTCTGACCCTTTTATAAATTGTTGATGATAGCCATCTTCTTACTGATCTTTCTTGAAGAGATGAAAGATTAATTATATGCAATGTCATGATGTATGAAATGCATTGTACAATGATATTCTCAATAAAATGAATGAGATTATGTTGTACGTATTCGTGTTGTCAATGTTATGACGTATGGATGCGATGTATGTAAGCTATGCTGCTGTAATATTATTGGGTTAGGGAAAATAAATCCCTGACTGCTTCCGGGGATGTGGAGTGCAAGTCTTCATATTTTGAAGTGCTGATGAGTTGATGAGCTTTTATTTGGTAGAGAAATAAACTCTGTTTTAAGGGAAACACCGTGTATTGCTTGTGAAATCCTGTTGGGGAATCCTGAGAAATTGGGCAACTTCTACCGGGGAATGATAACTGGAAGTTTTGCTCCGCCGAGGATGTGAGAGAGCTTGATATCATTAAGCTTCACACTGTGGGGGATTTTATAGTCTAAAATATTATCCTATTTCCTAAAGCCATTAGTGATTATCTTTCTATTTTTTTGTTCATTTGTAAACAGTAGTTACGTTCAAATGCATATGTTCAAACATAAATCATTGGACGCTTTTGTAAACAAAACAACAGAAATAAAGAAAAATCAGATAGTTTATAACTTTCAAAGGGATATCTTTGTATTAACTTGAATAAGTTTTTTTTGTACAATGAGACAAACATTCTAGTAAGGGAATGTCGTCGTAAAAAATGAAAATTTGATAAAAGAAAAGATAGCTATGTGCAATAATCCCATGGGGTTTCCATTCTACTATAGCTTTCGTGTCTTTGAGCATCTTGTCCACTTGCTGCCTTGTCCGAAGTTGATTGGATTGATTAGAACCGTTGAGTTTGTCAGTCGAAGCCAAAGGTTGTCTTCAAGGTGATCCAACGGGACATAGTCATGCGCTTTAATTCCCTAACTTTTTCCTGGACTGCCCTTTCGGGTTTTCAGTCCACCGGGATACCCTTTTTTTTCCCAAGTCACCCTTTCAGGTTTTCAACTTGCCGGGTGTACAGATTTTTTTGTTTTATCCCTAATTTTTTCCCGAACCTATTGGTTCGCCGAGATGCCCTTGTTTTGCCTAGGTGTGTCAACCTAGTGGGTCTCTTATGTGTAGTATCTTTTGACTATGTCCGCGTTCACAGGGTGCGGCAGGTCTTCGCCATCCATACTGGTTAAGATCATTGCTCCACTAGAGAATATGCTTTTGATCACAAACGGTCCTTCGTATGTAGGGGTCCATTTGCCCCTGAGATCACCCTGCGGCAGTATGATGCGCTTGATCACCAAGTCACCCACCTAATATACCTGACGTCTGGCCTTTTTGTTAAAAGCCTTGATCATACGTTTTTGGTACATCTGGCCATGATAGACAGCCATAAGCCTCTTCTCATTAATTAGATTCAACTGGTAAATTCAAGTTTGAATCTAATCGTCTTGATTCAACCCTGCATCTTTCATGATTCTCAGAGAAGGGATCTGGACCTTAATAGGCAAGACAACTTCCATGCCGTATACCAGAGAGTAAGTTGTTTCCCCGGTTAATGTGCGCGCCATGGTATGGTAACTGTGGAGAGTGAATGGTAGCATCTCATGCCAGTCTTTGTAGGATACTGTCATTTTTTATATGATCTTATTAATATTCTTATTTGTGGCTTCGACATCACCATTCATCTTTGGACGGTAAGGAGAAGAATTATGGTGTTGGATCTTGAATTTCACGCACAATGTGGTGATCATAGTATTGTTGAGATTCGTACCATTGTTTGTGATGATCCTCTCCGGGATACCGTACCGACATATGAGATTCTGTTTGATGAACCGGGCGATAACATTCTTGGTAACGGAAGCGAAAGAAGTCGCCTTAACCCACTTCATGAAATAGTCAATGGCTACCAAGATGAAGCGGTGTCCATTAGAGGTTGTTGGCTTGATTTCCCCAATCATATCGATGGCTCACATAACAAAGGGCCAAGGAGCCGTCAAGATATTCAAAGGAATCAGAGGCACGTGCACCTTGTCAGCATAGATCTGACACTTGTGGCAGGTTCGAGAGTGCTGATAACAATCTGCTTCCATGGTAGACCAGTAATAACCTTCCCGTAGGATCTTATTTGCCATCATATGCCCACTGGAATGGGTACCAAAAGTGCCTTCATGTAGATCTGCCATGATCTTTTCTTCCTCAACCTTGTCTATGCAATTAAGTAATACATAGTCATGGTTGCGTTTGTAGAGAATGCCATTACTGATAAAGAACTTAGCATAGAGTCTCATTAAGAACTTCTTATTGTTGGCTGAAGCTCCTTCCAGATATTCTTGAGCCTCGAGATACCTCTTGACTTCGTGGAACCAAGGTCGGTCCACTACTTCTTCAATATTGATCTCGTGACAGTGAGCTGGTTCATCCATTCGTTCAATGGTTATCTGGGGAGCCTCATTATCCCATTTAAGTTTAAACATGCATGACATTGTGCTAGGGCATCCGCTAGTTGATTTTCTTCTCGCGGGAAATGCTCGAAGGTAATCTTCTCAAAATGTGGGATTAATGTCAACACATGTTCTTTGTAGGGGATGAGGTTAGGGTGTTTCATATTCCATTCTCCTTTGATCTGACTGATGACCAAGGCTGAATCTCCGAATACATTTAAGGGCTTGATCCCCAAATCTATGGCAGCTTTGAGACCAAAAATACACGCTTCATATTCTGCCATGTTATTTGTATAGTTGAGGCAGAGTCTTGCAGTTAAGGGAGTGTGACATCCTTCAGGGGATGTGAGTACAACATCAATGCCATTGCCGAGTGAGTTGGACGCCCCATCAAAAACCAAGGTCCATCGTGATCCTTATTCAGGTACATCATATGGTCTGAGTTCTTCATAGTTGTTTACCATCATGATGTCTTCATTTGGGAATTCGAACTTCATGGACTGGTAGTCATCCATAGCTTGATGAGCAAGGTGATCGGCTAGTACACTGCCCTTTATTGCTTTTTGGGTTGTATACTGAATGTCATATTCCATCAGGATCATCTTCCATCTCGCTATTCTCCCAGAGAGGGCAGGCTTCTCGAATATGTATGTTATTGGATCCATCTTGGATATCAATAAGGTAGTATGGGTCAGCATATACTGTCTTAGCCGGCGAGAAGCCCATTCCAGAGCGCGGCAAGTTTTCTTGAGCAATGAATATCTTGTTTCACAGTCGGTAAACTTTTTGCTTAGGTAATAAATAGCATGCTCTTTTCGGTCAGAATCGTCATGCTGCCCCAACACACACCCCATTGAATTTTCCAAAACAGTTAGACACATGATCAAGGGTTTTCCCTCGACTGGTGGCATTAAAATAGGAGGCTCTTGTAGGTACTCTTTGATCTTGTCGAAGGAAGTTTGGCATTCATCATTCCATTTGACTACTTGATCTTTCTTCAGTAATTTGAAGATTGGTTCACAAGTAGCGGTCAAGTGAGAAATGAATCGGGCAATGTAGTTTAGCTGTCCTAAGAATCCTCTGAATTCCTTCTCAATACGAGGAACAATAATTTCTTGTATTGCTTTCACCTTGGTAGGATCCATTTCGATACCTTTATCGCTGACGATAAAGCCTATGAGTTTACCGGACCTCACCCTAAATGTGCATTTATTCGGGTTTAACCTCAACTTGTATTTCTTTAACCTCTCAAACAGTTTCTGTAAATGGTCAAGATGTTTCTCTTCAGTTTGAGATCTGGCTATCATGTCGTCCACATAGACCTCAATTTCGTGATGTACCATGTCGTGAAATAGAGCTACCATGGCACGCTGATAAGTTGCCCAAATGTTCTTCAACCCGAACGACATAACCTTCTAACAGAATGTGCCCTATTGTGTGACGAAGGTTGTTTTCTCCATGTCCTCAGGGGCCACTTTGATTTGATTGTAGCCTGAGAAACCATCCATAAATGAGAACACTTGATGTTGTGCAGTATTGTCAACCAAAATATAGATATGGGGAAGTGGGAAATCATCCTTAGGGCTTGCCCTATTCAAATCTCGGTAGTCCACGCACATTCATACTTTGCCGTCATTTTTAGGCACGGGAACAACATTGGAGAACCATTATGGATAAGAGGTGACAGCCAAGAATCCGGCGTTGAATTGTTTCATGACTTCAGCCTTAATCTTCTCCGACATGTCTGGTCGCATGCGACGAACTTTCTGTTTTACTGGAGGGCAGTCTTCTTTTGTTGGTAGACGATGTACCACGATATCAACATCAAGTCCTGAAATGTATTTGTACGACCAAGAAAAGACCTCAACATAATCATGTAGCAACTGAGTCAGACACTTCTTGACACTGGGTTCCAGATTGGTACCCACCTTGACTTCTTTCTTGTCCTCTTCGGTACCTAGGTTAATTGTGTCCACTGGTTCTTCGTGGGGTTGTATGGTCCTCTCTTCTTGTTGTAGTAACTTTGCTAGTTCCCCTGGCACTTCACAATCTTCCTCACCTTCGTCTTCGGCTTGGTAGATTAGATTTTTAGAGTCATAGAAGGCCATAGCAGAATCGTTACCCATGGGATCCCTAATGGATGTAGATCTCCATTTTGAATGTGAGTGTGTGTAAGAGTATAACTATCTTTGAAAGAAATAAAAAATGTAAAAAGAAAGACAAAGAGCACAAAGTTGGTATGCAAAAACGTCCATGATTCATTGATGACATATGAAAATGAGGTAACAACCCTTACAAATGGACCGTTGTGCCTCAGGTAAGACACAAGGTTTTAAAAGTCTGAATTGTTTAATTATTACAGGTCCGACAAAATTTAAAGATAATTATTGTTGGATAAAAGTAATTGGGACAAAATCTTTAGCTTCCCAGTTACTGAGTCCTCCAATGACAGTTGGGAAAATCCATTCCTCCAGGTCGTAGTTGTCCTCATCATCCTCCAATGCGTTGACTCCGTGGTTGTTGATCTTCAAGGGTGGTCCCTCGGCACGAGCACGACGTACAACTTTCTGGGCTCCTGAAGTGAAACCCAAACCAAATTTGTCAGATTTGTATGAGATATCCAGGAGTTGGCCCCAAATAGTACACCCACCTTCTTCGATCACTGCCTTCGCATCTTTCAGAGAAGACATCTTTAGCGGAGGTCTTGTAATCTTTGGAACTTGGGAAACAACCTTGGTTACTGCCACGGTTTGTGGGACTTCCTCAAAATGCTGAAATGGAGTTTCAATGAATTCACCATCCAATTCCACGTATCTGAAGGAGTTCAAGTGACTGATCGTATATTCCTCTTCTCCATGGATAATAATGATTTTCCCCTTAGTTTCATATTTCAGCATCTGATGTAATGTAGAGGTAATGGCACCAGCGTTGTGAATCCATGGTCGGCTCAATAAGCAGGAACAGGAAGGGCGAATGTCCATCACGTAAAAAGTTGAATCAAAGGTTTGAGTTCCAACTTTTATGGGGATTTCTGCCTCCCCATGCACCATTCTCTTTGAACCGTCGAAGGCCCTTACCACTATATTGCCGGGTTTTAAGGTCAAACCTTCACATTCGAGTCTGTCAAGAGCCTTCTTAGGCAGCACATTCAAAGACGAACCAGTATCAACCAAGATATGGGCCAAAGTTGTGCCCCTGCATTTGACAGAGACATGCAATGCCTCGTTGTGCTTCCCCCTAGGTGTCAGGTCAGCATCAGAAAAGCCTAAACCATTGTCAGCGGTTAAACTGGCCACGCAGTCTTGGAACTGATCCGCAGAGGTTTCTTGTGGTACATGGGAAGTTTTAAGGAATTTCACCAAGGCCTTCGCATGAGCCTCGGAACACAATAATAAAGCCAACATGGAAATCTTTGACGAAGTCTGTCCTAGCTGTTCGACTACGTTGTAGTCGCTTCTCTTTACAATTTTAAGAATTTATTTCATCTCCATTTGGGAGGCCTCAGAGATAGATACTGATTGCGCCTTCATCTGGACAGGCTCAGCCAAAATGCCTTTTCCCCGAGTCTCGGTCGACTCGGTGGTAAGAGTGTCAATAGGGGTAACCATAGGGATTGTAGTAGTAGTAGTAGTTTCAACAGGAACATAAACAGGGATGATCATAGGACCGGTAACAACATTTGGAGGAGCAATCTTTGGGGAGAATACTCTACCACTTCGGGTTATCTTACTGGTTCCCGCAATGTTTCTGATGTCTGGGTCAGCCTTCTCAAAAATTGAGTCTTCAACAACCGGCCAATCCTGCTTGACGCCGTGATAGTAGACGTTGCCCCCATAGTTCCATGGGACAGTTTTATCTGATGAGTACGGGATTGGTCCAGGCATGGTGATTATCAGTGGAGCTACTTTAGGAACTTATGTAATCCTAACGGGGCTTTTGGTGGAGACCCTGGAAGGATTGGCGGAAATGGTTACTATTGAAACATCTTTGTAAGAAATGGTTGGAACGGGAGTCTTCTCAAACAAAATCTCTTTGTCATCCATTAGGTGTTGAACACCTGCTTTAAATAAATGATAACCAGTTGGTAGGGATAAACAGAGGTGGCAGCTTTCATCACAACCCGAAAATAAACCGGTATTCAACAGGTTCCTCTTGATAGTCAGGAGAGGAGTAACAAGTTCATCAAAAAAAGTAACAAACATATCATCTTCAACAACATTAACATCACGGCCATGCTTGGGCATAGGAGCGATGATAACATTTGGGATATCAGGAGCATCAAATTCAATTTCTTTGGCTTCAAGAAGGTCTTGCACCTTGTTTTTCAAAGCCCAACAGTTGTTAGTATCATGGCCTGGACTTTCTGAATGGTATGCACAACGAGCATTAGGATGGTAATGAGGAGAGGTTGTGTTAGGATTCTTCTGAGCTTCTATTAAAGTTACCAGATTAGATCTCAACAAATGTGGCAAGACTTGAGATAGTGTCATATTAATCTGGGTAAATTATCTTACTGGTCTTTCTGTTCTAGGCTGGTTGCTTCTTTGTTGAGTAGGTGCAGGCTTTGGGATCATGATAACCCCCCCACCATTGGACGACGTTCAGTTCTATCTTGATTCCTTTGAGGATACACAACACCAACTTCTTTCTTCTCAATAAATGGTTTTCTTACAGCAATAGAGGATGCATATTTTTGAATCTTCCCACTCTTAATCCCAGCTTCCACACTTTCTCCGGTAAAGATTAGTTCAGTAAAGCCTGCTGAGGAGCTCCCAATTAGATGATTGAAGAAAGGACCGAATAGGGTACCCAAAAACATGTCTACTAGCTCTCTTTCGGACAGGGGAGGCTAGACTCTTCCTACTAAGTCTCTCCATTTCTGAGCATAGTCTTTAAAACCTTCACTTGAAACCATATCCATACTCTGGAGTTGAGTACGGGTGGGAGCAAGGTCTATGTTATATTGATATTTCTTATAGAAAGCAGCGACAAGGTCTTCCCAATTATGAATGTTGGCCCTTTCCATTCGATAGAACCAATCTAGCTGAGTCCCAGATACACTGTATTGAAAGAAGTGGACCCACAAATCTCTATCAACAGTGTGAGGCTGTATCTTCCTCACATAGGATCGGAGATGCATCTTGGGACACGAGACCCCGTCGTATTTAGCGAACACTGGTGCCTTGAATTTTGGTGGAATAAAAATCCCAGACACTAAACCCAGCTCTTCAAAGTCCATCCCAGGCACTGTCTGAATCTCCATTGCACTTAGGCATTCTTCCAGATGTTGGTATTTGTCGTCGGCCGGGGGATACTGCTTTTCGGAGTAATCTTCTTCTTCTTCCTCTTCAGACTCTGGCTGGACAACTGCTTCCTTTCCTTTCCCTTATTGATTATCCTTTTCACCAGATGACGTTGCAAAGTCTAGGGTCCATCTGGCTTGTCCTTGGAACCTTCTTCCCATATTCAGAACTCCGATTATTTTCTTTGCTTTCTTCTTCTTTTCTTCAACCAACAAAGTTTTCAAATCCTCATGTCCTTTGGCTAGAGTCAAGAACATCTGTTAAAATTGAGTATTCTGCTCCTGGAGGTCTTTTACCATCTGCTCGAGATCCATCTTATTGAAATAAACAGTAGAAAGATGAGGAGACTTGTTGTAAGAAACCTGCGTATGTTATGATGAATGGTAAATGCATATGCAATGATTTCAAGGAAATTAGAGATTTAAAATTTGCTTTAGACCAAAAAGGAACACATGTTATATTAATAAATTAAATCTTGAGTACATCATGCCTCTTTTGGGCTTACACATAAATACAAAAACTCTAAGATAAAAAAGTTGTACGCATCCTCTTTGGCGCGATATAGGCGTTCAAGCTCCGCTCCTCATGAAGTTGCCTCGTGAGTTCCAAAACCTTCTTCTCGCTGGCGTAGAATTGGGCCTCGAAAGTGTCTCGCTCCCCCTTAAGATGTATCCAATCCCTTTGTAAGTCTTCAAGAGAGGTGGGCATGTTAGGATGCAGGATAGTGTATGGAACATCTCCTTCCACGACAGGCTCTATGATCACCGGGAGAATGGAGGGGTAAGGCATTATAAGACTTTTAGCATGAGATCGTACCCATTTGAGGTAAGCCTTAAGAGGGATGGAATTCTTATGCCCCAATGTCTTGCTATCTACCTTGTTCAACATCCTCCAAGCTCGGATAAATCTCTGGCGATGACCTTGATTGTCGTTCTTATAGTCAAATACCAAACCTTGAATGAGCACCTCATGTGGACTATCCCTTCGGGCGTAACCAGACTGTCTTAAGGCTAAGAAGGGGTTGTAGGTGATACCTCCTCTAATGGAAAGTAATGGGACATTAGAGAATTCTCCACAATGGTCGACAGTAGTAACATTATCTATAGATCGGGAACACCAATTAATGCCTGAATGTTTGAGTGTCATCAACCTATGTGACCACCTTGAACCTTGCTCGTTCTTCAATACAGATTGGGGAAGATACGAAATAAACCATCTTGCCAAAAGAGGAGTACAACACATAAGGATACCTCTTTTCCTCATAGTGCGAGTGTGAAAAGAATGTAGGATGTCCCCTAGCAAAGTAGGCACCGGGTTACGATACATGAAGATTTTGACGGTGTTCACATCTATGAGTTGGTCAGGATTTGGAAACAAAACCATCCCATAGATGAGGAGAGCCATAATTTCCTCAAAATATTGCAAATCCAAAGAGTTCCAACAGTTTTGGGCTTTCTCAAACAAGAACTTTGCTAGGAAACCCTTGACACCACTTCTTATTTCCCAATTAGTTTTGATATCAGATGATTGCAAGTGTAGAGCTTGAGCAATCTCTTCTGGATTTGGATCTCTTTCCGTACCTTTGAAAGGTAGTTGATTGAGAATTGGAATCCTCAAGAGTTGGGAGAATTCTTCCAAAGTTGGCACAAGTTGATAATCGGGAAATGTGAAGCAATGATGTAGAGGATCAAAGAACTGGAAGAGCACCTTCGTCATATCCTCATCAATGTTGGAGGTGACCAAGTTTAGTAGGCGACCATGTCTCTCGATAAATGGAGAGTTTTCAGGAATTCTTGATGCTAGATCTTTAAGTCGAGGAGGGATCCTCACAAGATTGACTTGAATGGTTTTCCTGCGAATAGAATCCATGTCCTATAAAACAGAACAAGGATAAATCCCAAGATCCTTGAAATGGTTAGTGAATATGAGTATGATGTTATGATGTTTATGATGTTATGTACAAGTAAATATATACAAACAAAGAAAACAAGTCCTTAGGTTTAGGCTTGTATGGTGTCTCATAGGTAAGTACCCTCTTGAAGTTTAGTTGGCTTAAACCTGTCCTAGCAATAGTAACCGGGTTCTAAGGAGCTCAATGTCACTGGTTTGTTTCCTTGGGCATTGTTTCAGCGCAAGCCTCTTTAATGGCGACCGAAATATCCCAAAAAACCAAACCTCAATGAGTGTAGTATCGAGTATCTACCAACTTCGGACTGTACCAAAGTCGGTCATCTCACTATGTCCTAATGGCCAAGTTGGTCAAGTAAAGGTTCTAAAAGTTAATTAGTGCTTCATGACATCACTCAGCGGCCCCGTATTCTCCTTGACTACTCAAGGGCTACCGGTACCCACAAATATGTTGCACTAACGTAGCTATTGCTTAGACCATGTCGGTATACCGCGCATAGTTTCCACAATGTATTGCTACTTACCTATAAGGTATCCCAGGGTAGAGGATTCAAACCTAAACAAAGAACCATAATGTAAAGCATACAAGTCAAACAATGAAAGCAAGTAAATGTGATTTAACCTTAAGTTAACCCCACTTTTTAAAAAATTTTCCCCAGCAGAGTCGCCGGTTCTGTGGTACTGTGGGAGAACTGACTTGGGTGTTTTGCGTTTGATCACAAATGTTGCGGTTAGCAAGAGTCTCCACCGAATTTTCTTTTATCCAAAAGGAAAGGTGAAAAAGCACAGGAAAGACCTTTGAGATGTTTTCTTGAGTCCGAGGGGTAGATTATTAAAAGGGAAGGTATTAGCACCCTTTTCATCCATGGTTTTCCATGGGATCTTAGTTACTTGCTAGATAACTTGCTTTTGTTTGAAAATGTGCTTTGTGTAGTTTTTGAAAGTATTTTGTAAAGAGGCCTTTGTCTAGGAAAACTTTGTAATGATTCTCGTTCGTAAGAATGTATACAAAGGTGTTGATCTTTTTGAAAATGTTATCAAGTTTTGAAAGATGTTTTGGAAGTGCTGGTGTTTGTTTTGAAAATAGAAAGGATGTTTTTGTTTTGAAATGTAGCAAGTGTTGTACCCCAAAATTTTCCCTCCCATATTTCTCAAAAAAACATTTCAAGAAAGATCCTCAAGTTGCTCAAGGTAGTCCAAGGATTGGCCAGACAAGCTCTCTCCTAAGGCAGTCTACCTCAAATTAGGGTTTCATGTTGCATCAAGATACTTGAGTCCAAGTGATCCCGAATGCTCACCAATGTCCTAATAGTATATCAAGATCATCCATGTCATGTTTCAAGCCTTGCAGAGGAATTTTGCTCAGTCAATTGCTCAAAGGCCCAAAAATAGATTGTGCTAGGGTAAAAGTCAATTGTGGCCCACATATAGTCAAACTTCAATATTTTTGGTCAACATCCTCATTTTTAAGTATATTTCATCATTTGATCAAGGTTTGATCATGATTCATCAAGGATTGCTCATAATTCATCAAGACTCAAAAGTTGCTAAATTAGGGTTTTTGTAGGAAAAGTCAACTCAACTTTGACCAAGCATAACTTTCTCATACTTTATGATAAATGACCCATCCAAAGCTCATTTTGAATAGGATGCAATTCCCTACAATCCATCTTCATCTCCCAAGTTTAAAATATGCACTCACAAGAAGTTATGAATTTGGACATCATAGGTCATTTTGAAAAGTCAACAAAAACACCTTTTTTGTCAAAGCTTCATACATGAGAATGGAACATCAAATTGATATGATACAAAATGGGTTGATTAGAGTACATCTCAGGCTTTCTAAAAAGTCAAAGAACAGCTCCAAAGAGTCAAAATTGAGGAAGTTATGCATGGACGAAGTTGACCTTTTTTGCAAAAGTGCCAAAAGTCAACTATGCCTAAAAATTCAAATTTTGCCAAATAGGCCCAATCTTTTTCACTTGTTTTGAGTTGGAAACATAGTCCACGAGCTCTAGCCCTTTCCACTTGTCCTTATCATGTTTTTATTATTTATTTTGATTTTTATTTGAATTAATTCACTTTAAATCAAAACAAATCATATAAAATCCAAAATATTGAAAACAAAAGATTTTATGCTTGTTTTAGGTTTTATTATACAGCTAGCAAGCATTCAAACTCGTATCAAGGCATGGTGTGAACAAAAAGATTGAAATAGGCCAATTTTGGAAAGTTTTCAAAGTGAATCAAATCAAGAATCCAATTCATTGATGGAGAAAGATTGATATCAATTATCAACCCTAATCCCTTCCTTGATACATATAGAGGGCGTTCAGACTTAAAACAGGTGAGAAAGAGGCGCATGAACAAGAATCAAAACTGAAAAAGTCAAGAAAAAGTGGTGAATCGAATTTGTACTTGGAGGCCAATACAAGACTCTTTGCCTATCCCAATCGATTCCTGGGAGTCTCACCAAGCTAAAGCAATCCAGACCAAGCATTTTCAAGCCTTGTGTCGCACTGTAAGTCCATCACGACCTTGCTTGTTTCTTGAAATCGGTTAGTATGATTTAGGCATTGTTAGGATGAATTAAACATAGATTCTTGATCCATGAAACATATGCAAAGTTTTTGTATGATTTAATTGCGTTTTCATGGCTTGTATGGATTTTCACCATTATTAGGGTTTACAAGCTTGATTTGGGATTTCTGTGTGCAAGCAAAATTGGGCCATGAAAGGGCCACCATTGTGCTCAGCAAAACCAGACGAGTCCATTCATGGCCTTGGTGGTCATTTATATCATGTGTATGTGATTTTGAGAATTGGCAGGGCTGTAGCGACGGACGTTGTCCGTAGGTATAGGTTATCAAAACTTTTAGTCACGGAGAGAGGACAGGGATGATGGCGTGGCTCCATCTAATTTGTCCATTTGAATTTCGCGCTAAATATTTCATTATTTCACCTGTTTTGCATATTATTATTATTATTATTTACCTTATGTACAACAAAAACAAATGGTACAGTGGTAGCTAGGCAGCGTTTAAGGCATTAGGAGGCTTGAGGTCAGGGGTTCGACCCCTGCCTCCAACATTTGGTATTTTTCTTATTTCCTTTCAGGTTATCCAGCGTGCTTACCAACTAGGGGTCCACCATACGTCCTCATCATCAATCATGCCAAGTGCCCTGAGGCCGTCAACATGCAACATTGGATCAAAAAAGTCAACGTGGACCTCCACCTTTGGGCCCAGAAATATGGCTATTTGCACCCCCACAATTCTCAGGCCCAATTCTTTTTCTCTATTCTTTTATATTTTATTTAATTACTTTATTTATTTATTTACTAACCAATCAAATTATTTTCTTTTATCAAAAAAATCACAAAAATATTTTTCTATCCAATTAAATTTAAGATATTTATTTTTGTTAAAAAATTAATTCATTTAATTAGGTTTATTAATTTAGACAACTTTAATTTTTTTTCTCTTAATTAAAACTAATTAGAATAAATAGGTTTTATTACTAACTTAATTATATTTTACTTTTTCCTAAAATAACCAAAAAAACCAAAAATAGGTCATGTAATTATTTTTATTAATTAATTTAATTACCTAATTAATTGCATATTTAATTTAGAAAACTTATTTCTTTTATTAAAAACAACAAAAAACCAGTTTTCTTTTGATTAGGATAGAAGGGTCAAAACCCTAGTCCGCACTCGTTCTAATTTTCATCGTGCACTTTATTTTATTATTTTTTACCCTATTATTGTAACTGTTCACAAGTTGTAATAGTTAATTAGGACGTTTATTTTCAGTTATCGCTTTATTTTCAAAGGGTTTGTTTTTGGCTATGTAAATACCTGAAGCCTTGTAATAGCGTAGTTTAATTTCCGCACTTTAAATTCCGCAAATTATTGTTAGATGTATGATAATAGGATGCATGACAAGAATGTATGATTAACTTTAAAACAGTTAGATCACCCTAAATGTGCAAAGATAAATAAACTGAAATTGAATCATCTGCACATGTGCACTCCTAGGGTACACTCCCACTTGGTTGCCTTCGGTAAACAGTCATTGAGTATAGGATGCTTTAGTGGTCGTCCTTTTGTCCAAAGATCAAAGTTGCCTCATAAATGTTGCCTCAGATATTGTTGCCTCGGATAAATGATCTAAGACATTAGGATTATTACTAAGATGTCCTAACATTGCTTTAGTGAACGTACGTCCCTCTCGAATTGACCCTCAAAACTCCAATGATGATGCTACCTACTCACTAATAGTGGGATAACGTTATCTAAAGGAAACAAGCATATAACGATTCTTTTTTTGAGTAGGTAGATTAGTTCTTAAGTACTTGCTCAATCCAAACAAACTTTTTCTCACACTTACACTCCTTTACAAACAAAGTTTTCAAAAACACTTCATTACAGTCTTGAAGATAGAAGCAAGAGTTAAATCGAAGTAGAAACAAAAACTTTTCAAAACCCATAAACACAAAGAATTTTTTTTTGAAAATGATGAGCAAGTACCTAAGAGGCCGTAGATAACTACGGATAGAAAGGGTGCTAATACCTTCCCTTTCTATAATCTACTCCCTGTGCTCAGAAATATCTCGAAAAAGGAATTTTTCTGTGCTTTTTTCCTTTCCTTGTTGGATAAAATAAAAGTCAGTGGCGACTCTTGCTTACCGCGACATTTTGCAAACACAAACGCAAAACGCAAACCAGCAAATTCCTTAATAAAATAGGGAAACACGTCCCGGTTCTAGCCACCGTATCACATCAAGTAACTAGGAACATTCTACCTACTCAAAAGTCTTTCATGTTTATTTCTTCTTTCCTTTGACATTGTGATCTTACCATTGATTTGGTAAATAACCCTATCTTTGGATGTAAAAGGGACGCGCAAGGGTCATCATATAACCATGATTAGTTATGTTGCAAGATATCTTAGTATTTATCTTTAGGGACTAAGATCATTTTGAAAGGCAACATAGATAGCGTCATCGAGGGACTATGATATTGTATTTTGCTTGTTTTTGTTAAGATATCTCACATGCATAATATGACCATTTTTGTAAGGCAACAATGTGGATTTACCCTGGGGGTGTTGGTGTGAAAGTGCATTGATTTACATGCATAGTTTTTGTCTTGATTAGGGTTTGCTATTTGTTGGTTTTAGTCTTTCCATACAAAACCCTAATTACTAGCATTTATATATAATGAAAGAACAACATTAGTTCTGACCTATCTCAAGAGTTTTGATGATAACTAAATTATATTTAAGATAATTTATGCTCTGATGAATGCGTTTTGAATGTCTTAGTTAATGTTCTGACAGAAAACATTCTAAAGTATTAAGCAAAGATTATGAAGAAGTTCTTTGATAAAAGAATCGGTTATTCAAACGCATCTGCTGACTCTGGTTAGAAACTTTATTTGTTAAATATATCTTCTAACTTCTAGCAGGATCCTTGTTCAGAAGATAACTTGAAAGCAAGCGCTGTTCAAAGTTCTTAGCAAGCAACGCACTGCCCAAAAGTTGAATGAAGCATGTTCTGACTTAAAGACATTGGAAGCAAATTCTGAAACAACGTTTAAACCAACTTGTCTTGTCAAAGCAAAGGAAACACGTTCTTACATTCTGAGGTTTGCTCATTAATGCAAAGATGGCTGAAAGCACTCAAGTTCCTACAACTAGTTTCTTGGAAAATGGAATATCGCAAGGATACACGCAAAGCATTTAATACTCTCCATCTTTTCTGAAGGCAGCAACGGTCTTATTGTTCCTACTATAAATAGAAGGACATTTATTGCAAGCCAATAACTACAACTAAGTGAACCAATCAAATTTTCAAAGAGAAGCAAGAAACTACGTGAAAGATCCAAAGTCTCACAAACTTATTATTCATACAATTTGTGCATTATATTCTAAGTGAAAAATCACAGTTGTGATATAGCTTGATTAGAAGCAAACTCTATTTCATTATCTGTAAAGATTAAACTCCTGTATTTTGTTCCTTGAGAGACCAAGTTAGGTCAGATTTCTCAAGCAGACTAGGACTAGATTTAAGTCTTAGTGGTGTTAGTCACTTGTAAGTTTACTTGTGCATTGTTAGTCAGAACAGTTGTTGTGTGATTGTAATCAGTTGATTATAGTGGATTAAGTCCTTGTTGAGAAAGGCGAAATCACCTTGGCGGATGGACTGGAGTAGTTTGAGTTCAAACGAACCAGGATAAAAATAACTGTGTTATTCCATTATTGTTTGAGCTTTGTTTTGAGAACAAGAAAAGAGTCACTTATTCAACCCCCCTTCTAAGTGTTTTCTTACCCCTTCATATAAAGCTATAAATTGCGGAATTTAAAATTACTACGTTATTACATCATTTAGGGGAGGGTGTATACAAATTACAAATGGGGAATATTGCAAGAAATTAAATCTAAATAATTATTACAACCATATTGAATTTGAATAAATATACAAATTGGACAAATAAAATGCAAGAATGTAAATGTAAAAAGAAAATATGATTTTTTGTTTGTTTTTATGAAAAGGGGTTTTTAACCTAATTAAATAAAATAATTAACTAAAAAAAGAAAAATAATATTAAGTTAGTACAATAAATTAATTTAAAGAAAACAAGTTTTTTAGGGTTTTGGTGAATTTAATTAAATTAGTAAATAAAAATAATTAAATAAATAATAAAAAAACCTAAATTCTAAATTGATTTTAATTTAAAAAATAATATTATCTAAGTATTAAAAAAGGAAATTAATTAAAGAAATGTTTTTTTTTCTTTTATTTTTGTAAAGAAAATAAACTAAATAAATATAAATAATAAAATATAATTTTTTTTTGGATTTTTTTATTAATAAAAATAATAATGATGATAATAATAGTAATAATAAAAATAATAAATAAAAAATAAAATAATAAAAAATGAAAGGGAAAACAAATAAAAATGGAAAATAAAATAATGGGCTAGGAGTGTGAATAACAAGGCAGGGGGGGTCAGAAGTAGCAAAAAATAAAGCCCAAAGGGGGGAAGGCCCAGCGCTGCAAAAAGGTAGAAAATGAGAAAAATGTAATTTTTTTGCAAAAGGTCACGCTGGGGCTTGAACCCAGGACCTCATGGTGACAGGCACGCGCTTTAACCACTGGGATGGTGATACATCCGTTAACTTATGCATAACCATAAATATATAACATAAGTCTTTCCCTAAATGTACTTCATCTTCAACCTCCAGCCAGACAACATGTATCTTGTTCAATTCTCACCCATTTGCAAAAATATAAACATGAAACTTGTGTAAAATTTCACCATGATTCCAGAAATGTAAACAACTTAAACTAATTCTAAAAAATGAGCATGCATTTTGAATGGTACCAAATTCTGACCTAACTTTTCCAAGATGTTCATATTTAAAATTCTAAGTCTTTAAGCAATATAAATGAAATCTAAAGACATGGTTAGCTTCAGGACAATGATACCTACATTTCTTATTCACAAATGAACCATTAATGATGCCTGTATAAAGAGTTTAAAAGTCAGAAAACTCACCTTGCAAGAGGGTATCGTGTTTTGAGTTTGAGAAGCTTTTAGTGAGTTCCAATGATTGGATTAGCTTCCTCAAGTTCTTAGGAAGCTAAAGTGATGCTTAGCTTGAGCTGAAAGTGCCTGAGGAGTTCTGGAGAAGTCCAAGTGCAAAGCTCTATTTTTGAAAATAGAGGATGGTGTTAATGGTGTTACAGTCTTGTAACAGGGTGATGGATGAGTTCTAAATGGTGTTTAGAAGCTTTAGGAACAAAAAGGCTTGAAAACACACGAGGGAGATGTGAGTTTCAAACTTTTGGTCAGGTTATGCAAGAATGGAAGTATGTGATGCAGTTCTGAGTTCTTAGTGTTTTTAGGGCTTAAGCATGCGTGTGTTTTGTTTCCAAGGACTTGTACATAAGTAATGGGAATGTTTTTGTGCTTGGGAGGGTCAGAAGTACAAGTTCTAGACTGATTGCTATGTTACTTGATTTTGAAGAAAAGTGGGAGCATGGTTCCAAGATGAAGTACAAACATGGGCTGAGTGATTGTAAGGCTTGAGACAAACTTATCTTGAGCTATAGGACATGTATGATCAGAAGAAAACCATTGCAAGGCTCAAGAACAAGTTTTGTGCATAAAGCTACTTTTTCAAAATGGCATTGTGCACTTTCTTCCTAAAATGGATATAAAGCATGGCATTGCATTGAATGCTTGAGTTGAGACCTCTAACAGCTGTGCAAGAAATTAATTATGGAGTTCCTAACAAGTTTGAAGCATGTAAAGTAGAGATTAAGAAGCATAGGTTTGAGATTTGAATCTTTGTTCATCACAAAATGACCTATAATTTTAGTTTGAAACCCTAACTTCCTCTCTTCGATTCTCCCTGCTCAAGGATTTCTTTGACATTTTAGAAAGATTTTAATGTTCTATACAACCCCTCTTTGAATCACTTTTGAAAATTCCCCTTGGAACTATATGAAAAAGTTCCATGAAGTTAGGTCAAAATCCTGCCTAAACTAGGGCAAAATTTCACTAAGTGTTTAATTTCAAGACCATGACTTCATGAATTAATAACTTGAGATCCAAGAAATTTTAGAAAAAGTTGTGTAAAGAAATGTTGTAGATCTCATGGATATCTACAACTTTCATGTTGAAAGTTTTTTTTGAATCCTCTTGCATCATGGTGAAAAATTTGCTCAAAGTTGTAAAAAAACATGAAGTTTTCAACACTTAAAAAATTTCTAAGTTTGAAAACTTTGACTTTTCAAAATGAAATCTTGACTTTTTGATTTCTTGATGAATAATTTTCATATTTTGACATGTTTTGATGAATTGTGATCTTTGATACTTGATTTTGACCAAAAAGTCAAAGTTTGACTTTTCAGTGCATAGTTGACTTTTGTTTAGTTGACTGAAAATTCACTATCAATCCAATTGATTTTGAGAAATGTTTTGAGTCATTCCATTAGGTCAAAATGATGCAATTGAACTCTTGATATTATGCCTCAAACCAATTAACCATTTTCTAGGTCAAAAATCAAAAATTGCCCTTTCTCAGTTAAAACCCTAATTTTGACCATTTTGCCCTTTGATGATTTGATCAAATTTCTTGAGTAATTATGGTAAAAACTTGATCAAATGATACATATGAGTTTATAATGTTGATGTGGATAAAAAATTATGAAGTTTGACTGTAATTTGGCCACAGTTGACTTTTTCCCCAACACAGTTGATTTTTAGGTCAATTGCTCAATTGACTGAGCAAAAATGAGATTCAAGACTTGAAACTTGACATGAGTAATATTGGGGGTCCATAATGATCCATGAAAGTCATATGAAGCATTGAAAGTTCAATTATCCTTGTGCAATCTCAAACCTTAATTTCAGTCATCAGTGCTTAAGGAGGTGTCTTGAGTTGATCAACCCTAGTGCAGTCTTGAACCAAAGGAGATCTGTGGGAAAATACTTGATAAATGAGAGGGAAAATTTTGGGGTACAACAGTGTGGTCATCATGAGGCCACGCATCATGCATAAAGGAAAGGGAGACATATATATAAACCAAACCCCAAGGTATTGTACCATGTTTTCCTTTATTTCCCCCTCTACACCAACGAAACACAACACCCTTTGTATATTCTAGAGAGAGAGACTTTGCCTTCTCTCTAGAATCCTGATTATCAGAAATTGCTCCACCGGCCGAAAATTTCTTCCGCTAGTGGTTGCTTCAGGGCACCACACAGAAACCACCACCTTCATCCAAAAACCCATAAATCCCTACACCAAACCCAACAACCTTCATATATTCATCCAACTTTCATGCAAAACCCAAAAATCTAGACATGAACCCTAACCCTCCTTCAACCAAACCTCATGAACCCCAGGGTTCATCCATGAACCCTAACCCTATCTAAAAGCCATAAACCAAAATTGTTAGAACCCTAACCCTAACCTAATAACCCTAACCCTAGTCGCATAGAACCCTAACCCTAGAGTTAGGAACCTTAACCCTAAGATTTCTAGTAATCCAAAACAAATCAACAACAGTGATACACAAATTTTAAGGAAGTTAAGTGATTTTCACCGACCTTCCTGACCGTGAATCTGGTCGTAATCTCCTTGGTTCCTCTTTTGATTTCTGCCTTCTGATCTCCTTCTCATTTTCTTTCAGGTATTGAAGACTTTGAAGGGATCGCAACAAGGCCACATGGGATCCTCCAATTCTTTCTCCAATTCCTTCTTTTAAATTCTCCTCCTTTCTTAGGTTTAGAGTTTAGGTTTATATAGATTTTTGGGATAGTCAGATTAAAAAATTATATTAGGTGATTAACAGTTATTATCAATTAGTTTTAGGTTGATTGAAAATCAAATATTTGATTTAGTTAGATTTGATTCTGTTGCAATTTTAAGAATATGGTTTGTGACTGATGTTTTTGGACGTTTTGTATACTGTATTCGCTCAATCTCCATAAAATAATTTCCAATCAAATATTCTGTTCAAATCTTGCTCCAACAATCAAATGAGTTTATGGGATTTTGGGTAGCTTAGCGAGAAAGAAAATCCAAAGGACGCAACTTGAAATTAGGGTTTACAGACCCTTGTTGACCTTAGTCAATGAAACAACAATTTTAAACAATAAATCAAAACGAATAAAAAAAATGTAATATAGATAAAAAGAAAAATGTAACGTATAGAAGTATGTTGACCTTAGGTCAACCTGAGGAAAAAAATTTTATATAAAAATAATAATAAAAATAATTTAATATAAATGCTGACCTTGGGCAACACTAATAATAATAATTAATAATAATAATAATAATAATAATAATAATAATAATAATAATAATAATAATAAATGTTAAATTTATTTTATCCCTGTAATAGTAGCGAGTTTTGATTTACCCATTTTTAATTTTTTTCTTATTTTTGCCCCTCAACAAACCAAGATTCCCTCTAATTTGACCTTGGGTCAAGATTCCAGCAGAATCTGCATACGTGTCGCTTGACGTGATTTTATTTAATTTTTTTTAATTCCAAATGGAAATTCGATTATTTTTTATTATTATTATTTTTTTTAAAAAAAAATTTTGATTATTTTTTAAATATATATTTTTTAGTTTTTTTTATATTTTATTTTATATTTTATTTAATTTTTTTTTTGTATTTTTTTTTTAATTTTTTATTTTATTCCACTTGGACAAACTTATTGTTTTGTTTTATTTTTCTCATATTAATTTGATATATTAATTTTGTGTGGTACTTAATTTTTCCAGTAGGTACTTAATTTTGTGTGGTACATTAATTTGATACACAAAATAGAAATATATAATAGAACTGTAAAAAAACACTATTATTTTTATTAAATTAACCTTATTACATGATTTATTAATATTATTATTTTTATTATATCTTAAATATAAATATTACTTTACTATCTGTTCAATTATTAATTTTAATTTATTAATTTTTTTCCAATATTTTTTATAAAAGTTAAATTTTATAAAATAACTCATAATTTTTCTTTAAGAGAAAAGGATGTGTTAGGAAAAAACAAAACATAAAAAAAATAGAAACACAATCACAACACAAGAACATAAAGTGTTTTTGACTAGTAAATCTTATAACAAAGAACTTGAAATCTATATATATATAATCTTGGACTCCCTCTTCCTTCATAAAACTAACAGATGTGAGACTTCAAAGAACTTGTATCATATATATAACCTTGAATTCTCTCTTTATTCACAAAACTAAACGATGTGAAACTTATTCAACATATATATTTTCAACCAACCCCAACAATTAGCTAGTTCCTTAAACATAAATCAAATAGTATGTGAACTTACTTAGCCTAGACTTTATGATAAAACTAAAAATATTCATATAAAAAACATCAAAGAGAAGAACTAAAAACCCCAAGGAGTTGATCACACACTTGAGATTGTACCTTCAAAGATAGACATATGCAGACACATACACTACCTTTTCAACTCTCTTGCAGACATGAACATCAGTAGGACATATTTGGGGTATGACATTATGCTTCTAGGAAATTAAAGATTCATGGAAGGAATTATCCTACGCATGACTTAGAGCTAGCAGTTGTGGTGTTCATGTTGAAGATTTGGAGACATCATCTTTTCGAATCTAAATTTGAAGTGTTCAGTGGTCATAAGAGTCTGAAATACTTGTTTGACCAGAATGAGTTAAATATGAGGCAGAGAAGATGACTTGAATTGTTGAAGGATTTCGACTTTGATTTGAATTACCATCCGGGTAAAGCAAATGTAGTTGTTGATGCAAAGTAGGAAATCATCGCACGTGTCAATGCTTATGGTTTGAGAGTTGGAGATGATAGAACAATTTAGAGATATGAGCTCAGTATGTGAAGAGACTCCCGATAGTGTGAAGTTGAGAATGTCGAAACTGACTAGTGGTATAATAGAAGAAATCTGAGAAGGTCAGTAATATGATTTGAAGTTGGTTGACCAGTTGACCTTGATTAACCAAGGTAAGGGAAGTGAGTTCAAAGTTGATTATAATGGTGTAATGAGGTTCAGAAATAGAGTGTGTATTTCGGATATTCCAAAACATAAGAGAAGTATCCTCGAAGAGGGACATCGAAGCGGGTTGAGTATTCATCTCGGTGCTACGAAGATGTATCAAGACTTGAAGAAGTTATTTTGGTGGCCTGCTATGAAGAAGGAGATTACTAAGTTTGTTTATGCTTGTTTCACTTGTCAGAAATTGAAGATTGAACACCAGAAGCCTATAGGTCTTGTGCATCCTTTAATTATTCCAGAGTGGAAATGGGACAATGTCTCTATGGATTTCGTGTCGGGATTGCCGAAGACTGATAAAGGTAATGATTTGATTTGGGTGATAGTGGATAGGTGTACTAAGTCGGCTCATTTTTTAACGATGA